>OY735203.1:12951890-13021890 GCA_963457665.1 Thysanoteuthis rhombus
CTTTCTCCTTCTGTCTCATTCAATCATTTACTCTCTCCATCTCTCTTTCACAATCATCTACTCTTGCTCTACTGCCTACACCTCTCTCTGTCTTACAATCACTTATTCTCACACTTCCATTATCACCTTTTCTCTCTCTCTCTCTCTCTCTCTATCTCTCTCTCTACCTCTCTTTTTCTCACGGTCACTTACAATCTCTGTTTCACAATCACCTACTCTTTACCTTTTTCTCTCAAAATCACATTCTCTTTCTATCCATTTCTTTGCCTTCTCTTTTTCACAATCACCTACCCTCACTCTACCTCTCTCTCTCGTGCATAAAATCGCTTTCCCTCTAACTCTCTCTTACAATTATCTACTCTCTCTCTTTGATTCTTTCTCTCACACAATCATCTACTCTCTCGTAATCAGAGCTCGCTTTCGCTTACCTTTTTTTTACAATCACTTCCTCTCTCTCTCTCCCCCTCTCTCTCTTGTGCATACAATCACCCTCTCTCTACCTCTCTCTCCTTCTGACACACAATCATTTACTCTCTCTGTAATTCTCTCTCACAGAATCATGCACTCTCTTTCTCTCACTCTCGCTCTCGCTCTCTCTCTCTCTCTCTCTCTCTCTCTCTCTCTCTCTCTCTCGTAATCGCAGCTCGCTTTGAGTTACTTTTTTTACAATCACCCTCTCTTTTTCATGCACACAATCACCTTTTGTCTCTCTTCTTCTCTCTCAAACAATCAACTACTCTCTCTTTAATTCTCTCTTTCATACAATCACCTACCCCATCTCTTTTTCTCTCCCCTCTCTCTCTCTTTACTCTTTTTCGTAATCACATCTCACTTTCAGTTACTTTTTTTTTTTTTACAATCACTTTTCCTCTTCCGGAATCAATATCATCATCAGTATCTCTTCCATTGTCAACACTTCCCTAAATCATCACTTTTCTCTCAATCGAACAAAAAAATGCTCAAACATGCTCCCCACACATATACACCGGCACAAATATTCATGAATATTTGTAATTATATTAAGGTGTGATATGTTGCAAAATGCATTCTGTCTTTATGAAAATCACTTAGAACAGAGGACCTCGATATTTTACCCGTGGGCCCATTTTTGGATCTCAAAAAATATGTGCAATACCCCAAAGTATTTTCATGTTGATCATGATAAAAAATAAACCATTTTACTTTTTAAGAAACCACACCACACACACACACACACACACATATATATATATATATATATATATATATATATATACATATATATATATATATATATATATATATATATATATATATATATATATATATATGCACTCTAGAAGGAAAGAGGAATGAAAAGTCGATGAAATGAATGGCATGGTTACGTTTTTCACAAACATCTTTGAAGTCTAGTTTAATGGTAGACAGCTGGATTCTCATATCTACCTCAGCATTCAGACTCTTTCGATAATTAGTTCTCATTGTTGTGTATACAGAAAATCCGATCATACTTTGATATTCTATATGTCACATAAATACGTGGGTGGAAAGAAGAGAAATACAGTGATAGCCTTTTGTGACACTCTTCTAAATCCCATTCGTAAAGTGGAATCTGAGGTGACTTTTCATATCCCACTGTATAGCACTTCCCTGGTCGTCCGTGCACATTGAATTCATCTCTAATCCAGACATCATTTTGAAACATGATGCATCAATTATTTGGAAAATATTTATATACTGAACAAGGATGGTCTTTCAAATATTTATTCGCGTCATTAAGAAGCATAGAAAGATAAATTGCATTAATGTTACCACATACCTCGCAGAAAATGTCTTTTATAAAAGAAGCTGTCAAGCTCACGGTTTTGTATGCCAGTTGTCGTATATGATACTCTTTTCTCCAAGGCTTGGATTTAATCATTTGCAGCAAAAAGAAGATACTTGAACCTAGTTCAGTGCAGGTTTAACTAATCATTCTGGAAAGAGTGTCAGATAAATATCTAAGTCTAACAGTAAGTGTATCAAATGGTGATTGAGTTCAGAGTTTATGGAGGATTTTTTATTCGTATGTGCTCATTTTACAATTTGTCTGGTCGTAACTGAGGCCAAGATGACGTCACACTTACGATCGGTCGCCAATTGAATTTCATCATATTCCTTGAGTCCATCGGCAAAAAAAATATTTACGATTAAATATTGACAATAGAGCTCTGACAACCTAAAAAACGCCTGGGACAGTTTTGATGCTCCAATCATAGATCGAGTCAGATGTTGTAGCCAATGAGAAGGAGGGAAAGTATTGTACATCACTTACTCTTCAACTAAAAGAAAAACAAAATATAAAAGGGCAACCATTTTTATCAACACTTGAAAAACTTTTAGATGATTAATATCTATTTTCACATTTTTACGTTATTTCAGGAAAATTTAGAAGTTTTTATATCATTTTGGCCTCATCTTTGGTTGTGAAACTATGAAATATTAATGTCTTCTCCATAATGAAAATTACGATGAAAATAAACATTGAATTAAAAAATTGCTTGAAATAGTTTTGTATAAAGGATATTTGCTTTTTAGTTTTGTCATGAATTAATGAATATTTTTTGATTAATGAGTGCGCAGAGAGAAAAGGTTTTTTGTTTGTTTCACGGGATAAATGTTTAACTAGTGACGTAAATGAAATATTTGAAAGTACCAAACTTTACTTACAAAAAAGGTTTTTTCTATTAGTTGATCAAACTTTCTTAACCACTTTTTTGTAAAAGAAAAGTTTTGATGTAGTTATCCATGATTTGAATGAATTAGATTAAATAAAAATGTCGGTTAAATCAGAAATATATTTTTATATATTCCTATTTGTATTATATTATCATATCATTATGGTCTTGTGATACCAGATTTTTCTGCACCATCTGAGAGTCAAGTAGTTGCCACATGAGTATCAAACGTCTCAATCTGCGATTGAAAATATTAATCGGCGACAATTTGCAGAAATCTACCTGAGTTCAACACACGGTTCAATCGGCGATAATTTGATCGGAATGTTCCGTGTCTATCATAAGAACTTCTTCCCGGAGAGAAGTTCGCCCCCTTCTATTCAAATATGGTCAGACATCCCCAATTTTTTCTTATTTCGTTTCTGATAACGTCTATCTTATGTTCGTCAAATCGAATTTTGAGAGATCTGTTCTGCATTTTCACAGAATAACGTAAATTCAGTTACCGATCAGACCTTTTCTCGTGGAGGATTCATTTTAGTGAGCAAATTTTGAATAGTATTTGAACTGCTGAAAGCAACCTTAATGGTGTGGGTCTTTCAGGCTTTCTTTGTCTTCTCTGTCGTACTTTGAGTATAAAAGATGGTGATGGTGGGAGTGAAAGAGGAGGAATTTGTACAATCTTCAGATGTCCCCTACCTCTCTTTTCCTGACTATGAAGGTGGAGTGAATAGCCGTACCCATTAAATTTCTTATCACTTTTTTCCGTGTTGGGATCACTGATAATTGGCGTTCTTTTCTTGAGGCAGCTGTCTAACCTATTTTTTACGCTGACGGGATAGTCTAAATCACGATGTTGGTCGATCTGTGTTGGCTTTGTGTACACCGCTGTGTTAATACCACTTCCTTTACTGTTAACCACTACATCTAAAAACTTTCCTTTTCCATCATCATAGTGAGTTCAAATGATCGAGAAAGACCTGTACAGTGACTTGGTGGAGTCAAATCATAAATGTGCCGTCCACTTATCTCTGCAATTCTGATGATTTCGACGTTGATGGCCCAAGGCCACATCTTCAGAAATTCCATATATATATATATATATATATATATATATATATATTGGGAATAACTGAAGAAATGTCTGAGCCCATCTACCTGTTGATACTTGGATTTGTGTAGTCTGCATACCGAATGTTATCTCCATTTGGTTATTAACGAGGTGCTGGTACGGTCTTCTAAATCACTGTTTTTTCCAGCTTATCTCTTAGTATGCGCTAGGCTTCGTCCGGTGGAACCTTGTTGATAAGGTTAGAAAATCACCATTAAGGATGAAGAGGTGGGTGCCCCTCTAATCTGTCACGTGGAATTTTTCGAAATCTTTAAAAATTACACTGTTTTTCCTGACAATGGTTTTAAAATACCAACCAGGAAACGACCTAATATATTACTTGTTTGGCTAAAACATTTGACTATAGGCCTCAAAGGTATATCTGTTTTTTATAACTTCGGTCGGTCATACGTATAAGATGTTGCATCTACTGTTTGTATTTTTCTAGTGCAACGTATTCCCTGTTCTTTTTTAGGTGGAGTCTTTCTTTAACTCTTTGTAGTTACCCGATTGTATGATATTTGCCAGTTTCTCCTCGTACATTTTTGTCGAGTATAACTTTGGCCTAACCATTATCCTCGGGCGCTATAATGAAACCATTGTCCCTTTACAGAGAACTAAGTGCCCTTTTTTCTACTGAGGAGATATTTGGTTTGGGTGAAAATACCTTATCCAAAACCCGTGTCACTTTCAACCTTAATTCCTTTGCCTGAACTCTAGGTAGATCCAATGCTACCTTTTCTCTAGTTGGATGATCAGATCCAAATGAGCATCTTTAGAGGCATTCAGATGTTGGCTGCTGATGTACATCACTGCCCTTATAGTGACGTTGATCATCCCTGTCGGATTTATCTCTGTCGATTGAATTTATGTTTGTCAATCGCAGAGTTCGACCCAGTGTGGCTTCTACTACTCAACAGGGACGAGGTATGGAAATCCAATCCTCACAAGGGAATAGGATGAAATCAACGTCACCCGAATCTCAACATTTGAAGATTCTATTTACCACATCACATTCGGATATTGCACCCAAAGGAGATCATTGAATGAATCAACCGTAATGTCTTGTTAACAACACGAACAACGAAAAGGTATTCAATTATCTGAAAAACTCTTTGAATGTCAATGACCCTTTTCAAAACTGTAAACAGTAACATAGGTGAAATCAAGGGTGAAACAAAGTGGCTCGAAAGAACATTATGAAACATGACCGCAAGAAATATCACAAAGAACGGGAGAAGAGCTTTGACATGCTTATTGAAGTGCAGAGGGAAATATTTTGAGGGGAATCTATTGGGACTTCCTGTAAGATTCATATTAACACCGATGAGCACCGCCTCATCGGACGATTTCAGTTAATGTTTATACGTATATGTGTATATTGAACGGAAATCTATTGCTCAGTTGACAGATACTCCCTTCTAAAATGCATTGATAATGTGTCTTAAATAACAAAACAGTCCAGGTTCTTCTCCAAGGTTCATTGAGTATGCATTCCAAATTTTTGCTGTAATTATGAAATCGAACAAGTTAGGCGTTATAGTTGCATTGTGAATAAGCCCTGGCAAAAAACTTGAAATATTCTTTTCCCAAAATATGTTACAATGAAACATTCCCCGCGGTCTGAGGAGATTTCACGTCCAATTTGTGCCAAATGCAGTTGATCCGCACCAATTTTCAGGTGTGGCACTGATAAATATTTTATAAGCAGTTTTTTCTGTGATAAACAATAGATGTCAGCAGTTTTATTATAGATAATACCATGTAACGCAATGAAACACAATTTTTGTTTCTGTGTAGTGAGTGTTATTTTATGATTGCGTCTGTGTAAACAATGTAGAATACGAATATTATGCCTTCAAACTTTTGTGACTACGACAAGTGTTTTTCTTAGTTTATCTGATTAAAATTGTACAATTTTGCCGTTACACTGTGTTAAAGCATACATTGATAAAATCTCTCTCTATGTATATATTGAATGGAAAGTAGGGGTTCAGTTTTGCATTATAGTTACACTTAGATAAACCTCCAAAACCCTCTAAAGCCTTTTAAAATATGGTTTTGAAAAGCCAAATAATCGAAATTCTTCCACTATGTTCAATTATGCATACAAAATCTAGTTGAGTTGCACGAATGTTTAACGAATGTTTAATCGAGGGCAAACAGACAAACGGAACCAGTTGTTTGACATGGATAGAAGTGTTTTTGTTTGTTTGTTTTTTTGCTTTTTTTTATGACCGATCCCAGATGTTTCCAAATGCGTCGCAAGCTCTTATAAAAAAGCATTTCCCTTTGATGAACTGACAAGCTTATTTGAATGGGAACTGCCAACCGAATATTTTTGAGTGATGTTTTCAAAGATTGTAATTATCATTTCCCGCTGTTTGGACAACAAAATAGGCATATAATTAGAGTTAGAAAAAATACAAACATTATCAATGATGAGGGGGAAAATAAACATCGTCAAGAACTGGGGGAGTTCGCAGGTGTATTGGCTTGTATTAAACCAGTGGAAAAACAACAGGGTGACATCCTCAAGCATCTTGCACGTAAATACGATTTTTTCATTAGGATCATCCAGGGTTGTTTTTTTTTTTTCATATTATTTCTCAATTGCTTTTTCCCTCCTGGGATCTTGTTAGTTCTTCCGATCTCCATCTTTGTCTCACAAGCTGTATCAGTCTGTAACAAAAGTTCTGTTCGATGTATCAATTTATTTGCAAAATCAATCATCATCATAATAATAATGATGATAATAATAATAATCAATTTAGCGTCCTTTGTTGTTCACAGACCTCTTCCAAAAGTAGCTTGACCCCGCTATTGTGGGTGTCGCAAAGCCAGTACCTTCTGCACTTGTCTAATTAGTCACGCCATCTTGTATTTTCCCGGCTACAGTTTTGCATATGATCTCAGGGAATCCACGTTGTGAGTCGTGGTGTCCAGAGGTTTTCTGACCTTCTTGCTACATGAACAACCGATTGCCATTTAGGTTTTTTGGTATCTAGTCTGTTTTGCTTCCGTTGACCTTATTGTAATTAACAATTCTTTCAATGCCATATTCGTAAATTCCCTCTGATTTTGACACGAAATAAGGGACGGATTGATTCAAAACCTCTTTTCTTGAAGTGAGAATGTATCCATCTCAGTTCCTTCAAGAAAACTCTGCTAGCGCAAGAAAGATGAGTAGGTCTTTTTGTGAGGATGACTGACAGCCAATGGACATCACAAGCCACAATGTGGATCCCCAGAGATTACATACAAAACTGAGGATGACAAAATATAAATTGGCATGACGAAATAGTCAAGTATAGAAACTACTCGCTCCGCTCATGATACAGAGGTCAGGCGAATCTTGGGGAAGGTTCATGTCCAATAATGGACGCTAAGGACGATGATGATGATGATGATATAAACTGTAGTTAATTGAAGCAAGTTTATGATAGTATCGTGGATGGATAATCTTTTCCTAATTGAATGTTTCTATCTGGTCACCGTGTTGTTACCAGTAAACTCCAGCTATAACTGTTTGGTTATTGCTTGAAATTTTGTAATGGATGATTTCTTACATATCCCAGCAAAGACTCTATAAGATCTCTTTCGGAAGATGAACGCATTTAGATTGGGGCACAGGTGTATCATTGTGACCTATCGCTTAAAATTGTGAAAGATATATTCCTCATCCCTAGTAACAAAAAGGCGTCTGTAGCTGCAGATGTCGAGGGTGAAGTGAGCCATAACAATCAGTGCGTTGGTGACGATTTGCTGCATTCAGGTTATATAGGCCCCATTCCCAAGTTTTGACATTCTTTCTAGCTTCTTCAAACTGCATTAAAGGGTCATATTGCTGACTTATGATTTTCTGTAGCTGCAGCATAAGAATGACATTTTAGACAGCTGTCTTGCTCAAACACTATCATTATGAAAAGCCATGAAGCCATTTGACACTTTTTGAACATTTCTTTAATAGCACAGACTGAACAAAAACACCGGGCAAATGACACTCTGTCTTTGTCCGTCTGTCTGTCAGTCTGTCTCTGTGTCTGTCTGTCTCTCTCTCTCTGTCCGTCTGTCTGTCTGTCTGGCTGTCTCTCTCTCTCTCTCTCTCTCTCGCGCTCTTTCTCTCTCAGGGCGTTACTCATGTTGGGCTGCAATGGTCATTTATAAATGAGAAAATGAAGTGCATTTCTTTCACTCTTCTGTTATTTTTTTCAAATGAATTATTTTGGCGTAGTAGTTTTGGGTATTTTTTCACTGGAGATGACCACTTAAAGTGGGTAAGAAAATACCACAATTAAAGACAGCAGAAAAAGGTAACATCACGTGAAATGGCCGCCAATGAACGGGAAAATATATTTAGCAAGAAACAGCCCCTTACAGATTGGAATACGAAATATATGTTAGAACATAATGTTGCATCTATTAGTTGTTCGAGCTGTGATGCTTTCGTCCTAAATACAACGCTTCGGTCAATTCATCATACAGCCTTCTTCAGCTGTAAAATCCCCTTTCTCTCATCAGGGACTGTACACTCAAAAGAGGCTCTAAAATGCCATAACAAGACAGATATGAAAACAACGATGAAAAAAATACTTGAAAAAGAAAGGTCTGGCAAGTCACTCGATGGAAACAGGTATGTTAACCAATTTTTTTTGGCAGCATGTCTAGTTGATGTGATCAACTAAAAAAGAAAAAGGGTGATCGATGAAAAATCAATCATCTTACTTTCTTGTTGTGCAATGATCAGTAAGAAAAGTTTGCAATAATAACTAATGAAATATTCAGCATAAACTTACATTGTAAATTGAACGCCCGTAATATATTTATTCTTTGAGGGGATGAGTCATAAAAAAAATTGTTAAATGCATAATCAGGAGTCCATACAGGTATTGGTGGGGCCTGTACACATGATACATGCATGTAGCCAGCCAGTCAGTCGGCAAGCCAGCCAGACTCACTTGAAAACTAAAGAAACCTACGTTGATATTAACAGTTTTAATTGAAGGTTTCTAATAAAGACGGTATTATACTATATCCTTTGACCCATGCATTCTATTTGAAACATCTTCCTCTGGAAAGCCCTTGAAGAAACTTCTACTTTGAAAAGATTTTTGAAAACCTAATTAATAGTGTTTGAGTTATCGAATATTCAGAAAGAAAACTGAAAATAATTTAAAAGTTGATAGTTACCCAAGGATCTTTCCCGTGGATATGGAGGAAGCTCTAAAACAACAAATCATTCACGTTTTGGCCTCATAACTATAGTTCGTGGGGCATGGGATATCGTAACAGGTATGGATCAGGGTTGTCAATTTAGATATTTTTCTGTTTTGCTTTTTAAAATTTGTGAATCCATTCTGACAATATTTAGTTGTTTTTTTTCATCTTTTACTTTTCATTTTTAAAATCCAGTGTTGCCAATCGGGATGGGATCTTTTTTTTAATTTTTCGAATGATTACTTCCTGGATCGAAGAATTGAAGAATTCCATCTAAATTGGCAACTCTGATATGGAGTATGATGGATTTTTTTTATTTTCTTTCTCCAATAACGTTTTTTTCTTCTGGCCTAAATTGTATTCTATCTTGAAGATTTGATCAATGAAATATTATTTGAATTTCTTCGGCACATCATGAGTCACAACGTGGACCAACAGTGATCAAATGCAAAACTGCGACCGACAGAATATAACGAACTAAACAAGTCCAGAAATTATTGGCCTTGCGACGTTCATGATAGAGAGGTCTGGCGAATCTTGGAAAAGGTCTGTGACCGACGCCGACGGCTAAAAGGCTGCTGCTGCTGATTTTTTCATCTTATTTCTGATGCTTGTGAACAAAATTTCAAACCGTCAGTCTATGATCGTTTATAGAATTATTGAGCTTCTGATAAGATTCTTACTATTTATTCCTGACTTGTACCAAATATAAAAAGAACATAGAATGATGATCCCATTATTTTTAGAAAAAGTGGTCGACAACCAATGCATTATTCGAAGTCACCTCTGGAGCTGAATCATTGTACCTAACCAAAAGATTAGTTCCCAGACTAAGAACCTTGCAACATGCACAAGAAATGACCATTAATGTCACATGCAGAGAATACCAGACATCACAGTATTTTGGATGTAAAGTAAGAGTCAGGGATATCATAAAATCGTATGCGAAATTGTAGTCGGAAAAAATAGGATGCCGGGACTATTTAGATATATTCAGGAGATATTGGCGCCGCAATGCTCACAACCGAGTGGTCTGACACATCTTTGAGAAGTTCTTTTGAATCAAGGACGACAATGATGATGATGACTATGTGGCTACTGGTTGTATTTCGTGGCTTGATCGGTATGACTCTTCAACTGAAAACTATGCCGCCAAGATACGGGATGAAAGTTCATAACTCATCAACAATAGATGAATGGCGATCAGAGTGTAGCAATGAAAAGTAACAGAAACCATGTGGGAGAAAAAAGTGCTATTGAAAGTTGATGATAGTGAATATATTGATTAACAATCAAACGCTCAAAACACAAAATAAGGAAGGTTTATTCAAAGGAAAGAAATTCCTCAGACTGATTGGAAACGATCAGTTTTTTTCACTCTGATTCACGAAACATGATCTTCCACAATTAGCTCGATGCAATTTTTTGTTTGTTGATTTGAATGCATCAGTACTTATATTGTAGGCGCGATTACATCGTTTGCTTGTTCCTGCTGAAGTGTTGAATGGCTCAATCAATTTAATTAGGTAATTTGCGAAATAAACCGTTATGACCAGCTGCTGAATCAAACAGCTCTGCCAATGTTCAGCAAGCATAAAAAGTATCAGATAGATTTTTAAAAGTTCTATTTAATATTCTTATCGTTCTTGGACCAAGATCAAAAATTATAAATATCTTTGAAAAAATATCAGATTGAAAATCAAAAAGTATGTACATAAATAGAGATTTTATCAATTCAAAAACTGTATAAATTTTGAAATATTTTTCTCTCACGGTAGATATAAGATGTAATTATTTCCTTTTTATTCTCCTAATTTGATTGTTAAACTTATATCACTTTTCAATTTTTCAGTTGCTTCCGCTTGGAATACCTCACCATTGGAAGATTCGTTTCAATAAGCTCTATGTGCCACGAAGCCCTAACAGGAGTGTGATTGCTTATGAGCTAATCAAACTCAATACAATTTGTGACAAGACTGCTAAACACTGTGCTATGGTAGGTGCTAAAGAAGAGTATTTTAAATCAAATTTAATAAGCATAGCTTTGTATCATACTAAGCCTAATGGAATGGATAATAAAAAAAGATTTTGATGAGCCTGTTTTCCAGGCAAGCATGCCCACGATTTTGCATTTTTCCCTCTAAATCTGCGTCCAAAACAATGCTTTAACCAAGATATGAACAATGACATCTGTTACTGGTTGCAAATACACAACTATATCAGCCACAAAACATTTTTGTTTCCCAAGATTAGTTTAGTTTGGCAAAAGCCCTCATACTTGGTGAGAATTTAAATCATTAGAATATATTGATTGATATACGACACAGGCTTGCAAACCATGGCACCATGATCAGCGCCTCTAAATCATCATATAATTGTTAGTTCAGGTTAGTCTAGCACCATTGCATTACCACATTAATATTGCACTTGCGCAGTCCTTACTGAAATATTCGTTGTCCTCTTTTGTTGAGAACAGAGCAACAGAAACAAGTAGTAACATATATCCGAAAAATGTTTGAGTTGTGAAAAAGTCACGACATGACGGGATGAGAGAAGAGAGAAAGGCCAGAAGAGCCAAAGGTGGGCATAGATTTTGGTATTTGGTTTCATAATTTCTACAAGTGCGGCTCCTTCCTGTTGTCAGAATGTCTACATGCACATACATTTAAGTATCTTCCATCGAAGTCATCGAATTTGTAACACAAAGAACAATTTTATTAACTGTACGGGTCGTATTCTCCCACTTATGATGACTATTGAACGACTTCCTAATTCTATTTTTCTCAGTCAACTAGGTCTTCTCTTTCTCCGTAGACAAAGTTTCTCTCCTCTTTTTTTCTCGCCATGATCAATTTTACTTCTACTCACGTGTGAAGCTGGCGCGTGACCAGAAAGAAAAGTGTTGATTTTAGAAACAGCTTTTTTTTCCAAATGACTAGACATGGAATTCCTTCAAACCATATGGGCGAATTCTTGCTTTTAATTAGTCAACTTGACCAATGTTTTCGTGAAACCAGTAACATTTATCTAAATTCAATGTGTTGGTATCTGTCTCTGAACTCTAAGAGACATAAGATCAATAATTAGATTTGAAATAATGGGATTTTTAAAAAAATCTAATTTAACTGTGTATTGACGGGAGATTATCTCAAGTTTTATGCCATACCACACTTTATAATCATTCTGTGGGATCATATATAAATATATATATATATATATATATATATATATATATATATATATATATATATATATATATATATATATATATATATATATAACAGATCTGCTTTCGATCATGCCTGTTGAGAGAAAAATATAAACTCTAAAAGCAAAGATCTTCCAAAATTCAAGTAGCTTTTATTTAATTTGGATTCGATGAAAATCAGTCAATTCGATAAATGTTTAACAAACTGGAATTCACAAAGATACTTCTTTCTATTCTCTAAAATTACGGCAAAATTACATTTGCTGTGTCTGTTAACTTTAAAATCGTTCACATTGTAAAATGAGTGTTCAGTCACTTTCTTCTACCAACAATTGTTGAAAGCCCGTTTCAATTTACGAGCTTTTATGTGACACTTGAATATGGATGACCAGTAGGGAGAAAACTTGATATCATCCAAAATGCATAGGTATATTCTCAGTATCGAAATACCAGCTTATCGCAGATGATATTCTAGTCATTAAATATTGACCAATTAGCTCTGAAGAGATCTCCAAGAATACGCAGAGCACATTTTTAGCTGATTTTGCCGATCCATCACTTTTGTACAATGTCTGACAAATATGCGCTCGACTTGGTCAAATTTTCATCCTGGAATTACAAACTGTCCACTTCTGTTATTTCACTTTAATTCCCCCGCCTAATCTTAGGACCGATCGTTTTTCACGCAAACACTAAGAGCTGCATGCAGTCACACACATGCCGAGACTGAGACTGCCATATCGAGTAGAGACGAAGCGGCGGCCATCTGGTGTCGAATTTATAATCTTCTCTCTGCAAATCCTTGTAATCCTGCAGTACTTGGATGGGAAGGAGTTTTTCTTCTTGCAAGGAGACACATTTGGAGTAATCGCTCGAGCGTGTGATATGAGGCCAGTGAAAAGAAACTTTTGACCAGTTGAACGATTTCTTTGAAAAGCGAAAATTCCAGCTGTGCACTTTTACGGTTGATCAAGTTCTATCATAACATCATGGGCGTGCACTCTGTATTTCTTAAGGGTAGCTTTATTTAGAACAAGGAGAAATGTGAAGAAACAGGGGTAGGAAGATTACGTCGATATATACATCAGGGTGGATCAATTAGTCCTTAGCCTGACACAGTTGATAAGAGAATTTTTATCTGGAATTTCCATTGTATAATGTTCGACCAATGTGATTAATGAAGAAGCGTGGGCTTGAGTGCTTTGACGAGGAAGGGGACTGTGCTTGGAACATGAATCCTTGTTGTCTACAAAATGCCCTCTTCGTGATCAGGCAATAGACTTATGTATTTCCAATGGCCCGCCTGAAAAATCATCAATCGGAATTCTGACTTGAACGCAGAAATATGGCACAATTTGAAAATTCAACAGATTCTAGTCACGAAGCAGGTCACATTAAAATTTCTTCTCATATTACCAAACTACAAAATTACTAATGTCTTCTGTTGCAAGATGGTTAACAAGCTTGTTTGGCAGAACATTTTTTAGTTGTGTAAGTTCATTCCTTACTAAACACTTCACCGTTATTGTCATATGCCGTTAGTTAATGGGGACTTGGGTGTTACTTTACCCCACTAGAATAGCAAACTGGCCAACAATACGTTTTTTTGCACACACGTGTATGTGGGGCAAGGTGTATGTCTCTATTTATACGCATGTCGGTGGTTAGAGGAGACGAGTATATTGGCGTGTGTGGGTGATTTAGGGCAAGGTGACACACTCATCTGATTTTTAACCCATACGGTTTCTATTACCTTACTATTGAGTTGTAGACAGTCCGTTAACTTATAGGTATGAGTTTTTTTTTCTGTCGCTATCTTTTTTGCGTAAATGACTCATACCCTCTTTTTTTTACTTGATACCAGAACTTCTCTCTTCTACTTTCCTCCTGATTTAATTCGTTTTTCATTCTACTTAACTCACTGTTTCCATTTCTTACTTTGTTAGAATCCATATACACCTTCCTTTTTTCATCAAAACCTTCTCACTTTTTTTTCTTTTACTAATGTCCTCTAAGTTAAGTGGCAGTGACTGTGCTATCTATCTGCAGGGGTTCCAAGCAAGCACAATAGTCAATAAATCTACCAAAGATGTTTCTACCATCTTTTTGGCGTCTGAAAAGGGTTACTCTGTTACTATCTTCTCGTTGATCAATTATGTCAGTACAGTTCACGTGTACCCATACTAAAAGTATCCTTAACGGAAGTGTCTGATGAAAAAAAATATTTGAGGTTGGAAATGAGATATTCAATTAAACAGTGCCCCTCATATTGTAACATTATGAAAAACTGAGGTGGCTATCTATCCATTCATATTGATATTATTCTGTAGGACGAAGTATCAACAAATGCATTGGTTTAAAACATAAATATCAGACAGAGAAAAGAGTGAGAAAAGGGTTTCTGTTTGCCTTGGTATCAGGTATCAAGTATCTAGCCATCTTTTACTGACTTCGATCGCATGGCTGATTGTCCCATTGAAAGTCTGTCTCCTTAAAATAATTGCACCCCACCCTCGTATCTTTGTCCCATACTCATCCGACCCCTCTTCACTTCCCGTACAAACTCAAGTATTTTTCCCTCCTTCTTCATCCATTCACCCAATCACACCCAACCTATCCCAGGGGAAAATACTCATACTTTTGATGAATCATCTCCCTGGATAGAATCCTTTTGATCAATCGAAGACATAAACACTTATTATGTTGGTATCAAGTTGTTTGTCTACGCAACCACTATTTTCTAGCGGTCTTGTTTTGAATTCTCTTAGCGAGTGAAAGTGCACACACAAGTGAAAAAACACGTGCATCCACAAACGGTTGTCTATACATGACTATAACACACACACACACACACACATATATATATATATAAATATATATATATATATATATATATATACATACATACATATAAACAGACGTGTAAATATTCATATAACCACAATTATTCACCAACATATTTCGATGTCTTGCCTCCACCACTTGTATATACATGCAAGCAGAGACGTACACTCACGCGTATTCATCCAGACGTTCTCTAAATCCTCTTATAGATATTATCTGGTGATTTCCATTTGAAAGAAAAAACTAATTACGGACATTTGCATTTGAATTATTTACCTTGTGATGGTATTGCAGCAGGGTTAGTTAATTAGTTGATAACGATAGAAAATTGAGAACTTGTCACCCACATCAATAGATACAGATGTATAAATATGATATCCAAAAAAAAAACGATAGAAAACCACCCCCATCTTATATAGCCAGGGACAACTTACACTAAATTTGATAATCGTGGTGGGATCACCTTATCACGTAATAACAATAAAAAGCTGGTTTGTCCCCCACTTCATGTACATATATTGGAGAATCAGTAAGAAAAAAAACTTATTCAAGTATGCTTTTTTTATTCCTTTTCATACATTTTTATTCAGATGTATTTGGGGGCTGAAGTATCCAAAATATAAAAGTTTTGCTGCTCCAAACTCTTATATATGAACAGAAAAAAACGTGATCATTATAGAGTTACAGAGCAACAGACACTGGTGTCTATATGAGCAGACCTTTAGGGATCAATCTATCACTTAATTAAATAAAAAAAACTGATCCAGAAATGTTATTGATCATGTACTCTAAATACAGAGACACTGAGACCGTCTAACCCCTGGTGTAAGCACGCATATATATATATATATATATATATATATATAAATATATATATATATATATATATATATATATATATATATATATATATATATATATATATAGTATGCTTATTTTATTCTACACGTCTTTCAGATATTTTTATTGATACAAATGACATACTTACGTAGATTATCCTTCCCAAGTATTTGACGATGAGGGATCAATAAGTATATCAACAGATTTTAATCGTTGTTCGTGCCAATTCCATTGAGTCTTCACTTATGTGAATATTAAATCCATCATATCAGAATTAATCTCGGACTGCATGCAAACCAATTCATTATATCATCTTTAAGAATACTAGTTAGTTAGAAAAATGTTTGAAGTTGATTTCCTACCAATATATGAATTTGACAAAATATTTTAAACTTCTGACAAAATATTTCTAATCCTTGACTGAATTATCAATATCTCACATCATCTCGTTTTCGTAAATATCCTGAATCCCCTAAAACTAAATAGTCCTCTTATAAATGGATATGACAAGACCAAAAAGCATTCTAGTAATTAGTAACATCATATGGACTATGTACTCGTTGTCAAGTTGCAAAAATCGATTGGAAGTTTTCCTAGCGTGGCCCATTTGATAAAGGTCTTATTTACCAACTGTCTTACATGCCAACAATCGTAGCATACCAGTGACGAGACATTGTGTCAAGAAAGCTGGCAACAGGACTGGGCATAGGAAAATTAGAATTCATACCTTCAACAAGGACATTAGTTGCGAAGTGAATATAGCCTGCCAGACTTTATTGACCAATGCTGTTTTCTGTGCTGATAAATGTCAATCCACCTCGCACCACCACAAAAATCATATCTCAGCCCTTTATTTGGGTTCGAATTCCAACTGGAGGCGTTGGATGGGAAATTCATATGATTTGTGCAGACGCCAAATTAAAAAATTTCAACATTGCTGCAATTAACGGATGATTAGTAAAAGTATTATGAAGTTAAAGAATAAGTTAAGGATTTATTTATATTTGTTCTTTTTTTTTTTTCATTGTTCCGATGAGTCATGACAGCTTTTTCGATGAACACTTGTCAAAGGGAAATTCGTCGGAAAAATGGACGCCAAACATAAGAACAAAATCTGACTAATTAGCACATATTAAGTTTTCAAAACAACAAATCAACGCAATTTATAATAATATTAATAATAATAACTTGAGCAAGGAAAGACCGTGTAGATACATGTATCATCTCTCCTAATCTAATCTAAATCTAATGAGTTGTGTGTATAAATTTCTTCTTTTGTCACCTTAAAAAAAACTTGTTTTTACTTGAATTGTGATCATGTATACATTAATTCAGCGATTCGTCAATTGTCACCTACAATATACCACTATTAAAAGCTCAAAGAAAAACACCAAACTTTCTCGAAATTACAGTATTGCACAGGCACCCCACTATCAAATTTTATTTATCAATTTTTTACACTCTTAAATAGTGGGCTTCAAAATATCAAATTGCAGTTGATTCTACTCAGTAACTCGATAGAGACTGATGTTTTATCTATTTTTTAGACCCTTGGTAGAGTCCACTACTGAAGAACTTGTAAACCTGCAGTTGTGGAGTAGTTTTTGCTTATACTATTCAGGCATTTATGGCGATTTCGATTATAGAAAAACGGACAACACGTGTAATTGAACAAACTTTTGTGCTGCTCTCGACCTTTTGTGTACTGTTATTTTTGAAGTTTTTTCCCCAGGCCATACTAAGTAACCAATTTAGTATATATATATATATATATATATATATATATATATATATATATATATATATCAATGAATCTGTAGCCAAAAAATGAGGAAAGCATTCATTTTACATAAATAGTTATTTTTCAACATAAACTCCTTACTTCCCAAAGCAATTAATCCAACCTTTCTCCATTGGTCACGTAGGTCGAACATTTTACAATAAAAATGTCATATCGAAATTCAGCCAAAAACTTAGCTGGGCGAAGGATATCGATCTATCGCATATATATATATATATATATATATATATATATATATATATATATATATATATATATATATATATATACACATATGGAGGCGTTATATTATTTGAAAAAATAACACGCTGTTGCACGGAGAATGAGTTACTCGGCATAGACAATGTTAGGAGGATAATCAATTGAATAAAAAAAAAATTGCCTTTTGTGGGAATAGAACCTGTGACTGCACTCTTTGATTCAAACGTTGACAATTATATAGTCAAGAAATGAGTATATATAATCCAACAGAATATGGACAGTGCATGAAGAAGATAAGATGATAGTATAGTTAGGCACAGGGCCACATCCTGATTGAGGATGAACTCACTGCAGCTGTTATTGTCGGGTACCTTGCTCTCAAGCTTACCGCACACAGCATTGAATTATTGAAGCTATGTGTTCATTACGATAATCATTGATCATAGCTTACCCCGGGAGGATCGAACTCATTACGGTTATAAAGATCGGCGACATCGATGTGCAATAAACAAATGATTTCAGGGATTAGGTCGTTAACAATTTGTAGGAACTATGCAGCTTTTTTTTTTTTTTTTGAATGAAGTTCAATTTCTAACAGATGCTCACCAACATAACACTCTATCAATCAGTGAGAATGAGAGTCTTTATTTTTAGACTTTCAGTATGAACAGATCAATGTGAATTCTTCAGTAACTAAACATAAAAAAACTAATGAACAGAACCAATAGAAAACATGTTTACAGTCTATAGTAAGTTTTACGGTGTTTATTGTTCATTATGTGATAAATTACTAAAAAGTAACAGTACCTTAATTTGTTTTCATGAAATTAGTGAATAGAATCTAGTCATTTTACAATAAACACCAATAGGAGAAAATATTTGTGTACAGACATAAGGAAAGCTGTAGTTACATGATTTTTTTTTGGAAAAACATTCTGTAATATTTCTACAAATACCAATAATCTCCCAGTGATCCCCGACGAATTTCCAACGCCAAGTTTGAGAAAAGCTGGTTTACAATAAAAGCAACAAATAGTAAAGCAATTACTTTAAACTTTGATAAATTTCTTCTTCCACTTTTAAGGGAAAGTTTGTACACATTACATTCGGACAGTTCTCACTAGTTGTGTCACTATCGCTGCTGATACTGACAATTTATCATCCACTGAAAGCTATTCCATTCGAAAAATATACATATAATAACCCAATTCAGCCAGTAATGCTTGCGTTGATTTGAGACAACCACACCTCCTAAAATAGTTCATTCTCAAATACTTCTGAGTAACTATACTGACCAAAACCTACAAACATTTACTTACATGATGGAGAATAAGAGGGGTTTCCCCCCCGGTAGGCCCCAACCCCGATTTCCCCAACGATGGTTCTCTTGCTCTACTGTCAGTCGATGATGACAAGGTAATGAGCATTCTTGAGGAGATATCGTCACCGCAAAGATAACCATCTAAATTTCTCTCTCTCTCTCTCTCTCTCTCTCTCTCTCTCTCTCTCTCTCTCTCTCTCTCTCTCTCTCTCTCTCTCTCTTCACCACTACTAATCATGTCTAGTACCAAGACTGCACAGAGGAGTGACAAAATCCGTCGAACGACTGTTGTCCCTCCCCATTCCTCTGTTTTCCAAACATTTTTTGTTCCCAAAGTTCAGAATTTTCTGTTTAAACAGCTTTGTTAAAGATATTTCGAAAAATTTCGTGGAGGAGCATAAGACTGGCCAACTAATATGGTTTCTCTCAAATCCTTTAAAAAATACTACGTAACTATTTATGCCAAAATCCGTCGAACGACTGTTGTCCCTCCCCATTCCTCTGTTTTCCAAACATTTTTTGTTCCCAAAGTTCAGAATTTTCTGTTTAAACAGCTTTGTTAAAGATATTTCGAAAAATTTCGTGGAGGAGCATAAGACTGGCCAACTAATATGGTTTCTCTCAAATCCTTTAAAAAATACTACGTAACTATTTATGCCCTAAAAATAACGAAATATGTATTATCATTATTTTACGTAAACTATTCTACACATTTCAAAGATGTGTATTGTAGTAAAACTCTGAGAACTAAGCTCCAACCACTTACTAGCTCATGCTATCTGCTGTGGTGACCAATGTTCCAAAGTGCTGTGGAATAGGTTAGGGAAAGTGTGGAAAGCTGTCAAAAATAGCAAATGTAGCCTTAGTTTTTTTAGAGTTCTATCTGCATGACATGAAGGCTGTTGAAAACCAAGCCACTATATTCATGTGTTCATGCTACAGGATTAATAATGTGACCTTTATGATTGGTGGTAGGATAGAGGCACATATTGCAAGGAGCGGGAGAAATACTGAAACTAAAATGCCAAAGATCTGCTCTCCGTCACCAATATCAAAGGCCTTCATTGTGCTATTCATAGGAGGACACTTCATGAATCCCCAGGTGCAAATCCCAATGATTATGAGTTGGAAAAGAATGAAAAACCAAGCCTCTTAAGCCTATCACACTCTCAGCATAAAGACAACCTGCGCCAAATTGCGTTATGAGAATTGTCCCCCCCAAAAAGAGTAAACAACCAATGCATCTTCCCGATAGTCACTTATGGAGCTGAAACAAGGAAAATAACCAATAGACAAACCCGCCAACTGAGAAACTTGAAGCGTGTGCACGAGAGAATCATGCTCAACCTCACATGGAGAGATCAAAAGACAGCACAGTATATCAGGAAAAGAACAGGAGTCTGAGAAATCATAGAATTAACTAAAAAACATAAATGGCAACGGGCTGGTCATATTTCGAGAATGAAAGGCAACCGATGGACATCATGACTCACAACATGGATCCAAAGAGATCACATGCAAACCAATAACGGCAGAATACGAGATGGAGAACCGAACTAGACGAATTTAGAAAATACTAGCTCCGCGACGCCCATGATGAAGAAATGTAGTTGATCCTGGGAAAGGTCTATGACCTACGACGAACGATAAAAGACTGATGAAGATGATGATGACCGGTCGAACATTCTGACGATGAAAAAGGAATTGAATATCTATCTTGGTCTGCCTCTATTTTCAATACAAAATGATGTATAAAATGTCCAACTAAAATTACGCAAACTGAATGAAGAAAGGTACATTCACGATAGGTACCTTGCGGATAACATGAGACATAAAAACAAGGACTATGTGATGGTATCAGTATATATGATTACTTTTTTCATTTTGGGGATATTTATTACTTTTACCCCTTAATCGATGCCTATCTAGAAAGACAATAAATTCCTCTTGTCTTGACTTCATACTTGTGTTACAGAACATGCCATTTTGCTGGCTAGTATAGTCATAACATATTTCTAGGTATTGAAATGTCTTCAATATTGACAGAGGAATGAAAGCTATGTTTACAAAGCATTGTATGTTTATGTACATATCAAGTTACCCCTATTCTGAAGAGTTCTCAACGGTCACCAAAGGTCAGCACTTTGGAATTGGTTTTAGAGGTATGAAAGAAACTAAAACCACCTTCAAGAAAATTGACACCCCAAAACAAACCCCACGAAGTGTTCAGCTGGACTCTGGGCACTTAGCAGCATTGATGATTTCATGTTATCTTCGTAGATGGTGGCTGGACGGTGGGTTATTTATTTGGAATTTTATCTTCAGTGATCTTTGTTGAGAGAAAATTCCAATAAAAATCAATTGCAACGCAATACGTCTGTTGCTGGTGAGAAGAAAAAACTCAAGTGTATACAAAAATCACGGACGCAAATGTTTTCCATGTAAAATGTGATTGATTTTATTCTGTGTCAGACGGAGACCTCGTTTGAGATTTACCTTAGCTAGAGAGAAAGAGAGAGGGGGGAGGAGATGGAGAGAGAGTAGGCGACTTAGGGATGGCTACGAGCGATTGCTATGCCTTCCCAGTCCAGTATCATCAGCAGTAGCATCTTCATCATCCTCAGCATCAGCTTTTTTTTAGTGTCCCTCGTTGGACATATACCTCTCCTAAGAATCGCTAGACTCTATCGCGGGCGATGCAGAGCCAATACTTTCTGAGCTTGTCTAGTTCGCCACGCCATCTTATATTTTGCTGGCCAGAGTTTCGCATATCATCTCTTGAAGTCCAATTTGTGAGTCAGGATATCCATTGGTTGTATGAAATTCTTACTAAATGACCAGCCCAATGCCATTTGAGTTTTATAATGGATTCTGTGATATATTCTACTCCTGTTTATTCCAATATAATGCAGTGTTTTATGGCCTCTCCACGTGATGCTGAGCACGATTCTCTTCTATGCGCGTTGCCTGGTTGTTGTACCCAAACTATCGGATGGATGAATAGGTTGTACATCCTTCTTTTTTTAGTTTTAATGGGATTTTCTGCCCTTGAAGGCTGAAGTCACTCTATTGAAACTTTGCCAACTTTGAGTGATTATTCGTCTAATTTCTCCTCCTCTTGGGGGTTTCACAGAGATCTGTTGTCCTTTTTAGATGTACTGGTCTACTTTTTTCATCTATGCATTTTCGATTTTGTTTGTAATGTTTTTGTCCATGACATATTTGTTTAACATGACATTTGTCTCATTGAAATTTATGTGCAGATCAACATTTTGCTTTCTTCATTCAATTCGTCCCGCATTATTTGGAGATATCACTTCAAAGCACATCGTGGTTAGCGAATCTGAAGTTAATTAGTTATTAGTCGTCGATTTCGATTCCTTCATTTTCCCTGTCCAGGTTTCGGAATACCATATTCAGGAACGCTATGAAGAGTTTTGGTGAGCTGGTATCACATTGTCTTACCCCTTTTCTGAACAGAAAGGGTTCAGAGTCTCTATGTAGCCTTTTAAAGGAACCGTCAGTAGATATGTTTCAAGACTGATATACGCAAGGTTCACAATTTTCAAACTGCAGGACTTCTTGTATCACTGTATCGAGTTTTTTCATTAGACCGAACTTTTGCCCAATGTAAAACGTTAAGACCTTTTCTCTATTAGTCCGTAACCTCTTTATTTTACTTGAACAAGTGTCTCTCTCGTAGCAGTGTTCGTTTATCTCATTCTTTTTTCCTACCCTCTCCTATATACCTTCAACCAGCCATTTCCACTTTGTTAAGTTCTCTCATTAACAATGTCCTATTTTTCGACTCTAATTTCTCTGCTTGCATACGAAATTGTTAATTTCTCTTTCTCTATGCGGCTATAGACGACATTTCTATTTTCAAATTGTTAAAGCGTCTTACCTTTCAAAGAGATCTTGGTGCCTCAAGGAACATCCCTGTCCCCAGTCGGGCTTGGAAAACGGGCTGCTGTACACGGCCCAAACTAATCCCTTTTTAAGAACTTTGATCCCTTGGCAGTAGTTATCTGGTATGTGTTGCATACCTGAGCAAGATTTTTTGTCTTTTTTTCCTTTAACTTTCTTAAACAAGTGTCTCTTTTTAGGGGTCAATCTCTGGGACTTCCACCAGTCGGCATGATTGTTGAATGATAATATTATTCCAAGTCAAACAAACCAAATTTGGTGCTAATTATATTATATATGCACATCGGCGTAACTCACTTATCGGGGACATTCATTTTATTCTCTCTCTTGGCATCTCTCTATTGTATTATTTGTCCAACTTATCGAAATGGAAACCTCGACAAGGACGTTAATACTTATACGCTGCCCATAATTTAACAATTTTCGATTTATCTTGAAATAGCTTTGCATGCACTATGCACACTTTCGTTTGGTACTCTTCGTTATTTATTGTACAATATAGCTGAAATTTGTCACGCAGAACCTGATCCTGACGATCGTCTTCTTGACAGCTGAATTTGTATTTGGGAAGATTGCGTGATTGGGTTGAGAATTTTATTGATCCCCACCCTCGCGAGAAAGTAAATAGTGTTGCTGCTTCCGTGGCAGAGATCTTGCCATTGAGCAAACTAATATGCGTGACATGGATTCACTGACACAACGGTAGCCTCAACTGTAAATAAATGTAGAAAGTATCCATTAGAATTGGAAGCTTCCAAGTACAGGGATGAGTCTGTTTCATGCACTTGTAAAAGTGCATAAAGACGCAGCCTATCTAATATGAAGAATATATATATATATATATATATATATATATATATATATATATATATATATATATATATATATATATATATCTTTAACTCTAAATTCTCACTTTGTTCATACACTGTCTATATCTGCTCTGTTTATTTCTTTCAAGGCAGACAATTATATTATCAAGAATGCATATATAATCCGTCAGAAATAACCGCCTCCCCCCGTTATTACATGGCTTAGACGGCGTGTATAGAATAAACACGTGAAGGGAATGGGGCAGCTTCAAGAACCAAACCTGCGACTGATAGGGTTGCTGCTTCAAAGTAGCATGGCTCTATATATTTTTAGTTTTCCCTCTCGTCTAAAAACAAAAGATTCTTAAGCTTTCCTACATCTGCCCTATGTCCTAACAATTTTTCATTCATATATATATATATATATATATATATATATATATATACATTATGAGACAAAGCGCAAAAAAATGTAAATGGCATCAGATATTACCCACGGAGGGACCTTTGACCAGGGTTTCCTTCGTTCATGAATAATTCTGGGATGCGCCTTGACCTTCTGGTCAAAGATTCGTTGGGAAATGGCTGTGTTGTTTCAAGTAAGACAAACTTACTAACCTTAGCTCAAATTATATCATTTGTGTTGGGGTGTGACTCACTTATTGGGATATCAGTAAAATTCTATATGTGTGTTTGTGTGCGTATGCGTGTGCGTACGTATATGCAAGTCTGTTTGTCTATATGAAACAAAGGTCTGAGTAAAATTGTAAATCTGTGTCTAAGACCAACGGAGTCGAAAATCTTCTAGTCACTGTGATTCAAACAAGATAACAAGCCAAAACACAAATTGGATAAAGAAAATAGCTGTAATTGTCTCAACGGGATGTAGCATCAGATGTTGAGACTACATTCATAACGTAAATCTTAGTTTCAGTGTGTGTGAGCGCGCAGTGATGGTAGGTTGTATTATTTTTTCTCTTTATCCGAATACTGAAAGTAGTGTTCTCCATTGTTTCCTAACTTTTCTCCAATCGCTGTGTAGCATCTTTCGATGATGTTATGCACGAGACACAAAGAGCATTATACAGACGTAGTGCAACTCGGAAGTTCATGGAATTCAACCAATAAAAATTTACTCATTCTTACACCTACCTTTCACATTCTCTTTTGATGTATTTCTATTGAGCATGTACACAGGGACTCCAAGAAGAGTTCTGCTGAAAAAAAAAATTAAAGCGACAGAAATTCAAACATTATTTAGTTCGCACACGCTATTCGAATGCCCTGAGCTTTTTTGAAAGCACAACGTATCTTAGCCAATCCATTTCTATATATTAAACGTGACATCAGTTACTCTGCATTGTTAAGACTCTTATTCTTTGATATAGTGACATTTAATTTGTTTTCAAGTAATATATGGGTTTTATCAGACACACTCTCTTTCTCCCTCTCCCTCTCCCTCTCCCTCTCTCTATTTCTCTCTCTCTCACTCTCTCTCTCTCTCTTTCTCTCTCTCTCTCTCTATCTATCTATCTATCTATATATATGTATATATATATATATATATATATATATATATATATATATATATATATATATATATATATATATATACTAGTTGAGATACCTGGCGTTGCCCGGGAAAAATATCTAAAGATAGCAACACCGGGAAGCAAATCACCTTTTATAGGGATTTCATAAAAATAGTAAATTAAAAATTCATTTTCCTGAAGACTGAGTGTTCATTCGGTCACTTTTGGCGTTAGTAGTTCGCATTTCGAAGCAGACTACGGGATTCAAATTGTACCCATGTTTTATTATTATGTTTGGATTTGGATTTAGATTCGGTTCCAATTACGGTCATAGTTTTTGATCAGAGAAAAACATCTTTTATTGCTATTTTAGGGTTAAATTCTCCAAAGGATTCTCCTAAACTGATATTGTCACGTAGAACCAGGAAAGGAAGGGAAAATTCACGTCCATGGTCACCTATGATGAATGGAGAGTCTATGGTACAGTCCAGTATCCTCGCTACTTCTTGGATAGAAACTTTTTTTATAAAAACATTCAAATATATCTTTTCTCAAAACTGACTGTTTTCCGGAAAGTTCAAAGGTCCAACAAATTCATGGCACATGAAACTGAAAGAAAAAATAATGAAATTTAGTACTTTATTCGATATATGTCCATCCTAAATTACATTAGCATTGAGAAATAAGAAAAAAAAAGAACTACTCCGTTTGAGCTTCAATAAGGTCGGCCAATTTTATTTTCTGAGGTTTTACCTACTCGATTACTGATCTGTCATGACATTGAAACTATAAATTGCAATAATAAAAAGAAATAACGTGAGTATGTTCTTGTTTTCTGAGAGCACGAACGCAGTCCCCACAGAAAGTGCCGCATTTGTTTTGTAAGGGTCAACCTTAAATTTCGTGCAGCAAGCTATTGAAATCTGCCAATTTTAGGATTCCGGATTCACCAATTTTCCCAGGTTTTTAACCACTTTGAAACTACGACGTACTGTCCATGAATTTAAGAAAAAGCATTGTTGCTCCTCCATATACGAATGCGTTCAAATAAACAATGAAAGGAAAAATTACTCAGATGATGACGTTTGATTCAACAAAGAAATTAATTTCCGGAAGCTGACAAGTTTCTGTAAGGTTCTGAGGTCAAATAGTTTGAAGAAATAGAAAATTCAAAGGAAAAAAATAAACTTTTCCTGTTGGCGTTTGAACTTGGACCACCACGACTATATTTTGAGGCCCTGATATCCTGTCTATTGAACTCCTAGGACTTTGATCCAAAGAACTACAGCCCTAAAAGAAATTTAAGAAATATTATTGAAAAAAAATACTCACATACAAGGGGGGGGGCTTGTATGTGAGTATTTTTTTTTAAGACAAAAAACACTCTGGAATATGATGATTGAAATTATACGTACAGTTTATGATAGATCTAACATTTGACTCAAAAGGAAATTTTTTTTTTCGATACAATTTTTCTGTGAGAGCTAATGGGAACATAAAGAATATCCAGGTATTTCTTTTTTGCAAAACTCAACACAAAAAAGTGTGCTATAGGTAATAAAAGACCTGCTTATTTCAGACATTCTTCTTTCTGTTCTATGATGCGTAGTTCTCGAGATCATACAATACAACACACATAAATACAAACATACCTTAGTACTTTATGATACATATATACATATATATATATATATATATATATATATATATATATATATATATATATATATATATATATATATACATAGATACATAGATAGATATAGATATAGATATAGATAGATAGATAGATAGATAGATAGATAGGGACAAAACTAGAGAGAGAGAGATATGTAAACTTTGTATACATCATCAATATCTCCATGAATATAACTATAAGTGAGAAATCTTTTAATCTTGTTCTATTAATATGGATTTGGATTAAAGCAAATTATTCATAAGTATTCATTATATATATATATATATATATATATATATATATATATATATATATATATGTGTGTGTGTGTGTGTGTGTGTGTGTAGTGCATTTCAAATTTTATGTCTATTATAGGAGATAGATCATTTATGATTAACACAAAATTCAAAAAAAAAACGTTGTGCGGTTATCGAAATTTCAGCAGCAATACCTAAGCTTCTATATTCTACTAAAGTCTTTTTGATTAAAAAAATGCATAATTTTCGTAGCTTATTTTACACTGAATTTAACTATCAATTTTTCAAAAAAATATTTTCAAAGTTTTTGATTATTTGCCGTTTCATTGATTGAAAGACGATTATACATCCACCAATAGGTATACAATATTTCATAAGTAATTGCCATTCCATCTTTTGTAGTACATATGGGCTGACAATTTTGTACCAAAGGTTTGACTGCCTGTGACAAGGGAATGGTGCCCAAGTTTGCTGGTTCGAACCAGCACTATATAAAAACACATACCAACATACATGCTTGCGTGCGAACACATACGCAGTCACACACACATACGCACTTATGTATATATATATATATATATATATATATGTGTGTGTGTGTGTGTGTGTGTGTGTGTGTGTGTGTGTTGCCAGAAAGAAAATTCCAACAACTTTCTAACAGTGTATCATGTCAAATTTGTTTACGTTGCTCGACGTTTTTGACTGTAACTTCATATGCGCAATAGATACGAATACACCGTTAGAAAGCTGATCAAATTCTCTTTCCAAATATATATATATATATATATATATATATATATATATATATATGAATCGATAATCTATACACCGTAGACAATAAAGTGCACAGCTACTGAAAAGTTCCTTCTAGATGCTAATTACCTGGCTTCACATTTTTGTCAGTAATTTTTCATGCTTCACAAATATAAAACATACACCAGAGAAGTCAAAAGAAGGTACACGACAGCAATAATCGAAAATACCCTAAAAAAGGCGAGACTTCAGAGCAATAAACAAAGCTCCTAGTATAGGACAGGAACAAACAACTAGCATACTCGAAGGAAACGGAGACATAATAACAGAGATAGAATCGTCGAACGCACCCAAGAATTCTACCAATAACTCTACTCTTCAAGACACGGGCAACTAAGCAACGACCAAGATACGCAAGACGCTGACAATCAGTTCGAACACTTAAGTTATATTATAGAGGTAAAACAAGCTATCGAACAGACAAAAAAGAGAAAGTCCCAGGACCAGATAATATCACCATCGATCTACCCAGAAAAACTGGTAAAATCGTCCAGAAAAAACTAGGTAAGCTCTTCAACTTGTGTCTAAAACAGAGTAGAGTCCCTAAAGACTGGAACACGGCAATCGTGATGCTGCTACATAAAAAAGGAAACCCCCAAAATTCCACAACTACAGGCCTATAAGCCTACTCAACTACTTTTATAAATTGTTTACAGAAATCATCACCAACCGGACCACTAAAACACTAGATAGAAACCAACCAGGGCAACAGGCTGGATTTAGAAGAAACTACTCGACCATAGACCATCTTCATTCAATAATCTCGCTGGAAGATAAAGCAACAGAATACAAAATGCCATTTGCTGTAGCATTTATAGACATCAAGAAAGCATTTGACTCTATAGAAAATCCAATGGTCACGAAGTCTATCACTGTACAAGGTATACACCCTGTATACTCAAAGTACTGCAACATATTTACAATCACAACAACTCCTTTATCAGGCAACATAAAGACTCTGAACCCTTCCAATCCCAAAAAGATGTAAGACAAGTCGATATTCGCTTACCCAAACACTTCTCAGCCTGCCTCGAGATGATCTTCTGCAACCTGGACTGGGGGAATAGAGGAATCAAAATAGACGGCAAATACCTGAGCAACCTCAGATTTGCAAACATCGTCCTATTTGCAGGAATCCTACACGACGTCAAACTAATGCTGGATGAACTTAATGAAGGAAGCGAAAGAGTCGCCGTACACATGACCTTCAGTAAAACGAAAGTCATTTACAACAATCACGTCAAGAATAAGGACATAACTGTCAAAATCAAAGATTCAAAACTGGAGAAAATAGACCACTACATCTACCTCGGACAACGAATCTCTATGAAACCCACAAAAAAGAAGAAATCAAGTGGAGAATCACCCTAGGATGGCAAGCCTTCGACAGAGCAAGTTCAACCTTCAAAAAACAAGATATTCCCAATAATTCTAAAAAGAAGAGTATACAACCAATTCATCCTCCCAGTAGTCACTTAAACTTGGAACCTAACCAAGAGACAAACCCACAAACTGAGAAGCATGCTATTTGCACATGAGAAAATCATGCTTAACATCACATGGAGAGATCACAAGACTGCACAATGTATCAGGAAGAAAATGGGAGTCAGAGACATCGTAGAATCTATCAGAACCTCAAATGGCAATGAGCTGGTCATGTTGCGAGACTGAAAGACAATCAATAGACATCACGACTCACAACATGGATCCCCAGAGACGCCATGCGAAGCCGAGGCCGACAAAAGACAAGATGGAGAGATGAACTAGACAAATTTAGAAAATACTGGCTTTGCGACGCCAATGATAGAGAATTGTGGTGAATCTTGGGGAAGGTCTATGTCCAACAACGGACGTTAAAAGACTGATGATGATGATGATGATGATGATGATGATGATTGAAAAGCTGGGGAAATGCTCTTCACCACGATATTTATATGTATATATCTTCTTCACGAATTAAATTCACCATCCATAGACAGTTGATTTCAAAGTACAGATACTTGAATTTCCTCCTAAAATGCCAATACCTAGCTAACAGATGTTTATTTTTCAACATATCCTTCTTTCTCGATGCGCCAAATCCAGTATTAAATGATAATCACGTAGGTCGGAAATTATATTATGAAATTTTCAAATCAAAACTAATCTACTATTTACTAAAACCTTTTAAATTATTGTTTGGATTAAAGCAATGATTTCCTTAGTAATTGTTGTGCGTCCTACATTTATACAACAATTTAAAAGTAATCTGTATGCATGTATTTATGCCGCAATAGATTGGCCTGATTGGATTTCATCAGCATCGAACTAAACTTGAAGTATACTTTTGATGTGTATTGTAAGCCTTAAAATACAAACGAAGACCTCTTGGCATATTTTAGATGCAAAAAACACACTTGCTACTTCTTTATTGAGTAATTTGAATGCTAGGAAATTAAACTTGTCCAGAGTACCAGGAAATCCCAAAGTGACTTTTCTCCTGGCTACAGATCGATATTGCATGGGGTGTCTATGTCATAAATCAACTCTTACTCGATAACAGCCTTTATTTTTAATCACTGATCAATCAAACATCCTTTCTGTGGACAGCATGTTGGCTCAAACCTTGTTTTAGTAGTTGAGCACACTTCAAATACGGCTTAACCCCATAAACTACTCAGATTCATGTACAATGACATGAATTGCAATTAATCAGTATGTGTAATCCTTCATCATTCACTTGAAAGATTGTTTTCTCTTTTTTCTAATTAGGGAGCTTATTCCCCTTTTTGTGGACACTCGTGGCGGATGTTCTACTGGTGAGTAATCTTGCAGGGCACTTCAGTTGTTCTGATGGAACAACATCTAGCCAGCAATATCATTCTTGTCATTTACCACTGTAACTAGCGAAATAATTAGATCAGCTGAAGAGGAGAGAGGCAAGAGTTAGTGCTGTTACTTTGTTTTGTAAATAGAGTCAGGGCAACAAAGCATAAAAAACATATTACAGAGGTTCATTTAATATAGAAATATAGACTAAAGATTAATATTGGTACAACAAATACAGAGATGAAACATATTGAAACACGATTGGGCCTTGAAAAGTAAGAGACAAAATCAGATATGAAAAGTGCAGCAAATATCCAATACACTCTAAAAAAAATAATTAGATATGAGTTGCATAGCCTTCACATGATAGTGTAGCTGCTTCAACGAAACTATGCTTTTACCATTGAGCTAAACAGCCTCCGGTAATGCAAAGGCAAAATAACTGCTTCTCATCTCTTTCATTCTCGGTCTATACGTCTCTTCCAAGGTGACAGGTATCTTTTTAAGAAATGGACATATTTAGTCTGACAGAATGAATTATAAATTGCCTTATATTGTATAGAAACGTTTTAAAATGATCTCCAGTTGTTACGTCATTATTATATCACTTAATTTAGATAACATAAATAGAATAATCAATCAAAGAGAATGGAACTGCAGCAGGAATCGAACCTATGCATTTGAGTATGGGCGTATGTAGTCTGACAGAATGAATTATAAATTGCATTGTATGGACGCAAATGTCCGAGAATAAATGAGGTGAGATTTCAGGTTGAAAGCAGTTATTTGGCCTTTACATTACCGGCGGGCTGTTTAGCTCAATAGTAAGAGCATAGCTTTCACTTGCAATTAAAGCAGCCGATTTATTCGGGAAGCGATGCTACCAAGTATCTGCATGTTCTAGCCGTAATTATAGCACACTCTACTTGACAAATTACTCTGGGTCAGAGAAGTTTCTTGGGTTACTTTTTTGGACTCAGATCCTTATTTTTCGCCAGAAATATATAAGATTGAAGTTGAGACACTGCTTTGATCCCTTCATGATTTTAGTATCCTTCCTCTGGAACTATTAAGTTATTTCCTTTGCAGTAGGCTCAGGATCATTGCCTTATTAATTAGTCCAACATCTTGGTAGATCCACAGCGTTGACCGACGATTTCAAATGTTCCTATGAATGAAGCACCATTTATATTCCCTTTAATTACTTGAATCCCAATCGTTCCCTTTAAAGAAAAACAGACCCACTCTACCATACTATTTCTACCAACTTTCATCGTTGGAATGGTGTCCTTTAGTGTTAAGTAGAGTTCTTTTTCTCTACATGTAACACCGTACTGTAACTTTATAATTCTATTTTGGTCTCATCTGACCACACCATGGAATTCTAGAAAGATCAAATGCTCTTTGGTAGATGATAGACACCTTTGAACTTGTAAACATTTCAACAGTAGCACCTTTCTTGGTGTTTGACGATGATAGGCTACCTTTCAAGGTATTTGTCTAATAGGCTTCTTACATACTACTATTTCGGCTCCCTGTAAATCTTCTTGAATTTTTTCTCAGCATTACCGCCACTTCCAGAACAATATTTCCAACGGACGTCGAAATCAAGGCAGACTATCGGTCAAATGATGCAATTTGAATAAGCAAAATTTATCACTGACAATGGAAATTTGCATATTTACTTGACTCAAGATTTTACAATATACTGAACCATTACAGTGGAACGAGATAATCAGTTCTAGAACGCCTTGCGACTACTTCAGACACTTCCAGTGTCCTCAGCTATCAGTTTCTAAATGAGCCGCGTGCAATTCATTGTTTCCCTCTTGTACTAACTTATGAAATTGAAAAATATTTTTTCGTAACTTATCAGGTGTTGCACTTCTTACTTCTGGTTTTTTGTCCACAACTTGTCAATGTTCATCAATGTTTCAATATTTATCTTTGACTTTTGTGTCCCTCTCGACTGTCTTCATAGAAGGGAATGTTATAACTTTAGGAATACTCAGTCAACAAGGAAACTAAAACAAAAGTGAGTTTAAGAATGTTTTAAATGTTTTTGTGTGTTTTACAGACAGCACAAAAATACCATCATGAATTCTTATGCAGGATTATGATTGAAAAAATATTTTTGCGTTTTTTTTCTCGTATTTACTCCTGACTTTCCACGCGATATCTTCAATGTCATTTAAACATTCCTGTATTCACACTTGTCTATCCAAACGATATTTTCATACGATATTAACAATGAATGTCGATAAAGTTTTGTGGGAAGCTGGGCCACCGATTGCAGAAGATGTGAGTAGATTTTATGGTAGACCCAGAAATTTGTTTTTGATTTAGAGATATTTTTCTGTTTTGAATTTTTTTTTACTCGGGAATCATTTTTTTCCCTCTGCCATATAACTTTGCGTAATCTTCTCATCCAGCTTAGCTTTCATCATCTAAATCCCTTCTTTGAATTTTCGTTCTGTTTTTAAGCCGGTTTGATTTACGCCTACAGACAATAACATTTTCCTTCAGCTAAAGCGTTCTTTACATTATCTTCTCCTAAGGCTTGATCTCCATTCCTACCTAAATTCTGTCTTCACAATTTCGGACTGTGCCTACGCTGGTTTGATATACGCCTACCGACAATCGTGTTCCTGTACGAATTGACTCTAGTATCGTGGTCCCGTAAGCATTAACAGTATTTAATCCCGCAACTCCTTAAATACGACTAACCCCTTTAATCCGGTAACATTTTTAAAGAACATGATTTCTAAATTCTAAAAAAAGTGATTCCTAAGGTTATAGTGAACTGCTTTTGTAACTGCTTTTTGAGTAACTTGTAATTTGGGTTTTTCTTCAAGGATTTGGATTTATTTGAGCGTGGAATATTAAAGGAAAAGATACTCGCTGCCCTGTTTGACAGTTCTAAGCTAGGTTTTGAAATGTTATATGCACCAAGGGGTTGCTAATCATTGCATATAGCATACTGCTGACGGAACCATGGCTCTTGTTTAAAAACGTTGAATAGAGTAAGCTTTGAAGTATTGTCTGGAACGATTCTTATCAGAATACTTTGAATTATTTCTTCACTTTAGTGCCACGACTTTTGTTCTATAGAATGACTCATGCTGAAGTAACAATCACCAAAAAGTGATTGGAATCTTGAAATCATAAAGTCGATTAGAACAGCAAGTCATGTTCAGTTATGAAACAGGAACTGACGATTGATTTCGCAAAGAGGAATACGATAGAATAATTAGATTCGGGATATTTCTAAATGATTTTGAGTTTTAGCAGTATGTGTTGCATTCATTTCGTCACTGAAAGTATAATCATAATAATAGAAATTATGTTATTTTGCATCAGTTGTTCAATCGCAGTTGTAATGGTACCATCGACATCATCGTGATTAACGTCATGATCAATATGAAGAACAGTTTCATTAATTTTCCACTATTTTATTACCTGATATATCAGTTGAAAAACCAATTACAAATGTCCGAAATTCCATTCTGCGAAATGAGATCTTTTTTTTTTTTGTTTCAAAGAATAGAATACAATTAAAATATCTTTTTAAAGGGAAAACGCAATTACTCCAAAAAATGTAAAAAGATTAATTAGAGTTTTGAAATCGAACACATATTTTTTTTTCAGTTGCTTTAAGATCCAAAGATTGATTATTCCCTTTTTGATTAGTTTTCGTTTTTGTATCTTTTTTTTTTTTTGCTTTTTCTTATTGCTTTGCTTTTTATCATATTGCTGTAGGCCAAACAACTACAGTAAATGAAATCTTAATAAAGAACTACACTTGGACGAGCTAATCATAAGAAACTGGTATTCACACACCCATCCTTTGTCAACCCTTCCGGATGACCAGAGATGGGACATTTGTAAGGATATCTGTTGATGGGACAGAAGGCAGATAGATATGTAGCAGACTGAGTTGAGCTTTGTGAATATTACTGCGTATTGCCATGAATTAATAGTTAGAAATCGTTTTTTTAATTATTTTGATATCATGAATGATCCATGAAAGAGGTGACCAAATGGATACAGTTTCAGGCAGTTGATTCAGGGTGCTGCGTTCTAATCCCGGCTGTATCTACTCGGGAAAGGCATGTTATGGCTAGCAACGGCATCATCAGGTATATAGGCTAAAAATCTTTGGCAAGGTAGAGTACCTCTCAGCCACCATGATGATTTGCGTCAGACTGTGGGACTACATTTCATAGTCTGATGCTAATATTTATCGTACCAGAGGTACGGTGAAAATTACGACCCAATCTCTGTTGGCAGCAGGACAAAGAGGTTTGACTTGGCGAGCTTCGATAGACTAAAGCTTCGACAATGATTACTGTCTGCCTCTAAAGGAGACACATACGAATACTGCGCTAAGGATATCCTTGAGTATCTTATTTCTTCTTCCTCAATGATTGAAAATCATCATCATAAGAGCAAGGCTTGAGTTAATACGTATAAAATAATTCGTTTATTCAGTAAAAAGTCTGATCTTCTTTGTGGTGCCCCACTGTTGTGTTTTTAGTTCGTTTTTTTTTCTTACAATTGTAAGTCATGTTTGCAACACACACACGGGAGAATCTTGCTCAGTCTCTCATGGAGAGATAACAAGAGAGCACAATATATCGAGAGGGAAATCAGGAGTTCGAGACATCTTAGAATCTACAAGAAAATATAAATGGCAATGGTCATGTTGCAAGAATGGCCGACAACTGATAGACGTCACGACTCACAACATGGATCCCCAGAGATCACATGTGAAACTGACGCCGGCAGAATACAAGATGGAGAGACGAACTAGACAGATTCAGAAAATATTGGCACCGCGACGCCCATCATAGAAAGGTCTGGTGATTGGTGGGGAAGGTTTATGTTCAATGTGAAAGGATGATGATAATAAATACTTAAGCTGCTTCACCGTGGAACAGTGCTTTGCAATCTCGTCTCACATATCGATGCTAATGTACTGAGTTCGATTAATACTTGTACCATCGTCAGATGAGGATCACATCGACATAGAGCAGTGGTTACCAAGATAATCTCATCGAAACTGTGATGAATTTTGTATTCACTGGATGCTCCACTTTTTTTTTCTTGTGTCGTACTAAGCTAAGCTTCATAAACATTTCTTGGCTCATCAATGAGGTACATTTGTTCTTGCCATACATACTAGCAACCCGAGCGCACGGGTTTTTTCTCTCCGTATCAAGTCGAAAACTTTAACCTTTTCACTTCACATCCATAACTAAAATTTATGAAGTTATTTCTGGTGCTGACTGTAGGTAAATGAAACCGCAGGAAGCGAAACTGCAGATAAGAGGACCGATGTACATCACCTACCCGTAATGCTAAATCTGACCGACAATTAGACACGTTTTTGTTTTATTTTTATTTCAAAAGGACCTCACTCCTGATTCAACTTGAAACCTGACATAGAAATAGGCACTATTTGAATCTAATGGTCTTCTATGAGGTGCGAACTCTCAGTTTTTAGAAGAATGACATTCCTCAAATTTCAAAAAGTGGCTGCGTAGGTCTGCCCGAGGGTAAGCACAGGACCACACACGTCTTTCAGCTAAGGTGTCCGAGCCCAATCTGGGGAGACAGGGTGCATGCGATTCATGAAATCCATGAAATTCAGGCGATTCATGAAATGTCGTTTGTTTTCTTGGGTCATAGTACTTCAAGTTTCTTTTTTTATCATAGCTACGATATATATATATATATATATGTATGTGTGTGTGTGTGCGTGTGTGTGTTTGCTAGCATAGTACAGGCGCTGTGCCCGACAATATTTATTGTAAGATATGTGCAAAATCCCTCATACACTGTGATTGAATCAAATTAATGTTTTTTTTTAACTAGAATTTCGTTGATTTAAAAAAAGGAAGAACAACAACAAATGCCTTATGGTTTCAGATGGAAATCTCCCAGAGAAATCTTTCCGGAATAAGTCTATTCAAAAGAGTCCATAGTCAATCGTCCTGTGACTCAATAAAAGGTTTTTCGATCCCGTGTCCCGTGTCGTTGAGACATCCATTTTTTACGGTTCTCAGATGGTAAGCCTAACGGAGCCCATCCTTCTTCAGGCTTAATTCCTAATGTTCACGATGATCAATCACCAGAGAGACACATAGTACGACCTTTAAAGTATTTAGAATGACAGCCGCAGATTGAACCCACGGCCTCACAAAACTGCTATGCAAATGGAAAGTAGAATCGGAATAACACAATCATTTCTGACACTGCAAATGAAAACTCTGAATATTTCAATCGAGAGCCGTGTTTTGGAAAGCACTGCATAATCAAAAGAAGATTCGTTTCAATGGATACCAACACTTTTATGAATATGAAACGAAGAGAAACGCACTTTTACTAAATTGCTGGAATAATACAGAGAAATTATCATTTCTTTTCGCGATCGTCTGTTTATTCTGTTGAAAGGATGGGTAACAGAGGAAGATTTGTAAGGATCGGCAAATCCGTTCGTGACCTTTTTAAGCTTCAATCTTCCCACGCAGGATTACACGCCAACAAAGGCGGAGCAATGATTAGTGTACTCTGATTGCGACTCGCTGTTAGTAAGCGCTTTATCAAAGAAATATCAACACACTAAGAGAGTACAGGCAAGAACCCAGTTTTGATTGAAGGGAGACAAGCCTGATATACTCACATAGATAGATAGATAGAAAGATATGGACAGACTTGGATAAATAGATAAATAGATATGAATAGACTTGGATAGATAAATTGAGAGTTAGATAGTTAGATATGAACAGACTAGGATAGATAGGTGGATGGATAGATATAGATAATGATTAAGTGTAAGATGAACCAACTTAGTTTCCAACAATCGCCGTCTCCTTTTCATCTTGGATAGTCACAACGTTTGGCAATTCCATCTCTACGGTCTGCTTCATGTGTTGTTTGCAGTATCCGTAAGGAAAAAGGGTCTTTCCTATCGGTCTTTCTTTTCGGCTGTTCAAAGCATTGAACTGATTGGGTTAGATTGATTTTAACGGCTGAGATAATAGACTAATCGAACAGTCTCTCTTTCTTTACAGATATTACAATATACATCTGCAGAGAGCTGTGAAAACGAATCGGCCAAAACGTCGTGATTAACTTCAAGATGAAAAGAAGAAGTCGAAATATTCAAAGTGAATTTGTAATGTTAATAATTGTTCCCTTGAGTTCTAAACAATCTCATTCCATGTTTCACAATTTATGGTCATAGAAAAATTGATATTTCAAGTATTTTCCCTGTAATGGAGAAGCAACCTAATGCATTACTCTCAGCCAATTTTAAAAACACTTTTTGCTAAATTGTTTTGATACGGCTGGACTGGACAATGGCCTTTTGTAATGATAAGGATAAAATTCTGTATATTTTACTCCATATTTAATTTTATTGATTCCATCAGGGATACGCATTTATTGCTAAGGTAGCATAGGGACATTGACACCGGCCCCCTGACTTGGATTTTTATTTCTTAGACCGTTTTCCATTATCATAATAACGAAATAATTGTAACGCGCCAGAAACCCTTAGAAATTCTACGATTTGAGAAAAAAATAACTCGATAAAAAGGATATTATGGTTATCTTACATATCAGTTTGTTTTAAAGAGAACAATGATGAATATACAATAAGCGTAAGTGTACATATATATATATATATATATATATATATATATATATATATATATATATATGTGTGTGTATGAGTGTGTGTGCGTGAGTGCGTGTGTGTGTGTGTGTGTGTGTGTGTTAATGTATTAAGTAGATCGTAGTTCAAAAAATTGCTCTTACCGTCAGCAGAGGAGTTATAAAAATTTTTCAATGGTGCATTACTGATTGATATTTTCAAATGAAAATGTTCATCTGAAAATTTTTCTTAAAAATAAAAATGAATATATTATTTGTGATAAACCATATATATATATATATATATATATATATATATATATATATATAATTAACAATGGTTCGATTTACCTGTATAACTCCAGTCCATGCCTGATTTGAAATCACGACATATACAAAAAATTGAATAATTGATTTATATATATGTGTATATTATATCTATATATACAATACACACACACACACACATATATATATACACACACACGCACACACACATATATGTATGTATATATATATATACATATGTGTGTGTGTGTGTGTGTGTGTGGCTGTGTACATATATATATATATATATATATATATATATATATATATATATATATATATATATATATATATATATATATGTATATATATATATATATATATATATACTTCAACATATTGTCCGTTATTGTTGATTGTTGCTGGCCCGATTGACCTTTTGCTCCACATAATCGTCAATAAATTATTCTTTCATTGGAAGCATTCCAGTCAGTTTGGGCGATTATCCTTCTGGTGATATTCATACATATGATACGCAGTAGAATTATAAAATACCCGGTTTGAAACGTAGTTAATGTGACATGCAGTTTTCCTTTTACCATTTATATTCAAATGATCTCATTCTCTGAACAGATTTATTCTTTCTTCTCTTTCTCCACGTTCCCTTCATTCAAGTCATTTCTGTATCAACGTCTTTTTCCTTTCATCGTTTTTATTTATCATATCTTTCTCTGTGTCTTTCATTTATTGTCTGTGATATTCTCGCCTTCTTTCTCCCAACCCTGTGTAATTTATTTCAGACCCGAGACGTTGTATAAAGTACAAATGAACTCCACGGGAAAGGACTATCAATAACTGCCAGATTTAAAATGGAAAACATCTTCAGAGATCAATATATGCAGCAGAACGTGTTCTTTTTTTAACGAAACTACTTCATATTTTAAGGACCGTTGTCTTCATTTCACCGATCACCATGGCACTGAGGTAGAGTGCTGGTCTTTTGTTTGGTTGTCCGTGGGCCAACAATAACATTTTACTTGATGCCTCTCCTCTAAACATAAGAACTTGGATTGAGGAGCCTCTCTGAAAGGCTAAGAAGTTACGGTGATATCGAGTTGGATAAGCCAGTTCTTCTGAAATCACCGGAGTTGAGCAACGTTAAGCCTGGTCAGTACCTAGAAAGGTAACGACTGGGAAATACCAGTTGCCATAAGCAGAACAAATAGGCCTGGTAAGACGGAGGTCTTGCTAACAACTGTCCATGTGCACCTTAACCCATGGCGTCCTTACTGAGGGTACTAGCGAAACAACGCTTCGGTCAATATATCCTTCTGTAACTGTATATTGCTTCCAGCAGTCCATAAATATTTGATTAATAGATTTTAGATCAACTGACACAACACCACATTCATGAGACACCGAGTCAGGATCAATTACACAATTATAATGGTCTCTTAGACAAGTTTGCTAACCATAATTCAGGCTGATATACTTTTCAGGGGTTTGGGGCACATAGGTTCGTATGAAATTGCATGATATAAAATGATATAAAATATAACTACCTTAGTTGGTAAGAGAGCTACCAACAAATAAGTTCGTAATGATTTCAAATCACGCTAAGGGAACGCCAACGGAACTAGTGGGCTGAAAATTCAAACATTTGCTCCTTAGGAGAGAGTCAATTTTTTTAGTTTTTCCTTCAAATAGTTTTTAACGAGGGGTTCAAATCACAGTTTGTTTGTTTGTTTTTTTGGTAACCACTACTTATCAAAAAGCGAAATGTATAATTAATAATTATCGTGTATACTAATACTTGTGATGGAAATGAACTGCTAATGATTGATGGGAATTGCATTGTACATGACTTTACTATAAAATTGCATTGAAGATTTTTAAAAAAGAAGGGTATTGTCAGTGGTCAGGAATTAATGCAAAAATTAGAGATGGAATAAAGCTATTTTATTCATAATCTCATACAAGTATAGCAAAGAGAATACGGTGTGTCAAATAAAGCATTCATCGGATGATGATTCTGGGGTCAAAAATGAATTACGGGATAAAATTGTTTTGTTTTACAGCCTAGTAATTATCTTGAAATAATTTTGATGTTATGGAGTGATTTTCATTAATAATTTAAGACAAGTGTTCTTTTCTACTTTATTGTAGCTTTGCAGCTGAGTTTTCAACGTCAAATATCATTCTAGCATTGATTGAGCGTATAAGGGGAATACAGAAGAACCAATTATCATCATCATCGCCACCATCATCGGTCTGATAACGTCCGTTGTTGCACAGACACTTTCCCCAAGGTCCACCAGACTGCTCTACTATGGGCATTGAAGTGGCAGTACTTTCTGAATTTATCTAGCTCGTCACACATACTTATTTCCTGTTGGCCACAGCCTCGCATCTGAGCTCTGGGGATCCACGTTGTAAGTCGTGATGTCCAGCAATTGCCTGACATTCTAGCAACATGTCCAGCCCACTGCAATTTGAGTTTTTTAATTGATTCTATGATGTCTTAGACTCCTGTATTTTATCTAATTCACTGTTTTGTCTTATTATCTCTCCATGTGATGCTGAGCTTGATTCTCCTATGTGCACGTTGCATGGTCTTAAGTTTGAGGGTCAATCTTTTGGTTTCCCTGTTTCAGCTCCCCAGTGACCATCGGTAGGATGCATTGGTTCTATAACATTCTTTTTAGAACCAGTGGGATTTTCTTGTTCTTAAAAGTCGAGCTTGCTCAACCGAAAACTTGCCAATTTAGTGTTATTCAACCTTTTGATAAATTCATGGAGACGCCCTGTCCTAGATAGATGTACTAGTCTACTTTCTTCAACTCTGCACTTTCGATTTCGATCGTTGTGTCTTTCTCTCCAACATGTTTGTTGTACAGTCCAATAAAATGGAGAAAAGAATAGTTAGAAATGAATAACAAGTTTTATCCCATCATTACAGTTTACTGTAACAGTCGGAAGGCATTCTTCCAATAAAGTCATGATAGATGGCAATAATATGACAAAAAGAATGACCAGAAATGAATATGTTACCTTCCTTCTATCCTCATTCACTGCAACTGTCGGGGGATATTTTTCCGAAACAGTCGTATTAAAAAAATCACCAATACGATAAACAATAATCTAGCCAATATTTTAATGAATTTTGATGCATTATCGATGATTAAAAAATGAAAAGACATGAATTAATGAGAGTTATCGAAAAATATCTATCAAACTTGAAAACTAAAGGGATATCATCAGATATACGTACACGCAGTTTTTATGGTTAGTTCTATGTAATGCCATTACATGATATATATATATATATATATATATATATATATATATATATATATATATATATATATGTGTGTGTGTGTGTGTGATTTTGCATAATGTTAAATAATTTGCAGCTTTTGCGCAGATATTGATTGGAAGCATACATAGTTTTTATTCATTGATTTTATGTAAAACTTTCTGTGTAATTGTTATCGTCATAGTAGTAGTAGCAGTAAATTTTTTCGTGGTAGTTTTCATTACATGCATTAACTCTCTTCAACAATATATTTACAGTCTTGTTCCATTAGTTTCTGACATCTCTGAAGCAATTTTCATAGATACATTCATCCAAAACTTATTATCTTCCAAAGGTGAGAACTACTCAAAATGCATTTTTTACGGGAAATTGGATTATTTTTTGTAATAAGATGATTTTGTAACGACCTGAATCAATATCTTGTGAACCAAGTGAATGAGTGAAGATTTTCAAACCAAGCTGTTTCACTTTTTGTCTGATTTCTAAAGGCACACACAACCTTGCGTTATTTTGGTAGAATATTACGCAGTTTCTGTTATATGATTACGGACGCTTTAAGTCGACTTCTGCCTTCAATGAGTCAAATAAGGAAAAAGACAAGTTAGAATCAATCGTTTGTTTCTACGAATGAAGCTCGTACAAGAGGACTTCATTCCAATCCTGACATATAAACGGATGGATGATGACCGGTGTATACACGGGTTACGGGGCAATAATTTCGATTTTTCACGATCTATTGCGCTCCATTTGTTGTAATCTATTCACTTTTCACTACCAATCATTATTTGTGTCAAGAACGGGATATTTATACGCGTCCAAAGTGGTCGTTTTTTTGTTTATGTGAGAGTCACACATCATCATCATCAGCAGCAGTCTTTCAACGTCTGTCAATGGATATACTTCTTCCCCACCATTCGCCACACTTTTTCTATCATGGGTGTCGCGGAGCCAGTACTTTCTGAATTAGTTTAGCTCATCTCTCAATCTAATATTCTGCCGGCCTCGGTTCTGCATGTGAAGATCCATGTCGTGAGTCGCAATGTCCATCGGTTGTCCGCAAAGCTACTTAAATAACCAAGCTAGTGCGAATGACATTAAACAGTTGCTTGAGATATATATATATATATATATATATATATATATATATATATATATATATATATGTGTGTGTGTGTGTGTGTGTGTGTGTGTGTGTGTGTGTGTGTGTACATTGGAATAATTTCCTGTTATACCTCAGAAGTTTTTGCTTCCATGGGGGAAAAGTTATATTGTATTTTGGTAGTGGTAATTTCCCCTAAATCATCAGTAAAAGTGATCGATGGCTTTTTATAGCAAACACTGAGTTCAGACGTAAATTTTGTCAGAGCAAATATATGAATGGACTAAAACAGGGGACACATCTATCCATTCCCCAGCTGAGGTATGTTAGGCACGCATGGAAATATATCATCGTTTTCTTCCTAAGTTTTTTGTCTTTTACTACGCATATATATATATACATATATATATATATGTGTGTGTGAGTGTGTGTGTGTGTGTGTGTGTGTGTGTATAGTGAAATAATGGATTCGTTATATATATATATATATATATATATATATATATATATATATATATATATATAGTGAAATAATGGATTCGTTGCGCAAACACGTTCTGTTTCTGCTTTGAGGGTTCCTTCATGCGAATGATTCGATTTTTTCGAATCCCTACATTTAGGACGTTATTGTTCCCTTTGCAAAGCAAATGTCTCAAATCGAACATTATACATCAAGCTGAAATATCGATCCTTAAGAAACCTTTAGAAAGTAAATATTACATAGGAATATCAAAAACACCCTTCAAATCAAGATTAGTCAACCATACATCATCCTTTACAAACGGAACACACAAAGGCAATACATCACTATCCACACATTACTGGGACTGCAAAGACGGTAAGAATGGAAAATTTTAAAGCAAACACACCATGGTATTGAAGCTCAGTGCTCCCTATGCCTAAACGAGAAATTTGAAATTCTTACCTTCACCAAAAAGACAAAATAGAAAAAATGGAGTAGTTGTAAAATTTCGACACTGCACCAAATTGCAATCAAAAAACAATTTAACACTCTTCGTGCAGGTAAACAAAAAGCAGCCATCGTAGCTATCTTAATCTTCTGGTCATTATAAGTATTAATGATAGTATCAGGACTACAATTAATACTATTTTAAGTATTATCATATCACTGGCCACCATAAGCACAAACAAATCTTCTCCTGATCATCTAGGATATATAGTTGCCAACCCTCCAAGAATTACAAGAGAGTCAAACATAGACAACGGAGGGCTTGTAAAGTGAACCCTAATATTGGAGTTGCAGATAGAAATAAAGAGATGCAGGTAACTTATTACAACCAGCCATGAATTTACTTTCCCGATGGGAGATTAAAAAAACTCGGAGATCAAAAAGTAAATAAGAAAAAGATTTTCTTTAAAAAAAGAAAAAGATATATAAATAGATTAAGGTACAGTTTTTTCCTAACAGAAAATAGTCATACACCCCAGTAACGTCCTAAATTGGAATCAGCATATATATATATATATATATATATATATATATATATATATATATATATATATATAGTATGTACGTATGTATATATACGTATGTGTGCGTATATATATGTATATATATATATATATATATATATACATATATATATATGTGTGTGTGTGCGTATATATATAGGTATATATATATGTATATATATATACGTATATGTAAATATATATGTGAATATATATCTATACATGTATATATATACATATATATATATATACATATATACATATATATATATATGAATATATATATATACATATATATATACATATATATATATACATATATATACATATATATATATGTGAATATATATATATATACATATATATATACATATATATATACATATACATATATATGCATATATATATATATATATATATGCATATATATATATATATATATATATATATATATATACGCGTCAATAAGTACGTAGTCTAATGATGAAAATAAATCTACTTTACCTAACAAATATTCAGTTATCAACATAACCCACTTCCTTTTGGATGCACCTAATTCAGTTGATTATTCTCAAATAATATTTTGATTTCATCAATCTCAGTTGCTTTACTCTACCGTAGAGCTTTATTCAGCAAAAAGTCTGCCTCAGAAAAAATTGCAGCCCATATCGAATATTTATTAGGGTTAGTTAGTACTTTAGGCTAGATTACGTCAGTTGGGTCAGCTCAATCACTTGGATTAGGCTGGGTTGGCCAGGTTGATTTTTGGCCTTTTTTACAACGCATTATTGTATATCTACAAACAGACGCGCACAAACTCACATGTATGTATTTATATCAAGAAATGAATATATATGATCCGACAGAATGATTATAAATTGCGTTGTATTATATTGAAACTCTTATGTGAAATGATCCTCCATCGTTTTACAGTTAATGTATAGCGTAAATAGAATAACTGCTACATGAATCGAGCCTGCGACTGATAGGGTAGTCCCTTCAATATAGCGTTACTCTTACCATTGTGCTAAACAACCACCGGAAATCATCATCATCATCATCATCTTCATCATCATCATCATCAGTCTTTTAACGTCTGCTGTTGGATCTTCCCTAGGATTCGCCACACTTCTCTACTGCGGGCGTCGCAGAGCCAGTATTTTCTAAATTCATCGAATTCATCTCTCTATCTTGTATTCTGTCGGCCTCAGTTTCGCATGTGATCACTGGGGATCCATGTCGTAAATCGTGATATACGTCGATTGTCAGTTGTTGTTGCAACATGACCTGCACATTGCCATTGAAGTTTTCTTATAGATTCTATGATGTCTCTGAACCCCGTTTTCTTCCTTATATACTGTACTGTCTTGTGATCTCTCCATGTTAGGTTGAGTATGATTCTCTTATGATCGTGTTGCATGCTTCTTAGTTTTCTAGTCTGTGTCTTGGTTAGGTTCCATGTTTCAGCTTCATAAGAGACTAATGGGAGGATGCATTGGTTGTATACCCTTCTTTCTATGATTATTGGGTTCGACTTGTTTTTGAAGGTTGAGCTTGCTTATCCGAGGGCTTGCCATCCTCGGGTGATTCTTCGCTTGATCTCTTCCTCTTTTTGTGGGTTTCATGGATATTCGTTGTCCTGGGGGTGGGGGACTACTTCCTCCAGTTTTACCAGTCTTCGATTCTGACAGTTATGTCGTTATTTTCAACGTGATCGTTGCACATGATTTTTGTCCAGGTTCCAGAAGATCATCTCAAGGCCGGCTGTGAAAAGTTTGGGTAAGCTGGTATCACCTTGTCTTACACCTCTTCGGAGTTGGAAGGTTTCAGAGTCACTATGTGGTCTGATAAAGGAGTTGCTGTGATTATATACATATATTGTAGTACTTTGATGTAAACAGGGTCAACACCTTGCAGAGTGGTGGCCTTTGTGACCATGGGAATTTCTACAGAGTCTAATATCTTCTTGAAGTTTAAAAATGCCAAAGCCCAAATATCTATTTTACCTCAAAATTTTGTCTATTTTCGGTCTATTTGTTCCCTCTAGCAGACCAATCTTCTTCAATTGTTTATTCTATTTACGTTTTCTAGTTCAAGTGATACATTAACCAAGTAACGATAGATGATCATTCCAAATGAGAGTTTCTATATGATATGATGTAATTTGTAATCATATATATATACATATGTATAAATATATATATATATATATATATGTATATATATATAAATGTATATATATATATATATATATATGTGTGTGTGTGTGTGTGTATGTGTGTGTGTGTGTGTGTGTGAGGAAGAGAGAGTTGGGAAGTGTGTGGAGTTAAGTATATATGTATATATTGTAAAAAAAAATAGATCTCGATACTGTTTTTGAATTCCGTCCGTTCGTTTTGGTTCTTACTATATTTGCCCTGAAAAGAAATTAAAAAGTACATATCAGTTTTCACTTTAAAGAGTCATCGGGCACTGATACTGATGATTTTGCATTGGGAATCAAACCTGCGACTGATAACGAGTCTGCTGCAGGAATCAGCGACTCAATGGTAAGAGCAACGGTGCGTTGATGCGACTACCTTATCGCTCACATGTTCAATTTCTGCAGCAGCCCCACTTTCTTTAATTGTTTAATCGATATACACCATCATCATCATCATCATCATCAGTCTTTTAGCGTCCGTCGTTGGACATAGACCTTCCCAAGGATTTGCCACACTTCTCTATAATGGGCGTCACGGAGCCAGTACTTCCTGAACCTGTCTAGTTCATCTCTCCATCTAATATTTTGCCGGCCTCGGTTGCGCATATGGTCTCGGGGAATCCATGTTGTGAGTCGTGATGTCCATCGATTGTCAGCCATTCTTGCAACATGGCCAGCCCACCGCCATTTGAGATTTTTTATGGCTTCTATGATGTCTCTAACTCTTGTCTTTTCCCGGATGTGTTGTGCTGTTTTGTGGTCTCTCCATGTGAGGCCCAGCATTATTCTTTCATGTGCACGTTGCATGGTTCTCAGCTTACGGGTCTGTTTCTTGGTTAAGTTCCATGTTTCAGCTCCATAAGTGACTATTGGGAGGATGCATTGGTTATACACCCTTCTCTTTAGGATTAATGGGATCTTATTATTTTTGAAGGTTGAGCTAGCTCTGCCAAAGGCTTGCCATCCTAGTGTGATTCTTCGCTTGATTTCTTCTTCTTTTGAGGGTCTCATGGAGATTTGTTGCCCTAGGTAGATGTAGTGGTCTACTTTCTCGAGTTCTGTGTCCTCGATTTCGATCTTAGTGTTCTTATCTCCAATGTGGTTGTTGCACATGATCTTCGTCTTGCTGAAGTTCATGTGCAGGCCGACTTTCTTGCTCTCCTCATTTAGTTCATCTATCATTAGTTGGAGGTCGTGTAGGTTCTCTGCAAAAAGGGCTATGTCGTCTGCGAATCTGAGGTTGCTCAGATACTCGCCGTCTATTTTAATTCCTTTACTCTCCCAATCTAGCCTTCTGAAGATCATCTCGAGGCAGGCTGTGAAGAGTTTAGGTGAGCTGGTATCACCTTGTCTTACTCCTTTCTGGAGCTGGAAGGGGTCCGAGTCTTTATGTAGCCTGATAAATGAGCTGCCGTGATTGTATATATGTTTCAACACTTCAACATATACTGGATCTACACCTTGCCGACTGATGGCCTCCATGACCTTAGGGATTTCTACTGAGTCGAACGCCTTTTTGAAGTCGATAAATGCTACGGCAAGTGGTAGTCTATATTCTGCTGCTTTTTCTTTCAGTTGATTTATCGAGTGCAGGTGGTCCATGGTCGAGTAGCTTCTTCTAAAGCCAGCCTGTTCACGTGGCTGGTTTTCATCGAGTGTTTTTGTGATTCGGTTGGTGATGATCTTTGTGAAAAGTTTATATACACAGTTGAGTAGGCTTATAGGCCTATAGTTGTTGAGGTCCTTTTTTATATAATAGCATTATTATAGCAGTATTCCAATCGTCTGGGACTTTACTGTGTTTTAGACACAGGTTGAAGAGGACGGCCAGTTTCCTATTGATGGTTTTACCTGCTTTTCGGAGTAGGTCGATGGTGATGTTGTCTGGTCCAGGGGCAGTTCCTTTCTTTGTCTGTTTAATGGCTTCCTTCACCTCCCACGGGGTTACTTTTGGGAAGTCCTCTAGTTGTTTGCCCGTGTCTTGCGTATCTTGCTCATTGTTTTGCAGTCCTTGTTTGGACGAATAAAGTTTTTGGTAGAATTCTTTGGCGCGTTCGACAATCCTGTCTCTGTCTGTTGTTAGGTTTCCATTTTCCTCGAGTATGCTAGTTATTTGCCTTCGTCCCGAGTTGAGGAGTTTGTTTATAGCTTTGAAGCCCCGACCTTTTTCAAGAGTTGATTCAATGACTGCCGTTGTGTATCTCCTTCTGTCTTCTCTTCGTTTCTTCTTGATTAATTTGTTTAGTTCAGCCTCTTCAATTTTCTCCCTCGTTGTTGTCGGTGGCTTGAGGTTTCTGCGTTTTTCCATGAGATTTTTAGTCTCATCCGAGATTTTGCTAATGGGTTGTTTGCCCATTGGCTTGAATGTAGAGGCTACTTCAATTATTGACGTTGTCATTTTGCTGCTTAGTTCGTTGATGTTGGTGCTGTCTTGTTCAGTAAGAATTCTGAATCTGTTCTTCAATTCGAGCTTGAAAGATTGAACGTGCTCTTTTGGTATGTTTAGAGGCTGCGGTTTTGTATGAAACATTTTCCTGCGTTCTTTATTGGTGTTTATTTGTACTTTACATCGTACCATTCTGTGGTCGCTGCCTACATTGACTTGATTTAGGACTTGGATGTCCTTGACGATATCGTTTTTGTCCGTTAGGATGTAATCTATTTCGTTTCTTGTTTCGTGATTGGGGCTCCTCCAAGTCCATTTCCTACTGGGTCCCTTCTTGAAGAAGGTGTTCATGATTTTGAATCCATTAGCCGTCGCAAAGTTTACAAGATCTTCTCCTCTCTCGTTGCGTATTTTGTATCCAAATTTGCCGACGCAATGTTCATTTCCTTGTCCTACTTGTGCGTTGAAGTCTCCCATGATAACATTGAAGTGTTTTCTGGTGCCTTGGAGTAGGGAGTTCAAGTCATCATAGAAGTTGTCTATTTCTTGTTGGGTTGATTGTGAAGTGGGAGCGTAGACTTGGATTATATTGAGTTTGTATCGCTTTGAAAGTTGTATGGTGACGCTAGCTACCCGGTCAGAGACGGCTTTGAAGCCAGTTACATTGTCTTTCAGGTTCTTATTGATGAGAAAGCCAACTCCACTTTGTTTTACTTTCTCTTTACCGTAGCTGTAAAGAAGATGCTTGCTTCTCAGTTCGATTAGTTCTCCGGGTCTTCTTACCTCACTAATGCCTATGATGTCCCATTTGACATTTCTGATTTCACTTTCTAGATCAGTTAGGTGCATGTCAGTTGACAGTGTTCTGACGTTGTATGTGCCTATGTATAAATTTGTCTTCTTGTTGATAGTCTTAGAGTTCTGTTGAAATGGTCGTTGTTTCTGCGGTGACTCAGTAGGGACAGATGGTCCCTTGGTGAAGGATTTGGGTAGTCGCTTTCGGAGCACATCACCCCTACCCAAAGTGAGTGATGTGGCTGAGTCTTTTGGGGCCGATGACCCAGCAGGAACTGACGTACTCTTGGTGTAGTTTTTGGGTAGTCGCCCTTGGAGCATATCACCCCCACCCAAAGCAAGTGATATGGCTGGGCCTTTTGGTACCGAGGTCCCAGCAGGAACGGCCGATATAATATTTGGTGTGCAAATCATGGGGAGTAATGGGCCATGCCCTGCCACGCTGGCCCAGGACGTGTTGGCAGGGGGTCTGGTGGATTGTCCACTGCGGGTCAGTGGCAAAAGAGCTCCACCGGCTCTTGATACACATCCAAACTGTTCTTGTGAAACGAAAGTGGATGTTCGGAGCACCACGGTTCGATTGAAAAAAAAAAAAAAAAAAAAAAAGAAGATCGGATCAATTTTCGAAGTGAGTTGGATGCAAATTCCGGTGGGGACAGCTTGGAGGATACCTCTCCCTTATATAATAAGTTTTTAACTTAGATAAAGTCCACAGAGGTTAAATTAATAAAAAAGGTTGCAACAGCATCTTTAGTCTGGGGACTTCATTTTAGCAGTTGAAAAAGTTTCAATTTTTCCATCGTACCTTGCTAAATAATTCGTGCCCGTCTCCCAGCAAGAATTTACTACTGACAATAGATACAGCCTTGATATATCCAACCCTACATTCGTTTGTTTTTTATGGCAAGTCAAAGTTAGGTCGAGGTAGTGGGGGGGGGAGTATAGGGTCAGTTTAGCTTTTAGATATTTAGATTTCGGCATTTGGGGGAGGGTTCTTTCTTTTTTTTTTTCCTTGTAGATTTATGGTTAATTTCGGGGGAGGGGATTTAGGGTTCTTTGGAATATACGGAATTGGTGCACATTTAGAGATTTTTTCTTTTTTTTTTTTTTTTCAGTTTAGCTTTTAGATATTTAGATTTCGGCATTTAGGGGAGACTTTTTCTTTTTTTTTTTTTTTCCTGCTATTTGACCAACGATTCGACGCATAGGACATTTACAAGCATGTAATACAGAGTTGGATGAATAGGCAGGCATTAAAGATTATCACAGAACAATGAGGAAATGAACAATAAATCAAGAAAATTATGTACTCATCTAAACTTGCGGCAATTTTAGTTAGTCTGGGGACTTCATTTTAGCAGTTGAAAAAGTTTCAATTTTTCCATCGTACCTTGCTAAATAATTCGTGCCCGTCTCCCAGCAAGAATTTACTACTGACAATAGATACAGCCTTGATATATCCAACCCTACATTCGTTTGTTTTTTATGGCAAGTCAAAGTTAGGTCGAGGTAGTGGGGGGGGGAGTATAGGGTCAGTTTAGCTTTTAGATATTTAGATTTCGGCATTTGGGGGAGGGTTCTTTCTTTTTTTTTTTCCTTGTAGATTTATGGTTAATTTCGGGGGAGGGGATTTAGGGTTCTTTGGAATATACGGAATTGGTGCACATTTAGAGATTTTTTCTTTTTTTTTTTTTTTTTTTCAGTTTAGCTTTTAGATATTTAGATTTCGGCATTTAGGGGAGACTTTTTCTTTTTTTTTTTTTTTCCTGCTATTTGACCAACGATTCGACGCAGTCTAGGTCAAATGATACATTCGTGGGTAATAACAGATCATTTCAAATAGAGTTCAATAGTAATATGATGCATTCATGAATATTTGTATTGGATTATATATCCATTCCTTAATAATAATAAGAATAATAATATACATATATATCATTATTATTATTATAATGATAATATATATATATTATTATTATTATTATTATTATTATTATTATTATTATTATTATTATTATTATTATTATTATTATTATTATTATTATTATTATTATTATTATTATTATTATTATTATTATTATGATGATGATGATGATGATGATATTGATGATAAAATGGATATGTATATATTCCACTCCTGATAGTAAAGATTTTTATAAAGATTTGGAAACTTGGATATGAGATGTCCATGTCTTTTGAAATTGGTTTTGATATCAAACTATTTTACCTGATTTATGAATATCATCCAGCGAATTGATACGCGTCTTTGCAAGTAAGCTGATATTAATGTTGGTGTCTATAATTTATACTCTTTGTGATTGTCATCGATCTTCATTGGTTTGTGCGTCATGTGGAAAAGTGCATTTGAACCACATTGATGAGAAAAATCTTCTCCCAAATGATGCATTGATGTTAATGAGGTTGGGATGTTTTGAATCGCCCAGAACATGTACAAAGATTAAATCCTATCGTTGGAGATATCTGAACCGATTCAGAAGAAGAAATGTTTCGATATAAATGACGTATGAATTCTGTGACTATAGTACAATGATGTGCACGGTTTCATTTTAGACTATTGATACGCTTGTCATGGTCTCCGTACGTTCCCATTCGTGAAAAAAGGTCGAATTATATAAAACTGACTAATCATCGAGAAAAAATTTCGGATGCAGAGAAGTGATTAAAGCTGACGACAGAGACATTCGTTATTTTTGGGGTCACGGAATTGCAAGTTTGTAAAAATCTAGGTTAAGATTCAGTTTAGCAAACATGAGTAACTTTCATCAAAATGTTTTATTGATGGTTTTTTATGATAAATTGAATAGATAAAGATATTATTTAGTACGTTGACACGTTTTTTATAACAATAAATTATATAAATCACTCTATCGCTTATTTCATTAAAATGGTAATTATATTGAGCTGGGGTACACAACATTGTCCAGAAAGAAAAAAACTCATAACTCAACAACTCTAAAAGCAAATAATATTTCATGAAGATTTCATGTAATCAAAAAAGGTAGTGCATTCGCGCACATCCACACACCGATCAGGCCAGTTGAGACTCGTGCAAATCAGAGTGCACTTTCGGGAAGGCTTACATATTTACTCCTACGACCCCCAAAATGATTTTCTCTCGAAACTGAATTCGTGTGTTCGTTTTGGCGTTAGTAGCCCATCCAATTTGAATTATGTCCATGTTTCATCGCTGCGTTCGGTTGGGATCAGGGTTCGAGGTATGGGTATTTTTTTATCAAAGAAAAACATATAACTGTAGGGTTTGGGTTAAATTCTTTCAAAGAAAAGAGTAATTCAGGTCTATAAAAACTTATGACAACTGGAAAGTAATGGTGCACTTTAGCATTATTACTACATTGCCAATAGAACTTCCTCTACTAAAACCTGAAAATGTTTCCTTTCTTAAAACTGACTAAATTCTGAAAGTTTTTAATATCTGATAAGTTAAAGCACATTAAATAAAAAGGAAGGAAAAATTCTCCGTTGGATTCTGCACTCGGTCTGCCGATCATATTTACCTTGTTTCTAAACACTGGCGTATTTTTGTTTTCGGTAATTTCTTTAGTGATTAAAGTTTTTTTTCCGTGTGAGCGCGAACGTAGACCCCGTAAAAATCGACAAAAAATTCGAAATTCGACTATAAAAGTGTGTAGATAAATGGAGACCCGTTGAGTTCGGATATGTCTATGCGCGGGCGTATTTCTCGACTTATGAAAGTACAAACGCTCGTACGTACTTTACTATTTTATAAACAGATTCTCACCAAACTACGAACACATCAGATCTTCTCTATAACAAACGGGAAGTAAGGTTCAAGTTAAGCATTATAGCAACATTGTAAATAGAACCTCCTCTAAAACGTGAAAAGAAAATTTTCCGTAAAAAGGACGAATTTTCATTGAATAGATTGGAAGCATATAAAAATTGAGAGAAATAAAAACAAGTTTTACTGGTCTGAATTCCAGATGAAAATAAAAAAAGAAAACATTTTCCATAGAGCGCTAAAGAAGCCCCCATATAAATGGACGAATATTTATCTATTTTTTGCAAAATATGACTTGAGGTATGCGCCCTCTGAGTGCTTTCTAGATACATAATGTAATTGAACATGATGTAATGTTCTCGTCTTTGCGTTTGGTATATGACATCCTAAAAAATCAATATAATAGCAGCAGAAACGCATATATCTGCATAAAAACAAGAATGAATCGATTATAACCACTAAGCAAGTTACCCACAGGCTAATAAACATTCGAAACTTAATTGGGAGAGAGCCAATTAATTTTCTGTATCATATATTCTAAAGTCAATTATTCATAAAATCAATTACACAGGTCTACAAAACTCACGTAATTGACAGTGTTTAGATTATTTCACAAGGTTTTTATGTACTTTTAGTTGCTGAATTCAGAAATGGAAAACATTCTCCTCTATCATGCACTATTCTTTTTCAAGAGAGAGGTTTTTAGGTGTAATTCTGCAATATACATTCGGATACATTGCAATGTCAATCTCCGATACCCCCAACTGAACGTTTTAGTCACTGTTGCTGGGTATAGGTTATTCATGTGTTTTGATATTCATATGAATTAACGCATCTATCAAAATTCACTCAGTCTTTCACGACTGTTTATAGTAGAAACTATAACTTTTGCACACACACTCCCCTCATTAAATCAGGCATATGATTTTTTTTCAATTCACCTCTTCTTTTTATTGGGAAGTTCAATTTATAATGTTGTGTTAAATTACACTTTTAGTTTGTATCCCTCTTAATCATAGATTCCTGGTTCGAATAATACTGGTTGCACATTTTCATCAAAGTAATTTGATTTTTATCACCAGCACTATTTGATTTACAAGGTGAAGAGGAGCATGTATTAGGCTTTCATTCATTCTTTTGTGATATTCATTTATTATTTTGGTTTTAAATGATTTTGATTCTAAAATTAAAACCCTTTCCCGAAGACATAACATTTCTTTTTACGAAACAGTGTTTTTGTTTCTTTATTTTTTTATTTAGAAAAAAAAACAACACGGAATTTGTTCTTGGGGAAATGTTACAGGATGAAGAAAAATGAATTTCAGTACCCAGAAATAAATAAAAGCCGCTTCGAATAATCAAAACAATCAATAATTGATGGAAAAATTCAACCAATCCAGACTGCTAAACACACTACTAAAATTCATGACAATGATGTGTCTCAGTCACATTCACATTTATTAATAACATGTTTGTTACGTAAAATTGAATTTATCATTAGAAAGCGCTCAATTCAAATATCGTCATTAAAATAGATTATCCATATGTATAATGAAAAATATACGAAAACCCATGAAGTAAAATCACCTGAAATGATCAAATCACTTTTCTTCATATATGTGAAGTGCAAAATTATGCTACAACCGCTAATTCCCATATTTGCACTGTTAAGTTTGCAGATATTCACCATCAGCTTTAACGCAACTTATCTAAGCTTAGAATTAAAGTGATTAATCGAAATAAGACACTTTAGAATCTATACATTTTGCTTGAGACAAGTCCATTATTTCGAAAGCATACAGTTTTGGAATTCTGGAACCAATGAATTCTTCGTGCGCGTTTTAAGCAGCTGCTTTTTCGTTAAAGACTTTCTTCTGCATAGAGCAGTCGAAATGCTTGAGAGAACGGAAGTCGGTCGGACAGGAGTAAATTGAGTAAGCTGGGAGAGGGAGATTTCTATGGCCTATTTTGTTCAATTTCTGCAGGATCATTTGCGTGACATGTTAACTTTTCATTCAGGGTTATTCGCTCGACATGTCAAGCTTTTTTTTTGCTTTTCTAATCTGGTACAAATGTCAAACAACTAAATGGTCAAAGTTTAGTTCGTCAGCAACCTCTCGAGTTGTTTTTCCCTTAATTGGATGTTGTCAACCACAGCACTTTCACGTTTTCAAGGATTCTTGTCTCCGTTTCATTTTAAAATGATGATAGTAATCCCAGTGGGCCCAATGATACTTTCTGACATCATTCCATTCTGTGTCTAGAATCAGGTGGTTTGAACAATCATTAAGATATTGTAGTCTCTCTGGATTTTCTTCTTCAGTTATGAGCATGAAAGAGTGACAGTTTGATTCATCATTGGGAAGAATTCATACCTGGTTCTTTTTTTTTTTTAACTGATGAGCAGATTTCATCTTCTTCGACTTTCTCATCATCATCTTCGTTTTTCTCCTTCTGCTTCCCGCTTTCCTCCCTTATTCTGTATCCTTCGCAGCTTCCATGATCAACTTGAACACACCTGCAACCAAAGAGATACATTTGAGTAAAGCCCCATGGTTGAAGAACAGTGTCTACTCACTTCTGGTATATTCAAGATCAGCTTGATATTGTTTGACACTTTGATATAGCTCTAAAACTTCTATGGTGTTATTCCCTTGAACATAACTCTCAAACTTTGCTACAATTCAATCGATATTTATAAATAGACAAATAAGGTAACTGACTTTTCCATTTTAGTAGCATTGGAAAAATTGACCGAGATATGGTTGACATATCGCCTACATATCTTGATTGTCAGAAGCACACGATCACCATGGAAACAATTGAATTACGATTTTTTATAGGGAAGTTTTTGATTCTCATCCAGATGACACTGCCAAACAACCTGTTACCCATGAAAAAGTCTCGAAGAGTATGCATAGTAAGCTCTACTGGCCTCAGCCTATAGTAGTCGATTTCACTTTGATGAAATAAATTCATTATTATTTATTCTCAAGTTCGACTTGGAAATAACCATCTATTACTGTTAATACCTGGATTGGGAAAATAGTTATAGGAGAGTAGATAGCCCATGTTCATAATGACTCACCCAGTAAGTATAGGGAGATGATGATTCATGCCTTTCCTAAAGGCATTAGTGCAAGTAAACGGTCTTAACCTAAACTAGCTCTCAAACAATGTTCACCGCTTCTGTAGTGAGTGGTATTCTTTGATGGCTTATATTCAAACAGTAAAGAAAATGGCTATTATTCTCTACAAACTTTGCTACTGTGATCAACACATTGATTTTTTTTTCAACTTTACGCAGACCACAGCAACAGCCGTCCCTGTTCGGGCTTCATATATTAAAGGTTTAACCTCGCCTCGGAGTTCTTCAAAGTGTTTGCAACATGTGAAATAGACTTGAGGGCACCCAAAGTGGCGCCAATCACTTCACCATGCTCGTTACCCACAGCTGGGAGGATTCATGCTTTTCCCCAAGGGCATTAGTGTCAGCCTCAGTTTGAACTCAGCTCGCCCAGTCAATTTTCTGCAGACATGCCTATGCCCATCAAGAAAGTCTTTATGAAGTTAGGATGAGATCTTACGAGAAACCTCGTCAATCATCTCTCCTAACCACTAGTCCATTGGCACGACCCAATGTTTGTGCAGTAAATGAATAACATATTTTGAGATTAAATCACTTTTTAAGATATTGTATCTTGAATTTTGAAGGACTCTGCATGGATATGCTATTCAGTTTTTCCTACCAATTAGTTTTCTGGTAAATCCTACGATATAGTATAATATACCTGGTATTATCGTAAAACAAGAGTTTGTTCAGAAATCCTCAACAATAATCAAATCATCTTATCCCCTCAAATAGCCAGCACGTCCAACCAGCCAGATAGGCTACTGATTCTTCTCTCTTTTCTTGTCTTTGTTTCCGTGTCTACCTGTGTGTATCGACGGACGCTCATGATCACATTTGGGGGGATAAAACCACAAAACATTTATGGGGATCTCTATTGTCATTTTGACCAAAATCTTGTGCTGTTATTTTTTCTTCCAATCATTTTAGATAATCTTTTTTAGCTAATGAGTTCTGGCACGCACGTGAGCCAGGATGATTAATTCATGTGAGGTACAGATATATTCTGTTTCTGAATTATAAATCAGTATTGCCGTCAATACTTTCCAAGTAAGTTTTTAATTATGCAGTTATTGTTACATTAACTTTTAATGCTGTGTTTTTAAGATCCTTGAATTAAAGACCATGACTCATTTTTTTTTTGTTAATGAATATTCTCGTTGTTGAATAGATAAATATTATCCTTGCGAATTTTTAACTGTTTCTGAAATGGTCTTCCTCTTCCTATATGAGTTTAGCTAAAAGATACTAGGCACCCACAACTTAGGCTTCATCTTGTCGTGGTAGTATCGTAGCTTACGTGATCAGTATACAAGCGAAAATCTCAAATGAAATGAAAACCGGTCAGCAACAAAATTTTGCTCGAACAGGGGCTCGAAGTAAAAACGGGCTTCAACAGAACCAAAGTATGTGAATGCTACTTCATTTTATAATAACGGTTCAATTTAAATCAAAAAGGCAGGGTCAACTGATTTGCATGAAATCAATTTCTATCAGCTATGATGAATTTTAAAGAAGATATTTTTAATCATCTCTATACACTGACATATTTCAATGTGCTTAGAGCCGGTTTTGGTTGTTTCGAAGCCTGTGCAATTAAAATGGAAGGAAATTATTTTTCTAGGCAGAGGTGGTTGAAGCCGTAGCCAGCATTTGGGCGCTTTTTCGTTGTCCGATGTATGAAAAAATTTTGCTTTGGTCCCAAAGTCAATAGTACAAAATTTCAGCACAATCTGACAGTCTATATGGCAACTTCATTCGAAAGAAAAAGCAAATGGTGCAGACCCCCTTGTCAAATGTATACTCTTGGGTAGATCTTCGTTCTGCTCCAACAATTAAGAATACCGCAAAATGGACAAAAATTAAACTTTCTTTTATTAGAATGAATATCTAGCTCGATACGAAGTATCGACCACATTGAGGAATATTTTCCTCTTCCATGTAATCAGCATTTAACACGACATGTTGCAGTCTACTTATCTGCTGCTTCGATCATTTCATTTCTAGTACAAATGCACTCATAATGAATTGATATTTTGCCATGAATAAACAAATATTCACTTGCTCCATTTTTTTTTACTCTCTTTTTAGTCTATACCTCTCTCTCTCTCTCTCTCTCCATATATATATATATATATATATATATATATATATATATACAAATATATATATATATATATATATATATATATATATATATATATATATATATATATATATATATAGTTGAATGTGAATTCGCTAAACAAACTAGCTCATGTTTCTACCCTCTCCTGGCCTCAACAACTTAACTTCAATAGTAAAAAGTTGTATGTATCAAGCAATCTATGAAATAAATCCATTACATGCTAGAAGTGGCTTAATATTATCAATATATTATTATATTATGTTATACTGCTAGCCTGATCTGTATTGTATGTACTATATATATATATATATATATATATATATATATATATATATATATATGTGTGTCCTTTTCTTCTCTGTTTACTCCCTCTCTTCCAACAAACATTTTTTCTAACTTTCTTCATTTGTTTTCATATTCCATATCTGTTTTCCCTCTCTCTCTCTCTCTCTTTCTACCTCTCTTTCCCTCTCTCTTTTTATTCTTATCTTTCTCATCTTGACTAGTTCTCTCCATTTTGTGGAGTGGAATTTGTCAAGGTTTCCACTTGCATTGAGGACAGTGATAATATCAAAATAGAATAAAATCCTTGGCCAATTACTCGTAAATGGTTATGACCAGAATGTATCGGATACATCGGATCACCGAAGTTAAGCAATGAGATTGGTATAAGTCTTGGTGCCGTAACCAACTGGGGGAACATTCCTTGTAGCCATATTGATTTCAAAATGCATTGAGTATTTTTTGGAAGCTTACAGCATGGTCGACAGACGAAAGTTAATGTACAATTGCACATTTACGATAACAATAGCCTATATCAAACACAGTTCATTTCCCATGATTACAAAATTCAAACAAGTATCAAAGAATATTTTTATATTATACTCATTCAAGTAGGAGATATATTTGAATGTAAATGGAACTAATGTAAAGCAATGAAATATCAATAGCGTAAATGCATTCAAAAGCCAATGTTTCAAATGAATACTTGGGATAATGTAATAAATATACATATGACACAATATAACATCATTTATATTTAGAATAAGAAAGCATTCAAGCAACTTATGACATGGACTTGAAATTTCTGAAGATTATTATGTGTCATGTTATAGAGTATATATTTCAGCCTCAGTTCTCAATATGTGCAAGGCTATTTATTCAATTTCCTGTAACCTAATAAAATAGTGTCAACAGTTATAGAAGATCAGTTGATTATTGGACATGAATTCAGTATACTAGACAACAGGTCGCTACAACTTAATTGTGGAAGAAAAGTCAAAATATTATCCAATGGAAAAAAAAACACAAAATATCATATTCATTAATCGGATTGCGTTTCATGGAGTCGATCGCATCAATTTCCATCACTGTTCGTAGATATTTTTGGCTGCATCGTTTCTACGGGAGATAAACTGTTTGTACGAACATGCACAATCTTGCAATCATGAAATAATGTCACGAGGGCATTCCTTTTATTTTCAAATAAGTAATGGTTGTTAGTCACTAATCAAACATCACGGTCTTATCTTTTTCGTTCAATCAACAGCAAAGGGGGAAACGGGTATTGTATGATTTTGTTACAACTCCCCCTAGGATAGAAATGTGCCCATCGTTCAACAACACGTATTTACGAGTCGGAGTGAACTAGTCCGCATCTTAATCAGTACCTATTCGTTTCCCGTCGTCTATAACGATCTTTTTTCGGGAAGCTATCTTTTTTTTAATGTTCCTTTTTTTCCCTGTGTTGAGTAGAGTGTGTTCACTATCTTTTTTTCCTCTTCTCCTTTTCCATTATAAAAAAGTCTCTCCCTCACCCCCTCTCTTTCCTTATCTATCATTCTTTTACTCCCACCGTTCCTTTCTTTTTTTTTTCCACATTCAGTTTTCCTTCTTCCTCAAACTTTCTGCTCCTCTCTGTCTTTTCTCCTTTCCTTGGTCTTTCTTCCCTGATTCTTTCTAGAGAATTCTCTTCTTATATTTTCCTTCCCCTTGTTTTTTTTTTGTTTTTTTTTTTCGTTTGTCGGTTTTTATGTATTAGAAACCGTTATTAAAACTGTCACTGAGTTTTCAATTCAGTTTGTCTGGCTGCCTATGTATGTATCACACATACAGACCGCCCGTTCTTTCGTTTTTAAAATCTACCTCTAAATAGGTTTTATAGCGTGAGATTCAATTTGCAAATTAAAAATTGCAAAAAGGGCCGATCAATGATTAATTTACTCCTCTTGCCTTTCGTTCAGCGGTGAACTATTGGATGGAACAAATATATCAAAAACAACACTGACTACTGCAGAATCAAACTCTACTTCAACTTCTTTTCTGACTGAGATTTTTTAGCGTATATAAAATAGATAAAAGAGTTATAGAAATACTTACTTTTTGTATAATTGAATTTATTTATCGCAATGAAATAAGCCCGTTCGTACTTATTAATTCAACTCGGGCAGTAAGACAGCCTCCTTGCAATCAGTTGACCATGAGTTCGAATCACGACCACTGAATGTAAATTTTGCATATCAGTGTACACCTCTGATTTTGGTGAGGGATGTTTTAGTTGTTCTTGTTACGATAGGAAAATAAAGTGTACTCCAGTTTTGGATATAACGATGTTTTTCAATTTTTCTCAAATTTTATTCTTGGATGAAGTATTGCAAAACACTCATCAATTTTGACGAGTTGTTTTTCATCTTCATTCTAATTTTCAGTTGCTTTTTATCCCAACTTTGAATCGAACTAATATTTTCCGATTACGCTGTTTAATCCTTGCCGTGGGATTACGGTCCGATTCAAAGTTGTGATAAAAAAAGCAACTGAAAGATAGGATGAATGTGAAAATTAGTCAGCATTAATGATAATCCAGTTCCGAGTTTAGTGATAGAGACATGATTCAAAAGCAACTTGCCAATACGCCTGGAATATAAAGTGGACAATAAATATATATGTAAAGCCAGCTATGACGTACGGGTGTTAAACATGGAAATTAGCAAAACTGAAAAAAAACTCAAGCAAAAATCAACAAGAACGGCAATACAAGGGATAATTCTCAGAGATACAAAGAGATCAACATGGGTCAGAGTCAATACCAAGATAAAAGATATCAGGAAAGTGGTTAGCTAGCTAGTGCTCTCATACTAACAACAGCATCAGCCGTCGCTGGTTTCCTATGTTAGATGTGTCTCTTGTCTTGGCTTGTGAAATAGACTTGATAGGCTATAAGCGCCAGAGGTGGTGTCACTCATTTCACTATCGTTTAAAAAACCCGATATTCCCAAACGGTCACCCATCCAAGTACTGGCGAGGTTTGCCGATGCTTGATTCAACATGATTTGGCCGTGAGTCTACATAACAGATTAAGGGATAATGATGGAAGAGGGTAGAAATCGAGTAGGTTGGTGCCCAAGGTATAGTAATAGTAGTATGTGAACACCAGACACAAGCTGGGGAGATGAAATAGAAAGGTTTGCAAATAATATGTGATTGAACTTCACACATTCAAAGTTGGCATGGATGGATATAAAGAAAAGTTTTGTCCAGCAGTCGACCAATAATCTATGACGATGATGATGATGATGATCGTAATTCTTATCGTCAATAACAAGACATAATTGGCACTTTAGATACATTATTTAATTTCCCAAGTGGTCATAACCATTTTAGACTTTCTTCCTTAAGTAATCAATCTTTCAAACGGGGGACATTGCAAACGGCATCCATACATGATTTAAAGAATTTCCGATGGAGGAAGATTGATGTACAAAGCGGCAAATTCATTGAATACTGTCGAATTAAGCACATTGATTCAGACGTCATGCATATATGGATTTTCTAGCAACCACGTTTTGTGGATCTAATGTTTTTATATCTTCTTTTCCTCCAGTGCTGTCTTAGCAATCTAGATTTGATTTGTTAGCGCCTCTTCGTCGACGGGGACAGATTCTCTCGCATTCGGATGATGAGTGGTCGATTATTTCAAACGATTTGTTCCGTGCTTTGAACATTCTTGCCAGTTCTGTACGTGCACCAGCACCCACAACGTCCATCGTCAGCGAAATCTTCACAGCCGTCACAAAATCCCTGGTGACACTCAATCATGCGTACGCGTGACATGCATTCACTCAACATACGAAAAGGTTCAGTGGCCGTTTTGTTTAGTTTCTCGGTTTGATGCCCGCAGATTGAAACTTTCGGAGGGCTTGCTTATTGGTCAATGTTGGTTTGGTGAAACGCTGCTGGTAACATTCAGTGACAAAATTTTTACCCCCTTCCTCTCTTGGATCAGCTTTAAAGAAATTGTTTGTCCTTGGTTTTCCACTCTGTCCACATAAGGGCTTCAACTTACAAACTTACCCACGGGCAGTAATCAGATCATTCAGCTCATGACAAAAATCCATATATACATACCAAACATTAATTTGATCAATTGTGAGATTTGGAGAAACAATAATTTCTAATTGATAATCTGGTTTCCAAGTAAAATCTTTGTAGTTCTGTAATTTCTGTGCAATTCAGACGTAAAAATGGCCAGTGATTGCATAACTGATTTCAAAATGGTTTAGTCTCACTTTATTTTGTTCTATTTTTATTTCCTGAAACTGTCTACAGCTTAATGGCATTTTAATATATATATATATATATATATATATATATATATATATATATATATATATATATATATATATATATATATATATATATATGAGAAAAGGAAAGGGAGAGAGAGAGAGAGTCTTTAAAGATTTACAGGTTCAAACACAAAATATGGGAAAAGGAATCCAAAACTTCATGTCAAATATTTCCTAATATCTGTTAATGTAATTTGAGTAATTGTTCAAGAGTTTTTTGAGTGTACACAGAATCAGATATCATGGTATCATGTGTGAATATTTATCGTTGAAATCATCATTTGTTTACCATGTAACCATTTCGAGGATTTAAAAACAAAAAAAGTTATATTAAGTTGGCTCCCCAGCAGTGTTGATCAGACATCACCTCCACTCCACCTATAGCTCTTTTCCATTATTTTTGGGGTCATGTCATACTAATTGTAGTCTGCCATTTTATATAGGGTATTATCATACTGTATTGTTTATGGATGGTTTTTATACTCTGTAATAAATGAACATAAATCTCTATTGGGTTACAAATGTACATTCATGTCAAATGAATTTCACACTGATTTTGTCAGAATGAGTTTTCTGAGTCATCCACACAATACAGATATTATAGCGCATAAGCGCAAATGCTAAGTATTTTGAAAATATAAACATAACGAGACAAAAACTGGACATTTCAATATTTGCTTCGTTTAAAATTAATACTTTGGTCCAGCCGATGGCTTAAATTTTTGGAATGATCAATCTAATTTGAATATAACTATCATAAACAACGGCTACGACGACGAAAGCAAAAAACCTGCATATTCGAGGATAATGGAACCTTAACTACAGACAGACAAGATTGTCGGACGTGCCAAAGAATTTTGCTAAAAAGTCTGTTTGTCCAAACAAGGACTACAAAACAATGAACAGGATATGCAAGACACGAGCAATCAACTCGAGGACTTCCCAGAAGTAAGCCCGTGGGAGGTGAAACAAGCCATTAAACAGACGAAGAAGGAAAAGGCCCCTAGACCGGACAGCATCACCATCGACCTACTCTGAAAAGCAGGAAAAATCTGCACTAGAAAACTGACCGTCCTTTTCAACTTGTGTCTAAAACAGAGTAAAGTACCAGATGATTGGAACACTGCATTCATAATGCTTTTATATAAAAAAAAAAGGAAAACCCGAAAGACCTCGAAAACTACAGGCCAATAAGTTTACTCAACTGTGTATACAAACTTTTCACAAAAATTATCACCAACCGAATCACAAGAACACTTGATGGAGACAAACTACGAGAGCAAGCTGGCTTTAGAAGAAGCTACTCGACCATGGACAACCTGCATTCGATAAATCAGCTGAAAGAAAACGCAGCAGATTATGAACTACCACTTGCCGTAGCATTTATAGACTTCAAAAAGACCCCCGACTAAGTGGAAATCCCCAGGGTCACTTGACAAGGTGTAGATCCAGTGTATGTCGAAGTGCTGAAAAATATTTACAATCACAACTGCTCCTTTATCAGGCTATACAAAGATTTGGACCCCTTTTGACTCCAGAAAAAGGTGATACCAGCTCACCCAAACTCTTCACAGCCTACCTCGAGGTGATCTTTAGAAGACTAAACTGGGAGAGCACAGGAATCAAAATAGAAAAGCAAGAAAGTCGGCCTACACATGAACTTCAGCAAGTCGAAGATTATGTGCAACAGCCACATGGAAGATGAAAACACTGAGATCAAAATCTAGGACACAGAACTGGAGAAAGTAGATCACTGCATCTACCAAGGACACCGAATCTCCGTGGAACCCTCAAAAGAAGAAAAAAATCAAGCAAAGAATCACACTTGGATGGCAATCCTTTGATAGAGCAAGCTCAACCTTCAAAAATAGGAAGATCTCATTGATCCTGAAAAGAAGGGTGTATAACCAGTGCATCCTTCCAATAGTTACTTATGGAGCTGAAACATGGAACCTAACCAAGAGACAGATCCGCAAATTGAGATCCATGCAACGTGCAGATGAATGAATTATGCTGGGCTTCACATGGATAGACTACAAGACAGCACAGTACATCTGGAAAAAGACATGAGTCAGGAACATCATAGAATCCATAAAAAATCTCAAATGGCAGTGGACTGGCTATGTTGCAAGAATGACAGACAACCGATGGACATTGCAACTCACGACATTGATCCCAAGAGCTCACATGCGCAACCAAGGCTGGCAGAGTATTACATGGAGAGACGAGCTAGACAAATTCAGAAAGTACTGGCCCCGCAACGCCCACGATATAAAAGTGTGGTGAATCGTACATCCAACGACAGAGATGTAAAGAGACTGATGATGATGATTATCTCTATTGTCGATTTAGTTCATATTTTTTGTGTGTGCATAAGTATTTATGTACGTGTGCGAGTGTATGTGTGTTCGCACGTGCTTGTGTGTTTGTGAAAAGAAAAGAAACAGAGAAAAATAAGAGAAAAATAAAGCAGACATCGCCCTCGTTCATTCAATAGCGTGCTTGTTTAAGCGATATATCCACTTTGGTCTAAGAATGGTTCAGGGAGAAAACATGTATTGTTTATAGACACATATTGTTTCATTTTCTATGAATAACCACAATTTTATTCCATCACACGTAAATATATGAATACATGCATATATATATATATATATATATATATATATATATATATATATATATATATATATATATATATATATATATATATATATATATATATATATATATATGGTAATACATGCTTACATATATGTATGCATACACACATATATAAATATATATGCACATATATATATGTTTGTATATATATGTGCATATGTATGTCTTTCTTTCTCTCTCTCTCTCTCTCTCTATATATATATATATATATATATATATGTATATATATATATATATATCGGCATATATATATATATATATGTGTGTGTGTGTGCACGTATATATATATATACATGCACACTTGTATATGCCAATATGTATAAGCATGTCTACATTCGTGTCTACATATGTATATTTATATACATGTACGTGTACATATATACACATATATATGTATGTATATATATATATATATATATATATATATATATATATATATATATATTATACTTACGTTTCACAGAATAATCGCCTTAAGTGCTGTCATTCATGCTCTAATAAATTTAAGTGTCCAAGGAAACGAACAAAAATCTGAAATACTGGTCTGTTTAGTCACTTAATAGAAACTGTACGTTACCAATGTCTTTTGGTGGTGTGTCATTTTTTAGTGATCAAAAAAATAAACGTAAGATGATTAATGAAGAAATTACTTCCGCTCCTTTGGTTGGCTTGTGATCGAAAAAAAAATATTTGGATTTCCCGGAAATGAATGCTATTCAGGGACAAGGGTTCAAAACCAGGAGGAAATATTTTTCTAGACTAAATAAGGGCTTCATGTTAAGATTTCCAACCTTTCGGCTGTATGGGGGCGGCCGGTTGGCGCTATACATTTATACATAGTCAGCCAGTCAGCCTGACCAGCTCAAAGGCTGGCAAAACCAATCATGACAGTTTTCATAACAGTTCCGGTTGACAGTTTCTAATATAAGATGCGAGGCAGAAAAGATGATCAGCATCAGCAACTCTGTTCTGGCCTCCTGGCTGGTCAGTGCAAATCAAGGTCAAACGATTGATTAAATGTTTCCATAGCAATTCGAGGGAAAACCAGTGCAGAGTCGGTGGCTTCTGTTAGAAATAATAAATATACAACAAATCATCCATCGTAAAACTGCCAGCATTTGACAAAATCAGAAAATCCCTTCTTCAGGCCATTTGGTTGGCATGAAGCTAATTTTCGGATAGAAAATATTGATTTTTCTGAGGTCAAATAGAACGTGAACATTTTTACTAATACTCTCTCTCTCTCTCCATGTATATTCGAACCTGACATAAATGAATCACCGTAATTTGCACATGTACGAGAACGAATTTTCTTACGAATTATCTAAAAAAAAAATACCGATACAAGATTGGGGCATTGTTGGCCCAAAATGACTAAAACTCTTTTTTTTTATATATATGAGATCAGAAAAAAATTTTTTCAAGGTGCCTAGTGGAGTACTCATATAAAAAGACAAGGTCGGGAGGTCAAAAATGTCACCAGGAACGTCCGAAGACAGACACAAACGAGCCGATGGTTGGTTGATCGGGCAACTTGTGGAGCTCCGGTTATTCAAAAAAAAAAAAATATATATATATATATATATATATAGATAGATAGATAGATAGATAGATAGATATAGATAGATAAATAGATAGATAGATAGATATATGTGTGTGTGTGCGTGCGTGCTAGAGGGGAGCAGCATGAAAGAGAAAGATTATTTATGTGCGTGTGAGGGTATTGTCACCAAATGGAATAACGGTTACCAGTACAAAATTAGGGAAACGAATTGGGCTTGGATTGCTTATGATGATGATGATCATCATCATCACCCTTTCAATGTCTATTGTCAAACTTCGGTAGACCTCTCTAACATGGACATTACGAAGCTATTACTTTCTGAATTTATCTAGCTTGTCACGCCATCTTACTTTCTGACGCCCACAATACCGCTTGTTCAATTCATTCTAATTCTCTTAGTAAGAAATGAATAAACTTAACCTTCTTCTTCCCGTCCCATCGACCGATATCTTAAATCTTTTGTTGTTGGCACTTTATATAATGCAGACAGACAAATTCATAATAATCTTTGACTGAGGCCAAATCCATAAAATATATGTATTAAACTAGGTTTCTGTTTTTGTCGGTTGAGAACAAAATAGATCACGTATTTTCATAACAAACCTGAAAGTCAGACCATAGTTACGCTAGTGCGATCTATATTGACTTTAAAAGCCCCCTCCTTTAGAAGCCCATTCTTCTCATAGCTCGCACCTTTAAAACCCCTTTCCTTTGGAGGAACTTTTCTTTGTATTTTGACATAGTAAACCAACTAGGAGTGGGTGGTAATGTTTTGTGGAGATGGCAGTAGGTGTTTGCTATGCCAATCTGTCAGTCAGCCATTGATTAATGTTTTGTGGAGATGGCAGTAGGCGTTTGCTATGCCAATCTGTCAGTCAGCCATTGATTAATGTTTTGTGGAGATGGCAGTAGGCGTTTGCTATGCCAATCTGTCAGTCAGCCATTGATTAATGTTTTGTGGAGATGGCAGTAGGTGTTTGCTATGTCAATGTGTCAGTCAGCCATTGATAACAATCGCTGATATAGATGTTAGTGCATCTAAAAAGTATTGTAAGAACAATCATCCATTCATACTAGATCTTACTGAATTCGACACAGCGTGAAATTGAAAGATGCAGAATTCATTTTGCTAATCTTCAAAATAAGAACAGCTTGCCTTGAAAAGTAGCTTTTGGAAACTTTGCTTTTACCTTGGCTCAAATATTGACCTCTTGCAGAGGTGGAATATACTAAAATGTCTCAACCTTTAAGCATTCATGCGTTATTCACAGAGCTAAGACAAATGCAGGGAATTATGGGATAGATGAAGCGTCTTACAACAATATTTCAAGTGTAAAAGGCTCTTTACTAACTTGGAAATCAGCTTTAAAAAATTCTGTTCCTTACCTAGCTTCATATTCCGATCGCTGGCGTACGTGGGGAATACATAACTATCTTGCCGGCCGTGGAGGCGCTCGTTGTGACACTTGGTCGGTTTTGTTAGCGTGTGAGCACCCATATCCCCATATTTCATGTCAGACGACTCGGATAGCATTTTAATATTCTGGTCTGTTCCATCATTGCCATAGACATCAGGATGTGCCCTGAACCTCCCCTCTCAGTTCTCTAAACTGAGGGACGGATCTCCGGCTTTCAATTAATTATTAGTTTCGGGCAACGAATAACCGGAAACCGATTGTGTTGCAACAGTCTCCCGCCCCAACAACATACACACTCGCCTACAATGAAAACTATCTTTGGAAATCCTGGCTTTTATCTGGGCTGGAAAAATCAGTCGAAGGCGTCCTTTGGAAGGTTGCTACTTCCCCAAGCACGGCTACTCTTAACTTCCTCCGTCTTACTTT
>OY735203.1:13026890-13046890 GCA_963457665.1 Thysanoteuthis rhombus
GAACGTTAGAGATTTTAAAAAATATTTAATTTCTTTTGCTATTTGCCAGTGTATATTCTTTTAATTTTTATAATCATGAAAATACAATGTCTGTTGATATTTGCCATCCCAAAACCCTAACCCTCAAAGTGAATTTTATCCTTGATATTCAAATTTGATAAAATGCACCTTAAATGTTCAAGTTGTCTGCTTTTACTCATTACGCAATACTTTAGTATCATCATCATCACCAGCAGCAGCAGCATGTCTGCGTAATTACCCCTCTTTGAAATATTCAGTTTGCGTGGTAGGTTACTTCCCTTTGAAATATTCAGTTTATGAACAAAAAGCCAAACCTTTCACAACCATTTCTGCTGTATATGTTCTAATGAGTCAAGAATTTTTTTTCAAGTTATTTGTCTCAAAATGATGTGCATGTTGGTTCAAATTCATCCATCAAATCAGTGGTCCCCAACCACTGAGCTATGGACTGGACCGGTACAGAATCGCAAAGTAAGTGCAACCGGGCTGTGAAGAAAATGTATGATGTAGTGATATCAAATAATTCGAATCAGCGGTGCTTTTCCTCATTCTCTGTCACGCTCCATAAAATAAAAGCAAATTCATCTCTTTAGATCTTAATATCAAAGATAAGACCTTTACAAACGAAATGAAGTGTAATACCAATTTGTAAGTGACACACAGTTGACGCTGTCTGTGTTTGGGTCGTGATTAATAGTGCCTGCTCCTACCGACGTATTAAGGAACGAACAAAAGCAGAAAACATGAACATTCCAACCAATTTATCCTGCTGATAGTGACATATAGAGCTGGAACGTCAAATCTAACCAAAAGAATGACCCTCAAACTGAAGACCATGCAATGTGCACATGGGAGAATCATGCTCAACTTCACATGGAGAGGTCATATGACAGCACTGTATATTAGAGAAAAAGCAGGAACCAAAGACTTCATAAAAACAGTTGGAAAAAAACTCATGTTGCGAGAATATCAGACAACCTCTGGATATCACGACTCACAACATGCATCACCAGAGATCGGGTGCGAGGTAGTGGCCGACATAAAGTAGGGTGGTGAGACGAACTAGATAAATTTTAAAAGGCACTGGCTCCACGATCCCCATGATAGAGAGGTCCAGCGAATCTTGGGAAAGGTCTATGTCTAATTACGAACGCTAACAGACTGATGATGATGAAGGTTATAATTTAAGATTATTATAAGATTTCGGTCCGAGTCAATTTTGGATTAGTTACTGGGTTTGAGTAGGTTTGCTAGGGTTTTCATAATCATAGAACTAAAAAAATACACTGGCAACAAACAATAAAAATTCATTAAACTTTTTTTGTTATCCCTAACACTCTTGGTATCCATTTATCCAGTTGAATAATCATGAAAAAAAATGTTTGCTGTTACTTGCAATCCTAAACCCAAGAGAATACTCACCGTAAAATAACCCTGAAACCTTTAAATTAAACCCAATCCTAAATGATATCGTTCATAATTGAATTTATCAAAAAAAGATTCGACTGTTTTCTGCTTTCGTTCATTCTGTCATACGTCGGGTAACAACAGCAGAGTCAGTAGCTGCATAATTCAGCTTTCTTCACAAACACCTGATTTAGTTTACGTACCAGAAGAAAACCTTTACATCAAAATCTAATTCAATTTAATAAAAGCCAAATTTAAATGTAAACCTTCTCAACGATATTTTTCATGCAGTTAATGTGGTCTAAATTATACATTTCATCTACGTTTTCATCTTGGAATTTAGAGAAAAACAAGTGTTGACTGCAGATTAATCTCTATGCTGGGGACATTCGACAGATAGTGGATTATGACACTTCAAGATTTGATATATGATGTCAATATCTAAGTAATTTGGAAATTATATTGTATTTATGAAAATTCTATCAGTTGCTTCAAGTTCGATTCCTGCTGAAATCCCATTTTCTTTTATTGTTTGATCAATTTACGCTGTCTATGTTAAGTGATACATTAACCATGTAATGACGGGAGATCATTTCAAATAAGTTTCGATATAATATAATTATAATCATTCCCTCGGATAATACACATCCATTTCTCAATACATATATATATATACATAAAGAGAGAGAGAAAAAGATATATATATATATTTATATAGATAGATAGATAGATAGATAGATAGATAGATAGAGAGAGAGAGAGAGAGAGAGATGTAGTGTGTGTATGTGTGAGTGAAAGAGAGAGAGACGCCAGTTTCTCGGATAAAAAAATATTTTACTCCAAAAAATTTACAAATTAAGTAGTAGTGGATGTGCAATTCAATTAGTGTAAATGGCCAAGTGAAATTCTTCTGGCAAGACATGGGATTTAATATGGTTCAATACGATTAAATGTATACTGCATACACTATGCAACGCTCAATTAATTTACAAAATATCACAACAATTATGTGATACACAGAAAACATTATAAATTAAACGATATATCTGTAGAGCTATATCGTTTAATTGACGTGAGCACGTGCAAATTTATGTCCCAATTATACATGCGTTAAAGTTGGGTCAAAATAAGTATTAGCTGTCCGGAAAAAAAAACTATAACACAAGGGAAGTCTGATGGAGTACCTAGTGAGAATCTACATCACTACCACCATTGACTTTCCAGAATGCAAGTCGTTGCTTTACAGCATTTATTTAAAGATTGATGTTAATATCCATTTGGTGAGTGAAAAGTTACCAAAGTTTGTTTTTTTAAATCTAGAGACTGGATTCACAGTTTGAAAGAAGTTAGTCAACTGGAAATTTGTGCCCACATATAATTAGTTAAATTACATACCCTCACATTCATATATTCATATCAATATGCAAGCATACAAACACACACATACACTCACACATATGTGTATGAGAGTATGTGTATGTGTGTAAGTGTCTGTTTGCATGCGTGTATTCAGTTATATATATATATATATATATATATATATATATATATATATATCTCTTTATTTAACTAAAATTGTTTGTATCTTATAAGCCTTTACACGAGTAACTTTATTAACTTTTAGTACTCAACAGGGCTATTCATAGCTTCATAAAATCCCACGGGGAAAAGTTATACTCAGGGGAAAGAGATTTAGTCAATACTTACTTTGATAGTTGATTTGCATAGCACAAGCCCAGCGGCAATCCATCGCACTTCAAACCAGAACAATACAACTCAAAATTCTGACGCCGGTTTTGAATGAAGATCAACCAAGCGGGGAAACATTTTTTGAATGTACGACAAGGAAGTTCCTGAAATAGGTTGAAAGGATATTCTGTTAGGCCAAAATATCAAAACCATTTCGAGTGTTGCAGTATAATTATTGTTTTGTAAAATGACATTATTTTGTAGATAGTTTTACAACCTGGGGTGTCGTTGCTTTTATATGAATATAAATGGTCGGCTAGACAAGTTTCCTTACTACCGTGGATATTTACTGGGCTAAGCTTTGTCTGGCACAAGGCTGCAAGTATTGGGCCTTCATCAAGGATCAAACTCACTTCATTAGCGAAATGTTCTGCAAGTACGCCAAGTATCACTCAACATTAGGCTCCCGGTTATATATCAGGCTTAGCTTAGTCTGGCGCAAGACGGCAATCATGTGGCACCCTGAGTCTTGAACTCTATACAATAACGAATTGGCCGCCTGGACATGCTTGCTGAATATTGTGCCATGCCAGGCGCCCTACTTCGCTTGAAATTAGGTATTATTGTAAGACCAGACACGCTCTTACACATCTCAGTCGTAGGTTGTGTATTTTCGACATCAAAACAACGTAGATAACATGAGACACATAATGACGCATACAAACACATAGACATATAGGTGGTAGAATTAGTTTTTGAATTTCTTATGATAAGCATTGACGGTTTATTTATTATGTGCTAACACGTCTCTATTTAACGCTTTCCAATCGGTCGGTCGGTCGGTCGGTCGTTCCGTCGGTCTCGCTTAAGCGATACCGACCGAACAGAAAGAATGAAGAACATAAATGGGAAGAAAAAGTAGTGATGTTATTGGAGGCGAGACTTCATTATTACTACGATGTAATAATAGCGTGTGCGAGTTTTTCTGTCCAAAAAAAACTGTTCACAATTTCTATTGAAAATAGTAGTCATGGAATATTTCCATACTGCAATATTTTACAAGTACGAGAATCAATTGACTCAAAGAAATACCATTAGCTCTTCTTCTTCCTCCTCTTCCAGCTTCTACCGCCAAGAATAGTGGATGCATCGTTGAACATGATTCTTATTCTAATAGTATTTCTCTCCGCCTAAACTTATTTGCTTTTCTATTGTAATTCCCAAACCGCTATCCTATGATCTTTTTTCAAACTATGCAGATCGAAAATGAAGAAGAGGCCACCAGTACGACTTGAACTCGCGACACCTACCTTACAGAGAAGAAAATATCAAGATGCGAATTCATGTATGCTAAAAAAAGCTATTAAACTGAAAAGCTAGCCGTGTATGTGTATTCAAATACTCATAACTGAAATTAAGCAACATTCTGCTTGATCGCAATTAGAAGGGGCGTGAGTACTGAAGATAACATTTCCCAGGAATAAACTGTTGAGATATGCAAAAAAAATCAATATATGTTTGTGTGTGTTTAGTTTTAATCTGAGGCGATAGACTTGTTTAGTTTTGTTACTTTGGCCAAGTAACTTAGTATTGTTCCAATAAGAGACTTTGTTCCCTAAAAGATTTCAAGTATACGTACGATATTAACAAGTCCGCAGCATAATGACGAAAAGAGCATCCATTTTACGGAACATATATTTTCTTTCCATCATGACCTTCTCACGCACCTATGACCTTAATCTAATATTCAAGAATCAATCACATATAACGAAAAATGAAAGTGTTCGATCTTAATTCAGCTAACTGTCATAACAGTAACATTAGGAACTAATTGTTCCACATGCAACATACACAGGAGAGAATCATATTCAACACCACATGGTGAGATCACAAAACTACTCAGAATATTAGAGAAAAGGCAGGAATCAGGGATATCATAGAATCCATTAGAAAACTCAAATGGCAATGGGTTGGTAATGTTGCGAGAATGTCACCCAACTGATGGACATCACAACTCACAGCGTAGATCCCCAGAGAACATATGCGAATGTGTGGCCAGCAAAATATGAGATGGCGTGGCGAAATGGACAAGTTCAGAAAGTATTGACTCCTCGACACCCATGATAGAGAGGTCTGGCAAATCCTATGGAAGGTCTATATTCAACTAAAAGGCTAGCGGACGTTAGAAGGTTCGTATACATTTGATTTGTAAGACATATTAAAATCTGTAAAAAGTAGATCCATTTCATAACACTTGACGATTACCATGCATAAAATACAGCATTGTCTTTAAGAAAACCTGTTTTAGGTATTAATTAAACTTGCTGAACCTATGGAAAATTTCATGATTTGATTAGAAACGACCATCAAGGAATTGGGATCAATGTAGCATTTAAATGCCTCATTTATGTGTTTAATATGTGCAAAACGTCTAAATAAATCAAATATTGTAAACAAATGGAATTACTGGTCAAATGTCTGTTTCATCTTTCCAGGCTTTCTCTCTCTCTCTCTCTCTCTCTCTCTCTCTCTCTCTCTCTCTCTCTCTCTCTCTCTCTCTCTCTCTCTCTAATATATATTCCTTTAGTCAGCCAACCCCATTTCTCTTCCTCCCATATCTTTAAAACGTGATTTAAACATCCAGAATTCAAGACTATCTCTCTCCCCATCCACTTCCAAATGTGGAGTGCTATCGCCACGTGATAGATAGAGAGAGTAGCGGTTGCGCACTTTGATTATTTTGATATTAGGATAAGCAAAGGAGGTGATCGGCATTTTATTTCTGACTTTGTAATTATTTAATTGACTGGTGATTAACCACATAGATCTGACATTATACAATGAACATCTCAGATCAAAATTCAACTGATTACGACTAGTCATACCACCGACCTATTGATGCACCCTAATAAACCATGTTTGAATATTGATATATGTTTACTAATGAATGAAACTTTGAATTTACAATCAATTTTACAATTCTCTACGTTCAATAAACCCAAATATATACCTGAATATCAAATTGAATTGATATTGATACTTGTTAGGCTTTACTTCTTATATAACAAGACAATGGGATGAGAGAGGGGAAACATTTTTGTTGATATAGTCTTTCTAAGATAAGCACCAGCAAAAGGCCAAACATGATTGTGTTAAGTTAATTCTCTGGATAGGGAAACCCTGCACGCGGTAAAAATCAGCATACAAAATCCTGGCATCTACTGGGAAATTATCACAGAGATAAGGGATGAGAGTGTCCTTTATTGGCCCTCAGTTGCTAAGTAGGCAATTAAACCATTATTGGGTTTGTCCATCAACAATCTTCCTTTCTCATACAAGTGTTTATTTCGTAAGTTGGTCTGTTTCTATTATACATTTCTTCTTGGGAAATTGCTAAGGGGCTAATAACAACTCATTTTTCCGTGATTACAAATCGAAAGTATTCCATTCCCTATAGTGGTCAGCAGTGCATTCAACTTCTGCATTAAGAACAGAAGCCAACACGCTGCATTCCGACGAGCACAAAACGATATGACTTTGCTGAACTGGTTCCCAAACTGATCATTCCAGCAGGCGAAATAACAACTGAACTGGAATTTCATCGAAGTTCAATGAGCCCAACGTCAAAAATGAATCCGATAATTGAAACTGTTTCGACCGATCACAAACTAACATTTATCATTTTCATACTAAACCTATTTATTCGAATAAAATAGCTAGTCTGTTATCCGAATATCATAATATACATACAGTGAGAACTTGAATATAATAGTTGTTAAAATTCAGTATAATGTTATCATGTTTTTATATTCGAATATAAAGTTGCGCAACAATTTTAATCCTGATTTTTGTATCAAACTTCGTGCATTGTAGACGAATAAATGCGGTGATTTTATGCTTTAAAATAGTCTGTGGCTATGAATCCCGTTTTGTAGAAGGGTGCCGTGAAAATTGGTGGTGCCTCTTTTATGGTGTCGGTTGTGTTCTGTGGATATTTACAAATCTCTTTACAGACCTCACCCCCTCATGGTAACCATATTCCTTGTTGATGATAATAACGCCCGATTGCGCACGGGTGATGCAAAACTGATTCGAGGGAACACTTGGCTGACTTCCAAGTACTACATCAGTCCCTGCGTCCATAAGACTAAAACCCAAAGATTAAAACATATCACTGAATTCCCTACGGGCATACACAACAAACACTGGGTTTTAGCCAACTCTGGCACATGCTTTGCTGGTTATACGCCTGGGACTACTCCAATATCTCGTAGACGCCATACCCTCTCGTGAGAAAGGAAGAGCTACACGTCATTAGGTGCCTACTGAATTTTTTTCAGTTCAAACATTGATTAGCTTACATTACTGTGAAATGAAGTTTATCGCGTTATTCTAGCTTAACTTAAATGATGTGTGGTGAGTTTGGTCATCAATTGGTGCCCGAAACGAGTGGCAGAATGAGCTAAGCTCACTAAATACCCATATAATCTATGTCATGGTGATGATATACTTCTCGGTGCGAAATCCCACGGAGATTCAATGCAATGATGGCCAGAATGAGTAATCTGGTTCAGGCTGTCTGTATTTCCAACCCATTATATTCGATTCTCGTTAAAGCGAAAATAAAGAATTAGTGCTTCGATGACTTGAAAACGGAACATTAAGCCGGTATAATTATCCTAGTCGATCGATTAATCTGGCAGGCATTTTGTTTTGCAAATGAAAGAAGCAGCTTGAGTGAAGATATTCATGAAATTGCATTTTTGAAGATATCCGGAATGCTTCCTCTTATACTATCAGTGAATCGCCAACGTCCAATCTGATTAGGAGTTTCATTAGTTTTCTAAAACGAAAAAAGACAAAGAAAAGGAGAACATATCAATTCCGTTAAAGGAAACTATTCTAGAGAGCTAAATCAAGTGGTCGCAGCAGAAAATAATCAGCTGGCAAAATAAATCCGTGGATGTTAAATCATAGTGCGCTCCAATCAAGCATTCTGTATTGATATTTTTGGAACAGTTAACTCACCTAAATTGTCTTTTTCACCATCTTCCTATCGCTATATCCGCCGGATTTCTTTTCTATCTGAATTTATAAACAACTTACTCTTACTATAATCTATCGATTTTTTCTACCAGTTTACTTGTTTTCGTTGTTTCTATCATAACATTTCAATCTCTTTACCTTCTCTCCTTCTTTCTGTATATGATGTCATTACTGCTATAAGTTGATGCTTTTTGACTAGATTTCTCATCAATGTTTTTATAACAACATTCCAGCCATTGTTCACTTTGGCTTTTGCTATAAATCAAGGAGATGTTACTATTGTACACTGATTTTTGTACCAGTTTCCCTGTCCTCGTTTTTTTTTTATCACAGCATGCCAGTCTCAGTAATCTCTGGCTTTCCTTCTACTTTAGATATTGTTACTATTATACATTGATTCTTTTGAGCCAGTTTCTTTGACTTCGTTGCTTCTTATGACCTCTTCCACCTCATTGCACCATGAGGTTTTATTTCAGTCGAACATGTTACGGGTATATATTGAGTTTTTTAACCACATTTGTTTGTCTTTGTTGCGGTCTTCTTATATTATATTATTGGAACAGCATCTTGTCTTAGAACCACAGCCAAGAAGAAAGCCAGTCGGTAGAGGGAGCGAAATATGGGATAAAGTAAACAAAGATAATAGACCTGGTTCGGAAGAATCTATATCTCATAGTACGAATCCCTTGTTTCAAAAGGTCAAAGGGCACGGTGGTCAAAGTATTATGGTAAAGAATACAAAAGATGATGAGACCAGACAGTAATAATCCATGTAGAATATCAACAAGTGTTCTCGGATATTCTGAAAGAAATATATCTTTTTGTCATCCAATGCCTATTCTTCCAATATTTCCATATACTTTTCTAATACGTGTCTTCACTCGCATATAATTATAGAAAGGTGCCTTTTCTTTACATAGCATTCGGTACATTCGTTGCCAGTCAATTGATCACGGAAATATCTATCGTGGGATCAGTTTGCCATCAGGTCAATTTGTAATGAGGTCAATTTATCGATGTGTCATTAACTCACTCATATATAATCATAGAAATGCGCATTTTTTTCTTTTACAGTATTTGGTACACTTTTTGTCCTTGGGTCAATTTGTCGTAAGGTCAATTTGCAGGGATGTCGAATTATCGATACGTCAATTCGTCGACAACTGTGCATTTTCCTTATACGGTATTTGATATATTTGTTGCCGATCAATTGATCACCGAAATATTTGTCGTGGGATCAAAAACCTATTCTGTAAGACGGTAAGCGAGGCTGAAACGCACAACACTAGATAATTGGCTGGCGAGATAAACTTGCAAACCATTGTGCTAAGTTGGTGTTCTGCTCACTAAATTTAGTATAGTCTCCCATTCCTCCTCAGTGATAAGGTTCAAAGTGAGGACTACACTCGGTACACAAGCGAAATGATCATGGAGTCAACCTTGCTGATTAACTTGATATTGTATGTATTCTACTTCATAAGTTTCATCAGCCTCTCGTTATGAATTATGACAATCAACTTCCGTGAAGTTGAAATCAATAATAAGTATGACACTGGGACGTAGATAGGGAAATGTGCATTTCGATTTGGAAAAAGTACAAGAGTCTGAATTTTTTTCCTTTTTGTTAAGGGCGTTATTAGTTGCCCAAAGATCAGCTGTATGTTTGAAAAATAAGTGTTGACTCATTTGAATCCCTCTAGATTCTAGCAGTTCATTTTCTGAAGTACTGCACAGATCTAGTCATCCAAAAATGGGTGTTCTGATAACAACTTCGAAAAGCTGATAGGCGCCTTATCTTAATTGTTGCTGACACAGTTGCTAAATGGGAAACAGATGTGCTTAAAAAAGCCCGCCAACGTGTAACACGGTTTATAAATTGATAGAATTCCAGAATATAAACTACTGAACAAATGAAAGAACAACATTCTATAATGCCAATCTTCGCTTGACACGAAATCTAAAATATTTGGCACCCATTCCGGATCTTACTCATTATTAATGATCTGCAGGCTATAGGTTGGGAACAATCACTCTATACTGAAGCGCCCATTCGGAGGATCATCATGAACAATCTTTTAACGTCGTTTGCTGGACATAGACATTCCCCAGGATTCGCCACAATTCTCTGTCATGGCGTCGTGGGGCCAGTATTCCCTGAATCTGTCGAGTTCATCTCTCCATCTTGTTTTCTGTCGGCCTCGGCTTCTTATATGATCTCTGGGGATCCATGTTGTGAGTCGTGATGTCAATCGGTTGTCTTTCATTCTTGCAACATGGCCTGTCCATTGCTATTCAACAGTGATAATGAAAACAAGAAGCAGCAGTCCAAACCAACTGATGCCGGTTCATCAGATGATCCTGTGAGCAATAGAATAAAAAGAAATTTTGTTGACCAAAAACATTATTCCCCTTTATCATTAATGCTATAGTCCTTGGCAAGATCTGGAATGATTAACAGCCTGGAAATGGAATCGACTAACTATGTTCTAATTTCGGCTGCAGCTGCTTATACTCACTTGCGAAAAATGTCGTTGGGAAAGTCATGAATCTGCTTCACTTTGCACTCAGCACTTTAGTTGACAGAGAGAAGAGTGGATAGGGGAGCAATTAGGGAAATCGCTCTTCCATAACTTCCTTATCGGAATAGGCTGAAGCAGGAACAAAGCTGTTACACTTATGGTCGACCTTAACCAGGATCAATTAGAGACCACGTGTTGATATATATCTGTGTAAAATATCACGATTGTTACAAGCTGGAACATGTTTGTTTTGTTTTTATCTTCATCTATGCAATCTGGATTTACCATCATACAAGTATTATTTCCAACATTTTTTACACGAAGTATTCATTGAATTACCAATTATTCTTAGACCTTTTTTTTTCTTTAGTCGGGGTTTTCACGGTTGAGTGTATGTTCGAGCGCCTGTGTATGTATGTGTGTGCGAGAGAGAGAGAGAGAGAGAAAGAGGGAGGGGTAGAGGGATAGAGAGAGTGCAAGAGTGAGGAGATGGAGGCGAGGCAGGAAAAATAGGAAAAAAATTCTCCGGTGACAAAGTCGGTCACATTTTTGGTTTCAGTGGTCTTTCGTATTTGATTCTGTACTAAAATGACTGCCATCTAGGTGCAAATGAATTGAAACATGGAAGAATAAATAGAAAAGCGAGAAAAAATTAATTAATTTCTAATTGATTAAAAGTAATATTAATAAAATTAATTTTTAAAAAATCCAGCATGTATAATTGAAGATTATACTGCATAACAAATTGAAAATGTAAAACAAAAAATTAAAAAATCTATACGTGTAAACAAATTATATGGTTTAGTCTGAGTTGTCTTTCATGTCAGAAATATGCAGGTTCTACTTATAAACAAGATCAAAAAAGAATTTCGGAATTGAAATGAAAAGGAAACAAATCTGGGATGATGGCACTTGGCTTACGAGGTGCTGGAGAAAGACACGGGAGGAATCATATGAACTGTAGCCCAACACATATTAGTAATGCCATTTTGTAAAATCCATGTGTTACTCTCATCCTATAGGTATAAATAGGAGAGAGATAAAACTCAGATACAGTCTTTCACCGAACCTTTTCCATGTGGTGCATGCAGCTAAAGGCGTTGCTCTCCCCTCTGTTGGGGGTACTGTTGCCAAAAATCAGGTGAGTAATGTTATGATAGAAAAGAAAAGATATCCATTTGCGTTCATCAGAATAATCTGACATGGGCCTGCTGTAGCGGCTGATATAGTTTTATATTCCTTACCAGTTGTAATTCTAGCTAATTTCTTCCCATTTAGCCTTGTGCCTGACTAAGCCAAGTTTTGTAAATATGCTGTACAGTCGTGTTATATAGTTGCCTGTTCCTCAGCAGATTCCAATTGAATGAAAGGCTAGAATTTCAGATTCTGATTTTCAAGGCTGGCACATTCAAGCTTAGAAAGTATTGTGTAGTTAAGCTACCTTATCTGATTATCATACTGTTGACAGTGACGGTCAAAATCCAATATCAAGATCTTGCACAGTTTTCAACCTTTTTTTGATTTGAAGTCATAGATCAGACCAATGATCTCTGGCTGAGTGAGAATCTAAGGTTGCCATTTATGCAGTTTTTAGTCAAAATATTCATAACCAATCAAAATCAATGATTTGTACTCTTGCTTGTCACAATACACTTATACAATTAACAGGATGATTTTTTCGATTCTCTGTCCGTAACCATGGACTCTTTAAGGTGATGATATCAACCATTGGAAACGATTGACTTTTCCACTGCTTCGAATTTTGTTTTAGCTTCTTATCTGAAAAAAAAATCATCTAATAGAATCCAAACAGCGGTAGTTCCCCGTGAAAAAGCGAAAAGCAGTGTTCCATTTTTGTTTTACAACGAGCTATTATAGAAGCGCATCTCTCTCTCTCTCTCTCTCTCACTCTCTCTCTCTCTCTCTCTCTCTCTCTCTCTCTCTCTCTCTCTCTCTCTCTCTCTCCTACACCCAGTCTGTGGTATTCCCCACGACTCGACCTCGAATGATTTAGCCTGACATACAATTCTTCACCATCTATGGTCTTGAGGCGCTCAAACGCCAAAGAGATTTCTCATTCAAATTAATTGCATTTGCTTCTTCACTTTACGCTATTCCGGCTTAAAAGCTTTTATACGAACGCTCTATTTCCAATTAGTAGAGAATTCTGAATATCCACAAGGTTTAACTGGTATCAGACGTAACAGTAGATAACCGAACACGTCGTTTATACAGGTTTTCTTTGAAGTTACCTGTATAGTCATAACGCCTGAGATACACAACTGAAATTTCAATTAATTGTATCATGAAATATTCTGTTTAAGCATTATTTCATTTTGACTTCGCATATAGAAAGCATGCAGACAGAGAGCACAGAAGTAATTGGCAATTTAGGGGGTGCTTGGGGGATATTTCACAATCTATTCTTTAAACAATCACTTTGATTTTTATTATTTTAGCAATGTATACATCCTTCTCACACACACATACACAAATATATATGTGGTATATATATATATATATATATATATATATATATATATATATATATATATATATATATATATATATATATATATATATATATAATTATTAGGTTTGAAAAAGAGTAAAGGCTAAACTTAACTACATTTCTCGATTTCATTCAAGCAACAATGATTTCAACTTTGACACAAAGACATCTCCTTTTTCGCTTATGAAGATAACAAATTTAGAAAAATAATAATCATATATTATGCCCCACTCCTTCCCAAACCTTGTTATTCACAAAAGATGGTCTTTGACGCACAGAAGAGTTAGGGACTTGAATGAAAAAATCGTAACTAGAATATTTTGTGGATTTTCTTGTAGCATGATATCGATTACAGCTGTTTAATTAGTTTTATGTGAAATGTAAAAGAAATAAAAATGATTCTAACAGATTGAATAAGTAAAACGATCGTAAGTCAAGGACCATTTATGATTATTTACAAGTTCACTCATAAACAAAATGGCCAGATTCTTATTCAGTTCCCTTGTTAAGAAAAGGATACGAGAGAGATCAAAGTCTTTCACAACGAAACATAAATACCACATATACCCTTATTACTGTTCTGTTTTATTGACGCTTAACTTTTGTTAATGTATAATGAAAAATGCAGAAAAAAAATCTATGTACCAATCGTGAGAGTAGCCGGTTGGGAAGATTCCACGTCTCTTGTGATTTTGCTAAATTTTGCTTGTTACCGACAAACCTTCCCGTCTCGAACTTTTTTCTACGTCCTGGTTATTTCCTACCACGATTGCCCTGCTTTGAGGATCATTTGGTCAACATTTTTCACCATCATTTCATTATTCTTCCTTCATGTCCTGCCAACCTCCATTTCTATCGCCTGATAACTTCTATTATATCCTTTACATTAGCTGGTTCTCTATCTCTCAGAGGTACTCCTAGCATTTCTCTTTTTTCATCTTTGTGTGACTGAGTTTATTTTCAAATGATTTTTTTAATTTCTTTGTATCACATTCGTACATCATGATTGACACTTTACATTCATTGAAACTTTTAGGCATATTGGCAAATATCTTTTCCTGCCAATATTTATTGACTGCTTTCAAATCAATTATTAAACGCTATTCTTCTTTCTTTTTCATTTATTTTGTATTTTAATTTCCTGAAAGTAATCGTATTTCTGCACCTTTTCATCCTCTATTCATATGTTCGTTCTCGGGACAGTTGATCATTACCTTGTCTTATTCCGGGCTATCTTTATCATCACTTTGATCACTAAGTAATTAAATTTAGTTGATTTTTACAGGTATTAATATGGCAGGTATTATTGAGTAATTAAATCTGGTCCACATTCCTAAGAGATACAAAGTGAGCACAAAAAAATTCGCCGGAGAAAAGCGATCTAAACGATAATGTCGAAGTAGGAAAATGATTCATGAAAATTCAACGAAAATTAATGCTTTTTGACAATATTCACCTGCATATTTTCCAACCAAATTTAGTTAATTTGCAAAGAATTGAATGTTATTTTGTCATTCAACTCTTGAATTCTATGATTCACTAACTTCGTCATTTTAGTGGTGGGTATTGTAATACCCTCGGCCACGGCAGTCATTGATATCATTACTATTTTTCTCTTAAGAGTTGCGTTAACTTCGAGCAAGCAGTTCAGCATTACGACCTTCCATATCCGAAAACTTCCCAGATCTTTTAACTGGTTTAAACATCATCATCATCATTCTCTTATGGTCCGTTGTTGGACATTGAATTTCCCCATGATACGCAAAATCTGTCTATCATGGGCGTTAAGGGGTCAATACCTCCTGGATTTGTCTAGTTCGTCCCTTGTATTCTGCCGGCCTCAATTTAGCATGTGATCCCAAGCGATCCATGTTGCGGTTATGGTGTCCATTGGTTACCAACCATTCTTTCAACATGACCAGCCCACTGCGTTTTCTGATGGATTCCATGTTGTTTCGGACTCCTGTTTTATCCCTGATGTAGTGTGCTGTTTTATGATGATTTCATGTAAGATTGGGCGTGCTTCTTCCATTTGCACGTTACCTGGGTCTCAGTTTGAGGGTCAGTCTCTTGGTTAGCTTCCATGTTGACTTTAAGGGGTATGCATGGGTTTTATATGATTAAAGTCAACTGGTTCGAATTAAGATATATCTGGTGAAGATTCTAATAATACTTTCATTTTACAGATTATGTACTCCGTACTACTGGATCCATAGAGATTGTTGAAACCCTCAAATGTTATTTTAGATAGGTATGATACCAAACCCAGAAACAAGAAGATGAAAAAACGCCCCCTCTTTCCAGTCTATTCCACGAAATCTTGTAGATTACTGAACGCTGGGCTCTGTTTGCAAATTTGCACGGTACTCCTCTAACTCATTTACCGTTGAGCCACCCGATATGTTAAAGATGTTCCTGTAAAATGGGACTATGCTGAATTCAGTTTTTTCTGATAGTTCCTCAATGGTTTGACGGAGAATCCACCTAAACAACATGTCGTTGTCCAGCTCTACTGATCTTCCCGAACTATTGACATCTTAGACGTTGAAACCATGCGATCGAAATTTGGTGAACCAATGTTAGCATTTGGAGACACCTAGTGTATTTGGATAAACACTGCAAACTCACTTAGCTTTCGTTATCTTCCAAGAGCATAAAATGATATATACGACCCATTTCAGTTGTTTTCTTCATAATCTTGTACGAAGAGCCTGGAAAAGAAAGTATCATCATAATGAGGAATAACGCCCACTTCATTTGGAAAGATCTTTACCGTGTATAATCCAGGCTTTTACCAAACATTTTAGCTAAGGATATTTAGATGCTTATTATCTTTGGAAACATAATTGTTATATGTCCACGTGTACATGATTTTATACATGAGATGATTCAGTTTTCATTCGAAATTAAAAGTCAACTAAATGTGGATTTGTAACGATATGAAGGATGATGGGACTCTTTAATTGAATATTTCATTTCATCCTAGAATATTTTGTTTTATTTCTAAATAGTATTTTTGTTTTTTTTTGGTTTTTTTTGTTAAAGATACTTCTGGCGAAATTATAAGTGAAGTATGATTAAATATTTGGTCAAAGATAAGATGGATTACAGAGTAACTTTTTCAGGCGCCAAAAGGGCGAGGAAGACATCTGGAGTAAATTCATTGATAAGATAAAGTGTGTTTGCTTTGAACCCCCACAGATAGATAGCCAGTCACAGCCGCTTAACCAAGAAGACATTTGCAGAAAGAAAGCAAAAGGGGATTAATAAAAACAGGGACGGTGTATAAGGATCCTTACGACAGAAGTAAGAAAGATAGTAAGTTTATTTGCATAAGAAACAAAATGAAGCAGGAGAAGAAATAGAAGAGAAAAAAGTAGATAAACATTTAGTTCCGGTATCAGGTAAAAGGAGGGGGTAAATTAGTTCAGTGAAATAGATAGCGGGGGAAAAGACCCTTACCTTTAAAAAGGAAATCTAAGGTTGGTCAACAGGGAACCAGAGTAGGAGACCAGTGGACGAGAGTACAGAGAGGAAGGTCAAAGGGCCACTGGCTCCTGGCTACTGGCAGTAAACAAACTGATTATCCTGTCTCTTTCTCTGTGTGATCGGATATTTTGTCTGGTCTTCAAACGAAGACGATGTATTTTTGGTCGGTCGAAGAAGAAAAAAATGGTTCGATTTTGTATTCCGACATGACACCTGTGTCTTTTCTTCTTTCCTTGACAGGGGCCAAGCTGAAAATCCATGCAAAGAAACGTCATTATCCTTCAGATTATCTACGGAAGCAGGTTATATATGTTAAATATTCAATACATTCCTCTCCATCTTAAATGGCATTTCTGTCTGCTACCGTCGATGTTACTTGGTTTAGTCGTTTATACCACTCTTTATCTTATTTAAAAAACGATATTCAATGTGCAACTGTCTAATAGACCCTGACGAGATTTAATAACCTCGGAGCATTAACAAGATTTGTTAATATTTGATCTTCAAGCGGTTTTGATGAGCAAGAAATACTATTCAAATGTAATAACGTTTCAATATTGAAAGTTTTTATCAACATATGGATTCTAAATATGTTTAATAATTGCAGACAAGAATATTGTCAAAAAAGTCTGGAATATTTATTATCATTTTGAGAGATATTTGAACAATTCAACTCATCCATTTTCATTTGTTTTGTTCCCACGATGTTCCCGCCTATCCATCCTGCATATTTAAAGTGTACTATCCATATGGGAAGAGGGGGTCCCTGTTTTTCGGTTGGCCAAATCAGAAAACGGTAGTAAATAGTAAATGAAACGCCCACACCAATGCTTGTTCTATATTTCTTGACTGCGCCCCTTTCAAGCATTGAAGTGATATTGAGTTGAAATTCACATTGTTCTGATATGCATTTAGCGGACAAATTATTGGATGTTGATTTTGACTATTTTCTCGCTCTTTAATGCTTACTCTCTCTAAGACTCAGACTTCATCCCAGGGAAAATAATGTACACACTTCTCCCTCCATTTATGATCTGCCATACCAGATTCTCCTCTTCGCCCTTGAGCATGGCATTTATGCTCGATGAGTCTAATTTGAAAAGAATGGCCAGCCTTCATTTCTGATTTTTCTTCTACCTGCACAGACACAGCGAAGAATTATTTGCTTAAGAATGAAAGAAGTATTGCACATTTTGCTGGAAATGGAATGAATAGTATTATAAATGTTATTGTGAATGCTTCGTATTTTCCTTTTCACAACCGTTTTCTGCTTTGCATAACCGTAAAAAGCTTGTGTTCCCATAGGAATAATACACCTGGAAAAAGCAATTTTGATTGATAGGGCAAAATATTTTGGGAACAACATAAATGACACGAAGAACGGGTTAAGTTGTTCAAATAACTCTTGCGACGGACGATAATGATTAAAATGGGAACACTGACGAAACATGGGGCCATGAAGACACTTGAGTGAGTACAAAGGCATTCGTTTTCTGAATATTTATTCTAACATCCTTATACAGCTTCAAGATAACAACAGCTTCAAGATAGACACGGGTTAAACAAAAGAACAAAATATTTTAAAGTAATCTGGAACAAAATTGAACATTGAAAGCTTATGAACAAGAATTAGAGATCTTTCCTCTGAATTCTGAACATTTATAAGGCGTATAAGTATGTTGAAAAAACGTTTGAAATCAGTATCAGATACTTTTTGCACTCATTGCATCAGATTTAATAACACAGGAGGGTTGACCAGATGAACGGCCATTGAGCACTGATTAGACATAATTATCTAATGGAAGTGGACAGGTTCTATGCCCTTTGATTCGATGCAAGATTAGCAATCCAGCTGAAGCAGCTTAGGCTACCGGCCCCGCATTTTCCCGCTAAATTCTCGGAGGGTATCAATTCCAAGTCAGTGGTTCTACACGTGAAATGCTCAACAATACACGGAGAGATCACAAGATAGCACAGTATATTTGATAAAACGAGAACCATAAGTTCAATAATGCTTACACCATCCATGGTAGTAGTTATAGAAGTAGAAGGAGGGGGGATACACTTTTTTTCATGTCGATCAATTCTAAGACCTGTAAAATACTGCGATATGGAAATAGTATCATTTTCAATGAAAAGCGTAAATGGCCATAGTTGGCGTTCTTAAATACAAAAATGCAGACCTCATTAGCAACTGGTAAACAATTTGATTGTAGTACCGTTCTTTTAATGGCGTTACACCTATTAATGACAGCACACCTCTTCCTTCCAACCAACATACCTACTGACACACCAATCAACCGACCGAAAAGTGTTTAATAGGGATGTGTGGGCATATCTGAAAAAGGGAGCCCAAGATATAGAATCCATTAGGAAAATAAAGTGACAATTGGCTGATCATATTGAAAGAATGTCGGACAACCGCTGGAAATCATCAGTCACAATGTGGATTCCTAGAGATCACTTACGAAATCGTAGCTGATAGGAAATAAGGTGGGGGGGACGAACTAAACAAATTTGGAAAGTTCTGGTTTCGTGGGGTTCATGATAGAAAGGTCTGGCGTATCTTGGGGAGGGTCAGTGTCCAACAACGGGCGCTAAAAGTTCGTTGATGATGACGATGATGCTCATAATGCCGCTTTCAACTTCTGAGTGTTTGCCGTTGGCGGTTCAAGTCAATTATCTAGTCATTGTTTATTACGTTATTACGTTTTCTTTAATAGACAGAGGAAAGATGCCATAAACAACAAAAAACAGTAAGTATCAAATCAAATTATGACCCATTTCATACGATACCTCTTTCCAACGATATTCAGTTAGTAGTGTCCTATTCTTCAGGGTCAGGGCCTCAAATTCCGGTAAATGTGTGAATTAGGGCTTCCTTATAATCGAAACTTTTATCAGGGATATGGAAATCAAACTGCTTGAAAAGATGACAATGTCAGTTGAGTATGGAAGATGCAAGAATTTACATTTTCTAACCTTAGGTGAAGTCAACTGAGACGTTTCAGGACTGGAACTTTCTATGATGATTTGATGCATTTCATGTTGGACCCATTTTCCTTTCAGTTTAACCATCTTTTTTTTTTTACTTTGAGTGGCTGTGATTTGTTGCTGATGAGTCCCAAGGAAGTGCTCGAACAGTTGTCCGTAGGTAATTGGTCATTAGAATTGATATTTTTTAATGATTTAGGACAGGTTCGGATTGTTATCTATCATTTCCAATTTCTTATGTATTGAACCAACGCTAAGTATTTCTCACTGAACTATTGTTTAATAAAGATATTTCGTTAACATCATCAGCAGTTTGAGTAGCA
>OY735203.1:13049390-13051890 GCA_963457665.1 Thysanoteuthis rhombus
AGATTGCTATTATTAAACACCGATGTATTCCTCATCTTGGTTGTTATAGCCACCATGTTTCGACCGGAGTCATTAACGACTGAAATCGTTATGTTACCCCAAAAGTATCGTCTCAGTACTTCCTCATTGACGCATTCAAAACACATCTGCGTGCGAAGGAAACGTTTAATTTATTTATACATCCATGAAGCATGTGATATATGATACGTCATGAACATATCATTCGTTAGTGCACGAGCGCACACACACACACACACATACTCTCTATTTTTTTTCATTTATACCAATGGTTCTCAAACTTTTAGTGTCACTGGCCACTTTGACATGGAAAATATTTCTACTGTCCCCTGTGTAGTAAATATTCAAATGGATAACAGAAATTATTAACCTTTACAAAACAATAAAATAAACGTTTAAGCGTTTATCTGAATGTCATGTAAATTAGTAACATCAAATGTATGACACACACAGACCATGTTTAGAAATTATCAATGCAGTCCCTATGCCGTGGTGTCTGGTAATCTTTCGAGGGTGTTGCAACACCTATAAATGTACTTACCTATAGAAAGTGAAGTACAGATGTACACTCACCCGAGCAACAAACATTTACTAATTTTCTACGTCCCTACATGATCTGCAATATCACAGAGCTGTGAATTAATATCATTGTCGCTGTTGACTCATTTTTCATTGTCAATTATAGACTTTAATCTTCGAAATCCTTTAACGATGACCAAAATTTTGGAACGTCCACCATTTTCTGCAAAGTTGCTCGACGCTCACCTTACGAGTTGAAATTACTCACCGGAGGGCGAAATTCCAATGGAAGAGCATTGCATGAGCTTACAATGGATGAGTTACCTCCTTTAAAGAGTGCTCAATCCTGAATAGAGGAGCATTAATCATTGTGTCATCCATAGACAGCTGTTTCAATGTATTACATCTCTTCAGTGTGGCTCATGACTTTCCATTAACCCATCCAGTACCGCGAGGCAGGATTGAAACTTTCACTTCCGAGGCTGATATCCTACTTCTGGACTACGGAACTGAACAGTCAGTAAGGCTGAATTTAAGCCATATATCTATTTACACAGAAATTCCTCATTCTTCAGAGTGCTCTATTCCTATGGAAGAGCATTATATATATATATATATATATCCAAGCCATTTATTTCAGAGAACAAACTTTCCGATCCAATGGCAACTTTTTCAAGCATATTAGAGGAACAGCAATGAGACCCAATTCAATCCACATATGCAACATTAACAATTTGTTATCTAGAAGAACAATTGTATACCAGAATGGAACTGAATTCTCTGAGATTCTCAAAAAATTGTGGACTTGCTTTTTAGTTAATGGCCTTTTAATATGAAACGAATCGAAAGAAAAACTTCGACGTGTACTTAACATAATGAATAATCTATGTAAATACGTTAGTTTCAGACTATAAATCATAAAAAACGATAGAGAAATTCTGACCAATATAAACTTAGAACCAACACGCATTAAAATTTTCTTGCTATTTTCATCATGTCACCCTAAATGCACAGAGCTCAGTACACCATTTTCCTTAGCCCGACGCTTAAAAATAATAATATCCAAACAGAGTTCTCAAAATAGCAGACTCGAAAAACTTAAGGATTACCTTCTCAAAATCACCATCCTCTCTCCCTAATTAGAGCTGGAATTGAAAAGGCCACACAATTAGATAGACAACCATTGCTGGTGGTAAACATTATGTTTAATAAAACAACCATTATTCAATTCATCAACACCTACAACCATTTAAACCCTACAGTTAAAAAAGATCAGCAAGACATTCACATCCTGAAAAAAGACTCTTATATGAACAAAATCCTCATTAATTCCTTGATAATTGAAAGTAAATACCAAACTCAAATTTTAAAAAAAGCTACTGACAAAAGTCTCATACTCTGAGAAAACAGAACCAGAGAAAAAAGTAGCCTAACGCAATAGACCAAATTGCAGCTTATGCGTACATCTACCAAAAGGAGATAAAAATACTTTCAAATGTGGTCAACCTTGAAATGAAATCCAATTCTTGTTGTGACGTTAAAAACATCATCTATGCTATGTTGAGGTTGCAACAAAAGATACATGGAGGAAACCTCCCTCCTTTGGAATAAGATGACAGAACACAGACAACAGATAAGATATATGATAAGATAAGATATCCTTCGACAAGGATACTTAGTGTCAGTTCAAACATTAATCAAAGTTCTCCACGAGAACCAAAAAAGTTTTCCCTTTCTACAGTATGAACAGCAACTATATTGCACAAAGAGGAAGGGAAACAAATTTCACCAATACTTTGAAACCAGCAATAAATTCCGACTGATTACTCAATTCGGATTACTCTGCTCTGATTCTCTAATCTAAAACATAGCTCCTTCCCCTTTTTTCCAAAATCCCAAAGTTGACCCGCTATAATCCTACAGACCCTTCAACAAACCTCTCCCCATTGCATCGATCAACACA
>OY735203.1:13054390-13139390 GCA_963457665.1 Thysanoteuthis rhombus
CTATTTACATGTAACTATAATGAGAAACTTAACACCTAGTTACGTTCAACACATAAATACAGGTTTGATCCGATTATTCTATCACAAAGTGTAATTTTTTTCCTACATTTTTGTTCCTGGATAATAAGTGTTATTTTCTAATTGTTTATGCTAAAAGGAATATAAACTTTCAGTTATTCTAGCCAAACTCTGCTCTAACTACCAAGAAAGTTATAATTTGAAAGTATTTATTTTTGAATTGAACAACGGATAAATTAGTACGTTTTAAATGCATTAGCTAAGAAAATATTCACAAATGAATATTACAGTCCTGTTAAGAAAAGCAAAGTTTGAAAGAAATAGCAGCCAATTTTTATACTTTTTGGATGTAAATAATTAGAAAATAGCTCTCACTACCCAAGAAAATTACATTACGTGATGTTGTTCATTATAAAACTGGCCCCATTTATTATTTACCATAAACAACTTTCTATGTTCGTCACTAAGCCCAGCCCCCAAACATTGACACAAATTGGAAATTCATATTCGACAGGCCTAGTTTAAAACTAAATCTCTAAGGCCTTTAGTGATTTTTTCATTCCTGACGTTACTATAGTGCTGAATTAACGTGCCTAAGAATTCAACAAATCCTTTATTTCTCCATACAAGGAACACAGAAAAACAAACAAAATACAATCGTCACGAGCAACCTATTCGAAAATTTCTCAGAAGTTACTCCATTGGGATGAATCAAGCAATCAAACAAACAAACAAAAAAAGGAAGGCCCGAGATCCGGACTTCACCATCGACCTACTCAGAAATCTTTGCAAAATCATCACTAGGAAGCCAGCCACCCCATGCAATTTACGCCTCAAACAAAGCAAAGTCCCAGAAGATAGGAACACTGCAATCATAATGCTATCATAAAAAAATATCATAAAAAAGGCATCAGAGAGGTCACAACAACTACAGGCCAATAAGTTAGCAAATGTTTTTTTACCATAGTGATCACCAACCGAATCACTAAAGCAATGAGATAAAAAAAAAATAACACTGGGATAAGCTGACATTTGAAAATAGTACCCAACCACTGACCATACCATTTGATAAATCAGCAAAATGAAAAAAAAAAACAGAATACAGAATGCAGGGCAAGCCTCAGAATCAAGAAAATACCTCTAGTGCTATAATGCAGGGTATACAACCAATGCATCAATGCTTCCGATAGTCACTTATGTAGCTGAAACATGGAAGTTGACCAAAACATTGATCCTCAAACTGAACTTGCCACGTGCACATGATAGAATCATGCCCAGCATTGCAGGGACAGTTTGCAAAACAGCACAATAGGAAAAAACCGGAGTCCAAATATCATAGAATCAAAAAGAAAAGTCAAATGTTCGACGATAAACACCCAAAGGCTGATGACAATTATAATGACACTCTATTATTCTATTACCTTATATATATATATATATATATATATATATATATATATATATATATATATATATATACTTGCTATTTTTTAGATATTATCGAAGTTCAAAGATCATTCCGTTTAAGTTTTTATAGTATAACGCAATTTATTATCAGATTATGATTATACAAATTATTGTATACAAGCGTTTCTCTTCTGCTCCCTTACCCCTTCTCTCTCCCTCTCTATCTATCTATCTCTCTCTCCCTCTTTCTCTGTAACCATTTATACATGTCATTTTGTCTATTTACACACGCACGCACACACATACACACACACATGTATGATTATAGATTGTGTTATATCATATAGAAACTCTCATTTGAAATTATTATAATCACTATGTTGCATCATATATTCATTTCTCAATAACATAATTATTGCTTTGTAAGAAACAAATAAAGCCGACATAGACCATGAATGGGCAAGACAGGAACAGGAGTTGAGACAGGTATCTAGTTATTATGTCATCTAAGCCAAATGGTATATTTACCGTGTATTCATGATCACTTCAAATAAGAGTTTCTATATAATATAATCCATTTTATAATCATTCTGTCGAATCATGTATCCAATTCCTAAACACACACACGCGCGCAATATATATATATATATATATATATATATATATATATATATATATATATATATATATAACAGAATTGGGTTTTATTAGCAGATCTTTTGCGGTTTGTGTTATACATGTTTATATATTATTCTTCACGTGGTGAATAGTGAAGGGAAACCCTTCCCTTCAAAGGGATCAAAGTGTAGGGAAACTTTCACTCCATGTAAGGGTGTCAAAAATGAAAGGAAACTTTTCCTCCACTTCCAAGGGTCGAAAGACACCTATCTTCCCTCAAGGGTTCAAGTGGCTGAGAAACTTAACCGCCTGAAGAAGCCCGAACAGAGAAAAAACATAAATATCTTTGTGTGGCGAATCCATAATCTCATCATATTCAAAGCCTTTCTTCAACTTAACTTAAAGTTGAATGTATCGAGCACTTATGAGGATCAAAGTCAAGGGAAACTTTTTCCCCTTTTAAAAGGTCAAAATTGAATGAAAACTCTTGAATGTTGCAAAGAGCAGTCTTATTTCGAATCAAACCATTAGAAATAACCTTTTCCTTATTGAAGGATCATCTTCCTTGCGATTCAAAAAAATAAAAATATCGCTGTTTATCAAATTCTTCATCATCCACATTCATACTTCTTTTACCTTCGTATTTTCATTCTCCCTCAGGACAATTTCATTCGTCCCTGGGCCACTGATTGAAAAAAGCACAGGTGATAATCATTATTAGACGAGCATAAAGATGATGATGATGATGATGATGATGATTATTATTATTATTATTATTATTATTATTATTATTATTATTATTATTATTATTATTATTATTATTATTATTATTATTATTCCCGATCATTTCTCATAGGGAACACATAAGGTTTTGAACAAACTTATTTATCTATCTTTATTTTTAGCTTCACTCCTCTGATATAGTTTGCCTACTCAAGTCTTTACTTTTACTTTCTACTGACTGATTTTCGTTTTTGGAGAAAAGGAAGGTTTCAGTATCAATTATAAAATTTATATGCACCGAATTTGAATATAAATATATGTGTGTGTGTGTGTGTGCATGTATGTGCGTGTAAGTGTGCATGTGTGTGTGTGTGTGTGTGCAAAAGGTTTTGCTACATTAAGCACTAAATAATTAATGTGATGTAATTTGTCCGGTGATTTTCATGTTTTACACACACACATACACATATGTATAAATATATTCGAATCTATATAATTTGATGGAGTTTTTTAGAGCAAAAACATTAAAATGCAAGAAAGTTGTTAGATTTACACCGCAGACGGTAAAAAAATGCTTAATTATATTTTCGAAACTTGGGAAATTATCCTTTCAGAATCTATATTGACTGAGATAAATAACTCTGTTTTTTTCAGCTTGGGAATTTCCAGACAGTTATTAGATTTTGACAATAAATGTAACGAGGGAGATACTCAGGCGAAGGATCTTTTGTCAAGTAATAGACTTTGTTCCAACTCTCCAGTGATGCGCTTAGACATTTCAAGTTGTTGTTTGCTGAGCCAAATCTAATCGAATTAGGCATCAAAACTATCGAATGCCAATGTAATTGATGTAAAAATATGATTCCCTCTCGCTCAAAGCAAGCAACAACTATCATTATGAATTGTCACCTCCTAGTGGCAAGGTCATGATTACGACTCCGAAAAGTAAAATGAAATCCCAACGGAAACTGTGCTTATGCAATAATTGAATATAGATTTCTTAATATCTCACAGAGAATGGACAATGGGCGTGTGTTGTTTTCCATGGAACCAGAAACCATGCGCTATAGCAGGAAGATGGAAGGCTTAAATAGATTCAATACTTCGTGGATATGTCAGAAATGGGATCCGAAGAACTCTCTCCTTTAAAATCCTCCACGGTGAGATCAGTTTTATATGATCTGCCATGTGAACGCGTGAAATATTCAGTGCACACAAGCAGGAATAAATACGATTACATTATTCTCTCCGCACAGGGCGATAACTTTGCTTGGAAGAAGCAAGAAAACTGAAGTTTCGTTGTGATATTCATAAGTTGCACACACTCACACAGACACACATAAATAGATAAATAGAGTTTCAGGGATTCGCTTAATTGCATAACTGTGTATACCTTCAGGGCTTATGGTTCTGCAACATGGAAAAATTATATATATAAAACTTAAGGTGTATGCATATGTGCATGAATATGATCTATCTGTGAATGCTTGAAACCATAAAAACCCACAAACACGGATATATGTACGTATTTGTGTGCCAGTCAGTATAAGTAGGTCAGACAGATACTGACTCTGAGACAGGAGTGGTGGCGCTAAAGAATGTTACTTACTCTATAAAAGCCTTCTGGTATTGCCTTTTTCTTACTGGTGCATAATTTGAGAAGCCTTGAGTTAAAGATCCTTATCTGTGTTTCATGCAGAGCTACTTCCAGGCATTTTATTCATCAATTACTCGTTTCTCTCATCCATCTTCTTCGGTTTTCACCACTTTTCCATGTCTTATTCTTATTCTTGTTGTTGTTCTTCTTGTTTTTGGTCTTGTTCTCCTTTGTCTGGCCATACCGTTTTGTCTACAAACTCGGAAATTATCATCAGTACATAACTGGACTGCATCTATATGTTTGGGGTTTGTTTTTTGGGAGTTTTTTTGGGGGGGGGATGTTTTGTTTTTTTCAAAAAAGTGTTTTTGCCTTTGGGGGCCTTATTCTAACGGGTCTATTAATAACATCAAGATCCTGGAGAATCTAGATGTTTTTAAATAGATTTTATTCTGCCCGTATGAATTCTTCGATTGATTTTTTGCATAACTTGAAGATAGGATGCCACAGTTTTTCATTTATTGACTCTGGTGTTAAAGCTCTTTAATTTCTTCTTTTTTTCTTTTTTCTCCTTCTCACAATTCTGTCTTTCTTCCTTTCCTTTCTCTTTAATGCTTTTTGAAATTGCTCCTCTCCTCATAGCTCTGTTTCTCCTACCCTTTTCTTCTGTTTCTTCCTCCACCATCCAATTTCTTTCTCCTTTTTTCTTTCTTAATATCCTCCCCCTTCTCCTGATTGACTTCCTCTACATATTCTACCACCTTTCTCTCTCATTTTTTTCCGTCTTCGTTTGTTCCCTCGTTAAAAAAATCCCCTATCCTCAGCCATTTTTCTCTTTCTGCACCCCATCGTCTGCATTTTGCTCTTGCCCTTTTTCTCCCCCCTCTCTCTCTCTCTCTCTCTCTCTCTCTCTCTTCCTCCAGGGCTTCTTACTTTTCCTTCTCTTTTTCCATTTGCTCCACATCTTTCTTTCACTGCGTTTTACTTTTCCTTATTTCACCCGCTTCTTCTTCTCCTCTTCTCCTGCCTTGTCTTTCTCTTCTTCCTCGTCTTTCTCTATTCATCTCTCTTTTTCATGATGTCTACTACACCGTCTTGTCCTTTTCTTCTATATCTCCTCTGTCTTTCTTCTTTTTATCACCGTCCCACTTCCCCCACTCTTTACTTTTTCATTTCTACCCCTCCCTCTACTCCTTTTCTTCCTCCTTTTTTTTGTCTTTTCTTCTTCCTACTTTTCATCTTTTTCCATCTCTGTCTCTCTCTCTCTGTCTCTGTCTCTGTCTCTGTCTCTGTCTCTCTCTGTCTTCTTTCTTTTGTCTTCTCTTTCTTTTTTATCTTTTTCTTATTGCTGCTTTTCCCATTTATTCTTCTCCATCACGTAAATAACCGAGATTGTTTTCTAATTAAAGAGGTGCGACGTTTTCTTATATAAAGAAATACTGTTTGCGGTAAAGAAATAAAATAGAAACATGCTTAAGCCGTAGAGGAATCGTTTTTGCAATAAAGAATTATCAAGTATATTGTAAAAATATCTTTGTTCTGGGAAACGCCTGAAAGGATTACGTAGAACCCTGGGATACCGTGGAACACGGTTTGAATACCGATTCTCTAGAGTTTCTTGGTGTAAATCATGTTGGTTGATTAAAACTGGATCGATAACGAGATGTAACTACGCCTTGCTGAATCATTGAGCATAGAATTGCTTAATCTTGTTACTCAGAAAGGTGAAGAGAGTTAGATGGCCAGCAGCAATAAATCAAATGAAAGTTTGTTTTGGCGGCTTTTCTCATTATGTCCTCACAAGTGTGTGTGCGTGAATGTGTGCGTTTGACGCATGATTTTGTGTGTGTGTGTGTGTGTGTATGTATGCGTTGTTTTGTGGATCTGTGTGTGTGTATTTTGACCTGTAGGGAGATGGTATATATTTTTCTGTTTTTTTTCTCTCAAATGTAGATTGTCAATATATTTGAGGACCGCGCAAGGCAAAAGAATGGAAGATCGATTCTGATACTCCATACTTGTAAACCTGATATAAACAAACAAATGTGTAATCAGAAAATTTTGAAAAAAGAATAAGTAGAAGAATAGGAAACATTTCAATGGATAAGCAAAAGGAATCGTCGATAAGGGACATGGGAATCATTGCAAAGAAGAAATTTGAAGACTGGAAGTACATTCATATTATTGATGACCCAGAACAATCTTATAAGAACCAATATAGAGTGGACAGAGCTGAATCATCATCATCATAATCAGTCTTTTATTGTCCGTTGTTGGACATAGACCTTCCCAAGGATTTATCTCGTTCACTCTGTTTATCCATCATATTATACATTAACTTTTTTTTCAAGTGATACAATGTCGAAATGAATTAATTACATTGACATCCATCGATTCGCAATTATCATTATTGTAGATGTCATCATCGTACTTATAATTATACGTATGATTATAATTTGCAATTTCTTTATGACATTATTTTAGGCAAATCTTTGTGCACATTAATTTTTTTCTGTGCTGGTTACAAAACGTGTCTGTATGTGTTTCTGCTCATACATCCGGACCAGAAAGGTATTACGTATGTATGTGACTCTCCATCATACATTAAGTGAATTTAGGAAGTTAGTTAAATATCATTATATTTGAATGGACATGAACGGTGGCCCTCTAGGAGTTGTGCAAATAATTAGGATTTTACTCATGCTGATCATCGGTATATTCATAGACCAGGACCAAATATCATCTGCTATTCTGAAATCCAAACGAATCACACCATCCATGCTAAAAGGCCAGATCAAGTTAACGGCATTAAAGAAAACAAAGATGTTAGTATCCCAGCATGCCATAAAGGGAACTTAGGGAAAGGGTGAAAAGCTGGATGAACACCGGATCAGGAAGCTGGTTCATTTTTTCAACTTGAATGGCAGTAACTTATAACATGTGAGATCAATTCATTAAAACAGAACTATGAACGACGATTACTATGGGAAAGTCCCTTTTGAGGGGTTGTAAAATCTAAAACATCTATCAAATTAATCATATCATCATCTAATCATTCTGAAACAAAGTGTGCGAACGTACCCCAACATTGAGGTCAGTTTATACAAGCTGACTTGGTAAGTTAGTGCCCTCGCTAGTAGGTACGGGTGTGGTCATTATATTTTTATAATCGAGAAATATAAAATCTTAAACCAGACGAAAGAACTTATTCGAGTAAAGATTTGATTTTGAGGATATAATGACCACCTAGGGTGACATATGAAAGTGGACTCCAATGATGTATTACAATAAGGTCGAGGATGGTTAAAAGAACAAATACAAAAGAATGACGTCACCAATGACGTATTTGCAGTTTGTTTTGTTTTTTTCCACAATTTTCAATGCGTATGATCACAGCGTACCAAGTTGCCCAACTCTCAATGTACCAACAAGCCCCAAACACATGATTTCTTTCCTCTACATTCAATACCAAGGAAATGTTATGATAGATGTATCTTGGAATGTAATGCGTATCCTGTTTATTGCCACTTTTCATGAACATGAGCAATCATCAACCGCACAATATAGCATTAAATTGTTTGTCAGAGTGAAAAAGTTATTAAACAAGGTTGAAAAAAACTTTTTTTTTCATTTAAATGTTTTTCTTGTTACGATACAAAAACAGTATAAAATAAATGGCTGAATCTTTTCTGCTCAAAATGAGGCACCATAAAGTGACGGTAACAAAAATTGAAGCAAGTGATTCAACCTACTCCTTTGACAAACAAGCCCCAGTTTCCCATATTCATCCTTGTGAGGAAACAGAAAAATATAAAACTTAATGGTTCAGCCCATCATCATCGGTGCTCTTTAGGATAGTTCTGGAGAACATTGAAAAGCGGTTGGAACAGGGGAAAATTTTGGGGAAAAAATTAAATAATTGAGACAAAAGCTTTACTTGAATCAGTTAGAACTTAGAATGCTGAAGTATTGAGGAGACTTTCTGTCCCTTGAGCTTTATCAAATACTGCTGCTGAGAAAACTCAATGACCACTACTATGAATTCTACTACTCCTAAGAGAAATTACCAAAGCTTGTATTGAGAAAAAAAGGTAGATCATGGAACCAAACGACTCAAACGTCAAAACTTTCAGGAAAGATATATGGTGAAAAGAGACAAAACTAATGGCCAGGATGATAAAAAGATAAATAGATAGAAAAAATTTAGCAGAGGGGGGGGGAGAAGAATTGAATACAACTACACAAGGAGACACTTTCTGAAAAGGAGCCAACCCAATGGCATTCACAGAAAGTGGTTCGAGAAGTTTACCATACTACACGACGGACTGATTTAGTAACTTCCAATCTACTTGGATAAATGTGGGATCCCAGAATGGATGACCAGAGACAGAACATCTCTCTCTCTCTCTCTCTCTCTCTCTCTCTCTCTCTCTCTCTCTCTCTCTCTCTCTCTCTCTCTCTCTCTCTCTCTCTGAGACTGAAATAGCGAAGCAGGCTAGCAACTACAGACCAATCACGTGCTTACCACTAATGTTGGATATTTCTGACTGGAGACATAGCAGAAATAATTTGTATTCCCATGGAAAGAAGAGCAGAAAGGAATCCAAGGCCCAAATGTCCTGGTCTACATTGACCTGTTGATTTTGAAAGAAATCAGTGAAAATGAATACAAAAGTTTCATTTACATAGAATATTTACGAAAAGCATACAACCCTGACCCTACACAGCTGGATACTCGAATCTGTAGGATGTTAGGGATTATCGAATTTGAGTTGTGTTTCACAGTCAGCACAAAAACGAAATTGGACTTCAGAGCTGAAAGAGAAAACTTAGCAATGGTAAGTATGAAAACGGGAAATTTTCAGGAGGATTCTCTGTCCCCTACAACTATTTGTACTAACTTTATTACCTTGGGCCTAGTGAATTGTGTAAGTATGCGATGCTTACAGGGATTCTTGCTGGTATTGTAGAAAAAGGGTGAAATAATTATCGTGAGATTCCAGCTCTAATTATGTAGACGCCGAAATGATTATTCAATTCAAAAGGTTTTTCCAATTCGGTTAAAAGCTAAAAAGAGCTGACCTTGGGGTCAATGTCCAGACAGCTGTCAATCAAAAGTGACCCCGTTGGAAAACAGAAAGCGCTGCAAATCAAAAAATAGACAGATGCCAAGAGACAGCTGAAAGTCGCTCTATTGCCAGCTGACCTTAGGAATATGGGTCGTGGCGCCACAAAGGGCCACTTAGAGTGAACTATTACCAATATATGAGGACCCAAGTCAAAATCTTGCAACTGATATCATGTAAACCAGTTTTACCTTCTCAATGTAATGCTCGGTCAGGCAGGTTTAGAGAAAAGTTTTTTGAAATTTGAAGGATTTATATGATGTGTATGATTAGCAAGAAGTATCAAAATGTTTTCATGAATATTCGAACGGCAAGACAAATATTGAAGGAAGAATAATCAAAGAACTGGAGGTTGTAATACTAACCGTTGAATTGATCTGAGGAGATATTTGGAAGATTAAACGTTGCTAACATTGAGATATGATTGGAGGGGATATTTCAGGTGTTAAAAGTTCCGTTAAAAACGTGGGTAACTTCCATGAGAAAAATCACAGTTTGAAAAAATTAATGTTTTAATGATTGAAGTTATAATGCAGAAAGAGTAAAAATAAAGAACTGCGGGTATTTGGGGTGGACTATGCAGTATTTGCGTCAATACAGTTGCTTATTAAGTTGCTTATAAATCGCTGGAAGCAACAGATGAAAAGAAAGTTCTTCTGGTGGCTTTCTACTTTGAATATGCAAAAATGTGTGTGGGTATAATTGTGTATGTGTGTGTGTGTGTGTGTTTTGAAATATGGAGGTAGGTGTACATTCCCTTTTTCTTCCTTTCAAATAATATATTATTACAATCATGATTTTCAATCTTGACATTACATTATTTTAGGTAACTAATCTTCTGTGTGTACATCAATTTCTTTCGAGCACTGGTTGCAAAACGACAGTCTCTGTGTGTGTGTGTGTGTGTGTGTGTGTGTGTGTGTGTGTGTGTGTGCACGTGCACGGCCTAGAGGAAAATTCTTCTGTACTTGACTCTCAATCACACATTCAGCGAATGCGAGGAATCAGTTCGATATTACATATGAATGGGCATGAACGGTTACCATCTTGAAATTATGCAATCTATTGGGATTAGCCCATGCGAATCATTGGTACATGCATAAACAAGAAGCTGTCTCAGAGAAGAAAAGCAATTGTTATCCGCAATTTTGATATTCAATCACACAATCTATGCTAGAAGGTCATATCAAATCAACAGCAAGACAAAAAAAAGTTTCAAGAAGATGCTAGTATCTCGGATTGGTAGAAAAGAGGGAAATTTGGTAAAAAGTGAAAAGCTTGATAAATGCCACATAGGAAAGACCAGTGCTAGTTGGTACATTTTTTTAATTGAATGGCTGTACCTTTTTATGTGATGCAATGTTGGAACAAATTGATTATATAAACACCCATCGATCGATTGCAATTATGATAATCTTCAATTAATATATTATGGTATATATATAATTGTACTTATTGTCATGAGTTAGAAAACCAAGACACCTCTTAATGTGTGAGTCGTTTGAATGGCGATACAGGGGAGGGATTTTCTCTGCATGCGATGGGTATGTTGTGTATACCGCTGGATCCACCGTGCATGCCTGTCTGTTGATGTCAAGTTCTCCATATGCCGGCCTCTCCCCTCAGCTATTTTGGACTTAGAAAAAAAGTAGTATTTCATTTTCGATGGACATAATATGTTGTAAAACAATGTTATTAAGAATGATATGTTGGGAATTCATCAGAAGTTGTTTGGACGATATAAATGTTTAAAAATGTATAACGAGGCAAGAGAGAAATAGTAATGAAGGGCGGTTATATTTTTGAGCAAGCAGTGTAGACTGATATGGTATTTAGTCCAATATTCCATGAATAACAGCCGAGAATAAAATGGAGTGCTGAATAGTCAATCATGAGCAGTTGATTGACAAGTAGGTGTGAGAGGTTAGAAATGGATGTCTGCATAGTTATTGCGAGACTGGTTGTTGATAGTTGGAAGAGAATCGTTGTTTTCAACAAGACATTTGAACACTTTATTCACCGAGAGAGAAAAAAAGATGAGATGTTTTATTGAAAATTGACTTTTTTTGCAAGAATCTTTTCGAAAAATGATTATGGCTTCAAAAAGCGATAGGAATTTCAATGCAGAGTATTGGATAATTTTCTAAAGATATGTTACAGAAGAAAAGAAATGAATGGGCTTACGTAAAGAGTAATAGAAATAATTTATGAGTGGGTGGTTGACACAAATTTTCGAAGAAATTAGGAAAAAAAATGATTCGATGATTGGCATAAAGCGAGGAAAGTTATTTCATGATTTTGAGAATTATCTGAATCGTTGAGCGCATTAAATGATCCTGAATATCCTTGCAAAAACGAAGGAGGAAGTGGAGACCTTAAACAGAACGACTACATTCTGAAGAGAGTTACATCCATCAATATCAGCCCATTTTGAACGGTTCGAGAATGCTTTCCAAAAAGCAAAGATCTCTCTATAATTCACCAGATAACTGTCTCTCCGACCGATGAGTTCGCATGATTTCGACATGGATATGGCCACAAAATTTTCTGTGGCCACTCAGATAATACTTGGGCATGTTTTTAGCATGTAAGACTCGTAAACTTTAAAGTTTTTGCAAGAGATTGATTTACGATATAAGTATAATGCTGAACTAGACCCTTACCTTATGTATGTCGGGTTAACTTGACTGAATTTTGATCCTTTTGTTAAACCATATTAGGTAGACATCGACCAAAATTAGCCAGATACTCAACCTTTCGTCTGTGCTTTTTTCTCGGTCACCAGAACTCTGTGTTGTTTTAACATTTGTAGTGCGATAAATGGCCAGCGTGGAGTCGTAGACGTTAAACTCTCTTTCATCAACTAAGGAGTCCACACAAAAACATAGTTTGGTGTTTAATGCTTCAATAAAAATTTAGGTGAGTATATTTATGGCCAGTTTACGTAATGCCAAGAATAAATCATTGATTTTCTCCAGTGTTGATTCACTAAAGAATGTTAAAACGAAAGAACGATGAAACCCTAGACTTTATTTTATAAAGCACGTAGGGCTTTTATTTGAGTTTGTCTGAAAGAAATTTGGTATTAAAGCCAGAAACCAAAGTTATGACTTTTCTTCCGTGATTTTTATTCCTATGACATTTTTTTTCTTGCCACCATAAAATCTTTAAAAATCCTATTGTTGTGTTTACATTTGTAGTACGAATAATGGACACTAAATATTAACCTCTCAACGATGTTTATTACCTTTTACATTGAGCTCTCACAAAGCGTACTTCAGTGTCTTTTATGAAATTCATCCGGCTATTCAAAAAGCAGATAAATTCCAGGGGAGTTATAATCCAATAAGTACATAGTAAAAACAATGATTTCTTATAGGACCAAAGGGTCCATTTAGGCCTTCCACGGTGACGCTGAACATCCAAAACGGGGCAGATTTTAAGCTAGTTACAAGAATTGAGAATCCAAAGGAGAACTGAATCCACCCAGACGGTAGTATTGATGAGAAACTCTTTGAGGACTTGTAATTATTGAACCGCTCTGTGACACGAACGTGTTAATTATTGCTCCACGATGAACACTCTAAAAGCTATTCATATATTCTTTGTCGTCATACTGTTTTATTTCACACTAAATCAATTACTATATCAGTCAGTTGTAGATAAGTTGAATTGATCTTTTTTAATTTGAAAGTATTATTGAGAAAACATTGATCACAAAAAGATTGAATTGAATGAGGGTATGAAATATTGAACAATCGTAGCAATCTAAGATGGCAAAGGGTTCTTTCCTTTTATATACATGTATATTCCTGGCCATACCGATTTGTCTACGGACTTGAATTTTGGCATAAGTAATCCATTCGACCCCTTCTAAAAATTTGTCAATTTTATTCTTCCGAAAAAAAGGTTTTTTGATCTTTACGGGCTTCATTTTGACAGGTTTATTAATAGCATCTAGATTTTCCAGAATTTAGATATTTCTAGATATTTCTTCACTCTGTTTTTGGTGTTTGCCTGTGGGAAACGTCAGTGATGTCATGTATTGAATTTAGTATGACCATATTTATCATTTGATGGAATATTTTACATGACTTCAAATTTTGACGCCTTGGTTATCCAAATATCAACGTTGATATCAAGTTACGATACAAAACTAATAAAAAATCGTCTTTTACAAGAATGCTCATTGTGTATGGGTTTTTCAACACGTGACCCTTTTGGGAAGGGGCTTGTTGTACCTGGCTCTCAGTAATGGCCAGCCGACAGAGAAATCTGAGGATCCCGAACTTTCGTTTTACTTTAGTTCAGACCCTGGCAACTGGCAATAGACATAAGCAATGCACGCCTGAGCACACAACATGTTAAGTGGAAAAATCAGAAAGATCTTCATATTTTCTTCCTGATTTGAGTAGAGGCAGAATTTCATCATCAGGATTGCATTTGTGATTGTTTGCTCTATAGAACTAAACGAAATAGAGGGGAAATGTTGGAAAATAAAACGTTACTTGTCCCTGAACTCTAGACTATGGCTGTCTTCTCTCTCACTCTGTCTCTCTCTCTCTCTCTCTCTCTCTGTCTCTCTCTCTCCACATATATATATACACACACGTATACAAACATGCACACACACACACACACACATATATATATATATATATATATATATATATATATATATATATATATATCAGGATTAATATTTACAGACACGGTTAATATCAGAAATCTTCACCTTACAGACACAGTTAATATCAGAAATCTTCACCTTTGAATTTCGATACAGGAGTTTTAATATCTACCACTAAATTGAATGCACTGACAAAGGAGGAAATTATGTTGGAATTATTATCCGTGCAGTTCCCAGTAGTGCTGTGGTCTGTACGGTCTCTATCCTTCCCCTAATCCCGATCTCCTCCAGTCTCTCCCTCAGCGTTTTGGGGACAGTTCCTAGTGCGCCCACTATGACCGGTACTACCCGGGTTTTCATGTTCCACATCTTCCTTAACTCTCTTGCTAGGTCCTGGTATTTTTCCCTTTTTTCACCCTCCTTCTTTTTTACTCTATGGTCTGCAGGCACAGCAACGTCTACTCTTTGGCAGGCCTTCCTTTTTTATTCTACTATTACTAAGTCCGGTCTTCTTGCCTGGATGAGGTGGTCAGTTTGGATGTCAAAGTCCCACAGTAGTTTGTGGTTGTCATTCTCCAAAACTGCCTCTGGCTTGTGCTGATACCACTTTTCCCCATGGTTGAATCCCATTTGTTTACTTAGTTCCCAGTGTATCATCGTTGCTACTCTATCGTGTCTATGCTTATACTCCTTCTGGGCGAGTTGACTACATTCACTAGTTATGTGGTTTACTGTCTCATCTCTTTCACCGCACATGCGGCATTTGCAGTTTGTCTGTGTTCTGTCGATTTTTGCTTTTATGTAGTTTGTCCTTATTCTTTTGTTTTGGGCTGCCATGATGAGCGATTCTGTTTCTCTCTTAAGGTTCCCCATTCGTAACCACGTCCATGATTTCTCGTCTGCTATTATTATTATTATTATTATTATTTGAATTTGAATTTGATTATGAATTTTCACACCAGTTGCGTGGTGGTCACCGCTGGGGCCTTGGTGACAGCGGGTCTCTTCAAGTCTACAATCTTCCCCTTCACAGCAGTGCTGTGGTTTACATTTCCACGCCAGTTGCGTGGTGGTTATTGCCGTAGGCTATATAACACTAAGTCTCTTCAAGTTCCAGTCCTTCTCTCATATCGTCCACACCTGTTACAGCAGTGCTGTGCTTTGAACTGCGTTCACCGTGCTTTTCTCTGGGCCTTTAGTCCATTGCTACCAGCTGGAGTCGGAGGCCTCATATTTCCAGTTTGTCTTTCACACAGATCAATGTGCACCCACTATTATGGGTGCTACCTAGACTTTCGGGTTCCACAACTTCTCCTCATTCTTATTCTTATCTTTATCATTATTACGAAACAAATTTGTCAATGTGGGCTTGATTGGAGCAATATCTCTCGTTGGCTTACCCATTTATGCGCTTTTTTGCAGTTTACAGATACAGCTTTCGTCTTTTTGGTAGACAAATGCCTATAATTATACGTAGAAATTGTACATAATCTTGATTTGTAACAAAGATATGTATTGTTCTAATACTACGAAGTACTGTTTTAGACGTAATTTTGTATGCATTGATCTGTCATTTACAAAAAGAAAAAGGTTAAGAAAAATGGTTTTGACGCATACATTTCATATATACACGACAGAAAAAGAAAATATTGCGAATATGTACAAAGACAAAATTATAGAGAAAAATACATCTTATAGAAAACGATTGTAAAGCAAAGCTCTTGGATAGAGAGGATTTTGTTTGGAAGAGAATTACGTAGCATCATACTGAACGAATTTCATCACTATAAGACTTTTCTTGTGTGTTGTGAACTCATTAAAAACTTTCTTTCGCTTCAATATTTTTTTATAGGTTTTATGGGCACTATGGCCACGCTTAAGCGTACTCAGACACATTTTCATGCGGAATTCAGATTTTTTTACGAATACAGTTCACTTTCTTTGAGTATGCTCTTTTCTAGAATTGTAAAGTTAGGTAATTTCTGTGACGTCAATAAAATGGGTACAGTGATTAATTTCAGTGATTGCATGTCACTCGTCGAAGATTAGGCAACTGTTTTGCCTCTGTTTCACAGGTAGAAAAGAAACTTTTGTGGACGGCACGGATAAATTCCGTTGGTAATTAAGTAAGAATTACATTGCCTGGAGATAATTGAATCTTTTGGAGTTGAAATTGGATTTGGGAACAAGTCGGCTTACGAGAATTAAAGTTGAAATGGTCATACGGAGAAATTGCAAGTCGATTTAGGCTTTTTTTCACAGACACGCGCTGTACACTCACAAATCGACAAAATAGAAATTTTTTGATAAACATGGGAGAGGGAACCAGAATTTGGAATTTTATTTGTATTTGTCTCATTATGGCCTTTAGTTTTCTTGTCTTTCAGATGATTTAGCCATTTGGTCGTATTTTTCGTAAAATTTCGTAATTATTCTTGTTTTTTGTTTAGAGAGAATGACCACGGTTGACATTCGATATGTTTCATGAAGTTAAATTTTTGTTTGGATGTATTCAAAAATATCATAATATAATTTCAAATAAGGGAAGGGAGTGTAACACTATTCGGGTTAAAAGTAATAATTGAGTCCGTTTGCTTTTTCATTTGGTCTAATAAATAAAATATTTTGAAAAAATGATGGTTTTAGCAAAAATGCATACGTGTATAAGTCCATATATTGTATCTATGAATGGATATATAGATATGTATACACGCATTCCCAACACTGAGAGTGAACATCGGAAGTATTTATGAATGTATGTGCGCGAGCGTATGTTCGTGCTTTCATGCACTTGTAGGTAGTATGGTCAAGTCGTTAAATGGGAGTGTAGAAGTATATTTGTGTGTGTGTGTGTGTGTGTGTGTGTGTGTGTGTGTGTGTGTGTGACTATATATATCATGAACGAAAATCAAGGTGATACTTCTGTTCGTATGTATATATGAGTATGTGATATAGAAATGTATATGCGTGCGTATATATGCGTGTACAATTTCTTGGGCTAAGATGAAATTTCACTAGATATATGTATGTATACATTTGTGTGCGTGTGCGTATTATGAACTGAAATAAGCTTGTATGTATGAATATAAAGACGTATGTTTGCATGTGTGAATCTGGGGCCGTCTAGAATAAGATAAGAGCCAAGTCATTAAAAGGGTATTAATGATACTGGAGTGTGAGAAACAAAAAAGCAAAGACGTGGACGGAAGAGAAAAGAGATGTACGCAGGAATAAATGGAAACAACAACGCGGTACTTACGGGTATGCACGACAATTAGACAGAAACGATGAGATATTTGGTTATGAGACTTTGAAAAGAAGACAAGGAGTTAATCAGCAGCAGCAGCTGCCCGATACCGGCACGTGTGTCTATCGGGGATTCAAGCTAATTTACTTTGACGGACTGATAAAGAAACATTTGATATCTATTCTCTGAGTGCGTTTCTCTCTTTATAGTGAGAACATAGATTTTGACAATTGATATCTTTTGTTTTCGAAGCAGAGTATGTGTTGATGTTTTGACTTGTCTTGGCTGTTTTATTTGCTTAATAACCATATCAAAACTTCGGAAGTAGTAAAAACAAACACTTTCATCAAAGTAAGAGATTTCATCATTCATCAAGTTTATCCAATGCACGTTTGCATGTGAATTATGTAAAACAAGCTCTGTCTTCTCTCTTGTTAGATATGAATATCATACCGCTGGTTTTGCACAATTATTTTGGGGTGAAGTGGTCAAACGGCATAAGTACGAACTACACATAAACAGGTGGGAGTTCTTGCACACCGATAAAATCGTCTTCACTGTTCAGCTTTTTGTCAATCGCATTAATATGAAAATAAGTAATTCACACCGTTGCAGCATATCAACCGTGTGCCAATATTTCTTGGTTTGAGAATCATCGGTATATAGTTGATACGGACAGATGAAATAAATAACATTAAGTCGCGATGCACAGAATAAACACAAAGAATATCAAGGGGAGCTAAACAAATCTGATTTATCTTAACAATTTCTCTCTTTAGCAATCTGTTTAGGTTCATGCATATTTCCATTGATCAGTCTTTCAACGTCAATCTTTGAACATAGACCTACCTCAGGATTCGCCACAATTCTCTATTATGGGCGTCGCAGGGCTAGTATTTCCTGAATTTGTCTAGTCCAACTCTCCATCTTGTGTTTTGTCAGCCTCGGTTTCTCATGTGATCTCTGGGGATCCATGTTGTGAGACATGATGTCAATCGTTTGTCTTTCAATCTTGCAACATGGCCTGCCCATTGCCATTTGAGTTTTTTAATAGTTTCTATGATGTCTCTGACTCCCATTTTTTTTCTTATATACTATGCTGTCTTATGATCTCTCCATGTAAGGTTGAGCATGATTTTTTCATGCACACGTTTCATACTTCCCTGTTTGTAGGTCAGTCTTTTGCTTAGGTTCCATGTTTTAACTCCATAAGTGACTATCAGGAGAATGCATTAGTTGTATACTCTTCTTTTTAGGATCATTGGGATCACCTGGTTTTTGAAAGTTGAGCTTGCTCTGTCGAAAGCTTGCCATCCTAGGATGATTCTTCGCTTGATCTCTTCCTCCTTCGAGGGTTTCATGGAGATTCGTTGTCCTAGGTAGATATAGTGGTCTACCTTGCTGAGTTTTGCATTTTCTATCTCGACTGTTATGTTCTTATTCTCAACATGATTATTGCACATGATTTTCGTTTTACTGAAGTTCATTTGTAGGCAGACATTTTTGCTTTCTTTGTTTAGATCGTCTAGTGTTAGTTGGAGGTCGTGTAGGTTCTCAGCGAAAAGGTCTGCAATTCTAAGGTTGCTCAGATATTCGCCGTCAAATTTGATTCCTCTATTTTCCCAGTCCATGTTTCGGAAGATCATCTCAAGACAGGCTGTAAAGAGTTTGGGTGAGCTAGTATCACCTTTTCTTACATCTTTTTGGAGCTGAAATGGTTCAGAGTCCATATGTTGCCTAATGAAGGAGCTGCCGTGATTGTATATGTGCTGTAGTACTTTAACGTATACAGGGTCTACACCTTGTAGGATGATGACCTTCATGACTATGGGAATTTCTACAGAGTCGAATGCCTTCTTGAAGTTTATAAATGTTACAGCGAGTGGCATTTTATATTCCGCTTCCTTCTCTTTCAGCTGATTTATTGAATGAAGATAGTCCATGGTCGAGTAATTTCTTCTAAATCCAGCCTGTTCTCGTGGTTGATTTCTGTGTAGTGTTTTAATAATCCGGTCGGTGATGATTTCGGTGAAATTTTGTACATGCAGTTGAGCAGGCTTTTCCATTATCACCTTAAAAAGAAGCCTGTCATTTATTCCTGACTAGCAACAATACCTAGCGTTGCTTTAGGGGAAATAACTGCAAATTCAACAAATTTTTTTCCCCTTGTTTTACATCCCTGAAAAAGGAATAAAGTGGGAAGAAAGTTTCACATCATATTTTATTTCCTAAAGGGAGAAAAAGTTCCTACTTCCTTTTAATCCCTAGGTATGAGAAAGAAGCTACCTTCTCTATTTCGATCCATAAAAGAGAAGATAAATTCCCCCTCTACTTTTACACCTGAAAATGAAAAAAATGACCTCCCGATTTCGACCCCTTACAAAGATTTCCTTCATGTTTTGATCTCTGAAATTGAAACCAAAAGTTCACCCTCAATTTTGACCACTATAAGTGGTGATAAAAAATCTTCCTAGATTTTAACCCTCAAAATGGAAAAAATGGGTTCCCCTCTATTCATACCCCCGAAACTGGAAAAGAATTTCCCACCTAAGATTTTGAACTCTGAATGTGAGAAAATATTTGATCACTAAAAGCGAAAAATAAAGTTCCCTCTCATTTTAGACCACAAAAAATTAGAAATGATATTCCCCTCCACACACCGTACTAAATCTCCAATCTTCATCGTACCTTGGTGTAGGACAAAAACACTCCAATCAGAATCAAAAACACAGAGCTAGAGAAATTAGACCACTACATCTACCAAGAAATCGAGAGAAGAAACTACTCTCTCCGTTTGCAAGCGTTCAGTAGAGGAAGCTCAACCTTAAGCAACATGAAAATCGTTTTAGTCCCGAAAAGAAGGGTATACAACAGATGCATCCTCCCGAAAGTCATCCACTGAGCTTAGACACAGAATAAAATCAATGATTGACCCTCAAATTGAGAATTATGCAACGTGCAGATGAACAAATTTTACGTGGCATCACATATAGAGATCATGAAACTCCACAGTATATTAGAGAGAAGGCAGGTGTCCTATATACAGAATCAAGAAAAAATTACAAAATGCTGGTCATGTAGCAAGAATGGCGGACAACCACTGGACATCCCAATTCACAACGTTAATTCCCAGTGAACATATGCAAAAGTGTGACCGGCGAAATATAAGATGGCTTGACGGAATAGACTAGTTTAGAAAGTACTGCCTTCGCAACAGCCACGATAGTGAGGTCTGGTGAAGATCCATGTCCAACGACGGACGCTAAAATATTGCTGCTGATGATGATGAAAGAGTTCAGCAGTAGAAACAACGAAATTAAATGTAAACAGACACCCCATATCCTGACCCATTCTCACATTCCGGAAAATTGATTAACAAGGAAAGAGAAACTTACAAAAATAGTGTCATCTGAATATAAAGTCATTATTCAAAGACTGAATGTTGACAGACAAGATATTCCTTTTGTTACATCATCGTGACAACTTGATGTTTTCTACAATGGCCAAGTGATGCATTATGATCAGGCAGTAAATAGAACCCACCCTTCAAAACCCCTTGAAATGTTAAAAAAATATATCCTCTTCTATCAGGGGTGAAATGTTCTCGAAGTATTAATAATAACGAGGTAAAAAATTATATTGTGGTGTGAAATTGTAGTGATTATCTTCTGTGATAGTTTACACAATTTCTTCTCTTTTTTTTTCACATTTGCCAACAAGGTTGGAAGAGATACATGTATTCCCTCATGTCTGTCTGTTGACCACACAATATCTCCAGAGGTTATCAATGAATTCAAATTATATTTGTGGAAAAGGTGAACATGAGCTCAAAAAGAGTTGACTTATTTGGGGAGGGGGGAAAATCCACGAATATTTTAGTTATTTCCTCTGATTTATACCTTTATGCCCACACAAGGTCTCCAAAAGTCCCGAATTGTTTTTTCTCATAGTCAGGAGAAATGGGACGTGGGATTATTAGGAACCGGTTTTATTTGGTGGGGGAGGGGATTGTTCAATCAATAAATTTATTTCCATTCATTCAATAAATTTATGTATTCACTCATGTTTGTCCACACATTATCTCTTGGAGTTCTTGATGAATTCCAATGAAGTTTTGTGTAAGGGTGGGCTATGGACTAAAGAAAAAAACAATTGAATTTAAGATGGTTCCAAGTATTTCTATTCTTACCCTAGCTCCACCTTCGTAACTATTTGTGAACTGATTTTCATTTAGTTTTCTATGAGATTGACGTTGTCACAGATCCGTCTGATTTTTTTTCTAGTTTTTGTGTATTTCCAGATATGTTTAATTTGCTAATGTGGTGTCTCGTAACTTGTTGTGTAATGTGACAGGATGACAAGGAAGGGGATGAAACATAGTCAACCTTCGTTAATTTTTTTCGTCTCCTTTAATGATAACTTGGTTGGCAGATATTGTAGTTCCCACACCGATAATCCGAATCTCTGGATCCAGAGACGAGGAACCCTGGCTGCACTTAACCCTAACTGACCTCTGAAGGAGCTAATGTCTCTAATAAACCATTTGAGGGCCGGTGATTTTGTTCTTATCCTAATGCACTGACATTTTCAAGGACCCATATTGATCTACGGATTTTCTCACGTGAAAATATGGATAAGTGCTGCGAAAGTGTGTCACGTGACGATGTGTTGCCAAGTCAGTCCAATGCTTGCAGGGATAGGGCCAGGCGAGATGGAACAAATTGTGATGATTGGTTCTCCTCATCCAATGACCTGCTGTATAGGCATTTTTAACTTTATGCATGGGTAGTTAAGGGTTCGTGATTAATGAACCTGTAATTTTAGTCTTCCTGTATCCTCTTGTAGGGGTTATGTTTTCTGAACCTTCCTCTTTCTGAGTAATACCATGAGGAATTTGTTTGGATCTTTTGTCCACCGTGTTTGCGACATGAGCAACACGAATTCCCATTTCTCGTGAGTAATAAGAGCAAAACAATTATACCAAAGCTCTTATCCTTCATTTTCTTATATGTGCAACATATTCATGCAAGTGATCGTCCTACATTTGGAAGGGATAGTTACAAAAAATTAAGGTCCTTTAACAAGTTTTAATAGACTCAGCCACTAACTCTGTCACCTCTTAAGTACTTCTACTCACAAAATTTTTAAAGGATCCTGCTTGGTGGTTGAGGCAGTTGCATATATCCCAAGCATATGGATCAATACATCCGCAACCCGAGCAGTTATTAGATGATTTTTGATCTGAAATCCTCACTGTATTATATTCGATTTATTTATTTTTTTCTTGCTGATATCCACCATAAAAGGGCTTCGTTGAAATATAAATATTCGTTGGAAAATAAATGCAAGGCTACGAACTTGTTGATGTACCTACATATGATGTGAGTGTATTTCTAGAAATGTGTAAATAAGTGTATAAGAAACTGGACGAAGCAATCTGAAGCAAGAAGCACAAAAGATGATGCAAAATCAAAGTTGTCAAAGTATCAATTAAAAAGCAGATTGAATAATCCTTAATGAAATCTACAATTTGTCAGTCTGTCTATGTCTACAAATTGAGAGAGAGAGAGAGAGTAACGGATATTGTGAACACTGAACACATCATTCGTTCCTCTGATCCCAATGAAAGGCAAATAATTAACTGCAAAGCACTTACAAAGCGCTCACCTCTGCCAACTAAAAACTGGATGAAAATCAAATCGTATATAGTTACGACGAAGGGTTGATGATAGCGCTTTGATTTTCAAAATATAGGACTATTCTCTTGATATATTAAAAAATATCTCAATCAGAAAAAAAACCTTGATCAATCCGATAACGTAATAAATTCAACCTTAGTTTATGGTCAATCTTCCAGAAATTGTCATTGAAATTCACTGAGATTATTGTTTAGAGACATGAGCGAACAATTACTGAGAAAATAAGGTTGTCACGGTCTTAATGAAAACCGAATAATTCACGATACATTTTTACGCTCACCTAAACACACTCCTTTATTGATTCAACGTAAATTGTCAACACTTTTTTTTTTTATTTGCATGTGTCTCCTTTCCTCTTATTCGGTCATTTTGTATCAAATCTTATTTTCTTCTAATTATATTCGTCGTTTATTTTTGTCACTTAGAATATTTCCCTTTCTAGATGCTTTCACACATCTCTATAGGGCACTTTTCGGTCGGTCTGCTGGTACGTGATGTGTTAAATAACATTTTTCTCGGCTGTTTACGGTTGGATTGATATAAAACTTGCTCCATACATTCAGGCGAACCATCCTCATGTTCTTCCTCCTCTGCGTCCTACTCCTCCTACTACTACTACTTTTAGAATCCTTTGAAATTGGACATTATTTCCATTGGGGAAACTCAGTCACGTACAGATTTCCATCTTCTTCCATTCCTTCTCTTTGAAATCCAGCCTGTGTTCCTCTTCTTCTCCCTAACATAGCGTAGCATCTCCTTAAGCGATTCTTCAAAAGTGGTGCCTTTCCTAGAATTTCTTCTATCTCTTAAAGTCGAATCTAATTATCCTTCTTTTTTTTTTTTCACTTTATCGCAGGGCTTTGTTAAAACTCTGTGAACTAGTCACTTTATTACATCAACCTCCTCGTGGTTAGAACCGGTTTAGTGACCAAATCAAATTTGTGAGAAAAGATTCTATCATTGCCAAGCTTTCAAATTAGGACGCGTTGGAAAGTAAACCTCAGAATCTAATCTGACCGCATCACCAAAGGAGGGGCCAATTACAGAAAAAAAGTACCGCCTATTCGTCTGTACATTTAAAACAGAAGAAAGACTAAAACATAAAATTTCCAAAGAGATCGTTCGTATTATGTCGCCCGAAGACAAAAGAGCCACAAAGAATATCTTTCGATTTTTTTATTGCTCCAAACCCATTTCGTTTCATTACGAAAGTGTTTTATTGGAACCCTGCAGCACTTTTGACAAGGCGAAATGTGTCGATGAAAAACCCCTAATACTTGAAACATAATAATACTTTCCGTTGTAGAAAATGATAGCTTTGATGTTTTGGGTTATTTCTCTTTCAACTCATGTACCCTGATATATTTTCATCGTCTATTCAGATAAATTTTCATGTTTTTTCTTAATGATTCCTCGATGAAGTAAAAGAAAATATGTTACGCAATTATCTTGCCATGTAAATATTCCAATTAGTTAGTATTTTAATAAATAAATTAGTTTCTTTCTTATACGAATTTCGTATATTCCTCTCTTGTGAACTCTACGTGATGTGAACGTTGCACTCTTAAATTTTGCTAAAACCAAACTGTTCCAATCAAGAAGATACATTTAATAAGGTTCAGTTTAGCATTATAATTGTCTTGTAAATAGTATTCCCCAGTAACTATAATGCAAATATGAATTATGATATGATTACAACCTGTGTTTTAGATGCTGCTCTCTATCTGGTAAAACAGGGCTCGGTATTCCATGGTCATCACGAGTATCAAGTTTTAGAATCCAAAAGTACAAATGAGGGGATCATTTAGGTTTTACAAAAAATGATACTTTGTTTGGGCAACAGTTGATGAGTGGTTGGGATGCAACAAATCTCAGACCTGACGTACAAAATTATCTGATCCAGTCTTTATCAGCTGAGGTCGTATCAAAGATAATAGCTTTCGTAAAATGCATCTCAAGAATGCGCTGGGAGACGTCCTCAGTGATGTTATGATCCTGGTGTCACGGGAGGTTTTGGGTCTCCAAACATCATACCCTCTCGCCCGGAAGACCCATCCAAGGTTAATCTGACGCCAACTTGCATCTTGGCGACAATACTCGGCGAGTAACTTCACTTTTAAAGTTGTGAAAACTCTACACACTGCTCTTTTATATGTCTCACTCATTATGACGTCACAAACAGCCACTTATGACATAATAGACAACCAATGGTATGCTGTTTCCAGCTTCAAACGGCATAGCAATATTCATTTAAGACACAGTGTGGTATCCAATTATTTCCTCTGGTTGATTATGCTGGAGATGTCATTCTGCAGCGATAGCGGCTGTATTGGATGGATCATTTTTTTCCAGTAAGTCCTTTTCAGAGAATTCGTGTTTCCGGAAAGAGGGGAAAAGCTTGGTGTAGACGGAAAAAAATGATTGAATAATCCCAGAGATAATTTAAGATGCCAAGTAAAAATCATGGTGATACGTAACAATAAATGGTAATGCAGTGGAACAATCTATACTATTCAGAGAATTACGTCGAGCAAGGACGAAAGGCCTTTTGTCAAATCCCAACACAAAGCCCGGAGTTAATCTTGTTTTCCTACTGTAACAAGAACAGCAATAATTGATTGATGAAGTAAGCTCCAAGATCCAAACGAAGTTACTCCGTTGAATTCTAGAACAGTGATTCCCAACGTGGTGCACACGTCCCACAGAGGAGCAATTTGAATATTTTATGGGGCAATTCGGAATTTCAGTGAAAAGAGCGAAAAGCATTCTGTGACTCAGAAGTGAGTCGTGTAAAGAATTGACTGTTTGGTTCTAAAAATATTCATCATCATGTTGTTTCAGCAGCAGTAGCAGCAGCCACCTTTTAGAGTCCGTCATTGGACATAGACCTGCCCCAGGATCTGCCTAATCTCCCCATCATGGTTGTAGAGGAGCCGATACTTTCAGAACTTGTTTATTTCATCACGCAATTTTATATAATGTCGGTCCAAGTTTTGGATATGATCTCTGGGGATCCATGTTGTGGTTCGTGATGTCCATTGGTAGCTCGACATTCTTGCAATATGACCAGCCCCTTGCCACTTGAGTTTTTTTCAATGGTTCTTATGATATTTTGGACCCCTGTCTTTGCCTCTAATATACTGTGCTATCCTATGATCTTTCCATGTGGTATTGAACATTGATTCTGTTATGTGCACGTTGTGTAGTTCTCAGATTGAGGACCAGTCTTTTGGTCTGGTCCCATGTTTCAGCTGTATGAGTGACTATCGGGATGATTCTTTTTTTTAAGAAATGACAGTTATTTCAGATGTTTTCAAATATTCTTAGCTTAATTTGCTCCATTTTCTTTTACAAACACTAATCTTATCCATTATCTTAGTATTATTATTGTTAAATGTATATAAAATCTATAAGTTGCTGTTTTCACACAATCCTTGCCAATATCGCTGGTCAGGATCATTTTTTAGGTCAGGGTTTCAAAACTGATTTGGTATAGTTTTAACGTACTGAAATCAAACTAGCAATCGGTCTCTGATGATCAGGTTATGATTTTTTTCAGTTCTTGCTTCATTTGGAAGTGACTTGTCCGATGCCAAAGCATACACGACCATAAAGCAAACCTTATTATAAGGGCATTGATTGGGTATGGATCTGCTCTGAAATTCAATCATTTCTTCAATAGCTAATCGTCCACACTCCATCATATTTCATTGAGAACTTTTGGAAATACTGTATGGCTTTCGGCTACATTGCATTATTTTTACTTATCTATAATGCGTAGTAGATAATTGCCATTGTTCCAGCCAAAATTTAATCACTAGTTTTGTAGTCTACTATCCAATTCTCCCAGAGAATATCTCGAGATATTGTATTGACAGACTTGATGTTTTGGCGATATTATGTGATTGTGCATGGTTCTGTTCGAAAGTTTAATCACTTCTCCCGTTGCCTATTGTCCACTCTTCCCTGATATTTGATTGAGAACTTTTGAAGGTATTGTATGGGCTGACATGAAGTTTTGGCTATATTATGTGGTGAGGACATAGTCCTGGTGGGGTGTGGGAGATGATTGTTCAGGAACCCTCCCCAAAATTCAATCTTCCCTTTTGTAATGTATTGTTCGTCTTTTCTAGAAAATCCATAAATATTCATACAGGAATTCTCAAAATATGGTGTGGACAGACATAAAGTTTTGGCGATATTATCTGATACAAATATAACTATAACAGAGAGGATCTGATTGCGTATTGACCGGTCTCAGAATTCAATCATTCCTTTCGTAACCCATATTTTGTGTTTCCACAAAAGTTCATTGAAATTCATTGTGAATTTTAGGCTATATCTTTTGAACAGTCATGAGTCTATACATGAATGTATGAAAAAAGTGAAAATATCCTTCGATGAAAAATAATTCCTGTTTCCACTCTCCCAAAAATTTAATCACGTCTTTCTGCTGAGGTTTAATCAACGTTCTACAAAATTCCATTTAAATCCTGATAGTACTTTCTTATACATCGTGTGGATACTCTTCGGAAAACTAAAATTCCAAGTTTAAACAAATTAATCTAAATTAGGCATTAGTGAAAAAAAAAAGTCTTACCTAATTAAGCAAAACAGTTTTTAATTCAGTGAGGCCAAATTATGTATGTTCAACTGAAAAAAAATTCTGATTTCAAAAAACGTTTCTTCCAAACAGAGGCTGATGTTTTCTCTTTCATAATGAAACTGGCTGCATTCCTCAAGTTCTGATTTTTAACCCAGAATTTACTTTGGAAAAGGTTGATGATCAGTTATATCAGCTACCACTCTTGCAGCGGTTGCGGGATATATTCGGAATAGGGTATACATCCATGTGGAAAACTGAGTATACGATATTGTCAACATTTAGTTAATTGAATTGTAGTATTACGTATTACTATCAATTGTTTAGGACTTTTATAGCTAGTCTCTTTGAAATACCAACTTTCAAAAATGCCCTTTTTCCATTGGACGTCCATATTGGTAACTAATTCACAAAAAATTGTTTCTCTTGTGAAGTAAATATATATTCTATATTGTTATTTTCATGATATGAGTCGTCTCCAGTCTATTCATTTATCTTATGAAAGCAACAACCTTCCTTGACTAGCTCTTTGATCATCAAATCAGACCTACCAGTGGTAAAGTTCTAAAGATCGTTTCTCGAATACACCAGTCAAACGTCACGTGTTCCGTTGTCTAGGCTATAGTCTGGGATCCCTCACTCACTATAATAACGTAGAAAACTGCATAATTCATTTGCAGCACGTTTGCCTTTATGCACCTAATCCAAATCTACAACAGTTTTTTTTTTTCTTCACGGATATTTATCCACTTAACGTTAAAAGAGAAGTTGTCAATGGCCTGGAACCGAGTAACAATACAGTTTGCAGTAGAATAGATGAGATGAATTGTAATGTTGAAGAACAACCTATTGTGAAGATAAATCAAGGAAATCCATGATGCAAATTGATGAATCAACTGTGAGAGACTAAAAAACACTGGAGCAATTTTGTTGTTATGTGTGAGATATTTTGATCATGAACATTTTTGTGAGGAGATGTTGTTCTGTGAATCATTTGAAAGTACCATTACTGACAGTGTATATATATATATATATATATATATATATATATATATGTTAGAATTTTCTTGATGGAAATGAAATACCGATGAAAAATAATCTATCTGGTGCTGCTGATGGTGCTTCTGCAATGGCGGGAAAGAAAAGATGATTGTTTCAAATTAATCCTGTTTTTACACTGTTGTATTCACAGAGAACATTTCCCCTGTGTTAAATGATATAGTGTAGGCAGCTACAAACACGTATCAAAACTAATGCTAAATTTGAGCATCTTCCCAGACAGATCAGCAGAGACAAAAATGATGATCATGCTAGATTATTGCTTCATACGAAAATAAGATGTTTTCAAAAAGTGACTGTCTGGAGAGATTTATGAAATTATTTACAATTCTGACTGACTTTTTGAAAAACAAAACTGAAAAAAAGATCCCTCTAACAATTGATTGCAAGACTTGATGAGTTAATTATCTAATATTTTTGAATATAATGAATGATCAACATCGAGGAGAAAACATGATGCTCGTTCGTTTAAGGAACAAAATATTTGAACTTACAACTATTTTTTAATTATTCAAAAAAATATTTCTACGAGAATATCTACTCAATTTTTCTGGCTAAATAAGTGTGCAGTAATGGATGGTGTTATACTTGTCATCATGGATTATTTTCAAATAATGATGCATGAGTTAAATTATAGATTTTCTGATTTAGGAGAAATTTTTTTCTTTCAATTTAGCCAACTCACCAATTTTAGTGGACTTATGTCGAGTGGGCATTAAATCTAAAGAAGAGCTTGCTGAAACAAAAAATGATGAGCCTCTTTAGATGATATTCAAAGTCAAAGGAACCAAGATATAGCTCTGTGATGCGACAGAAATCAATAACCCAAATTCAATTAGTTTAACAAGAGTATTTTTGTAACCATTACCATATTTGTATTTGGTAGAATGTAGTTTCAGCGTTGCAACTGACATGCAACCAAAAAAAAGAAACCGATTCGATGCTACAAAACAAGCTGATTTAAGACTGAAACTTACAGAATCAAAGCCTGAAATCAAGATCCTTTGTACTAAACATTAGGCTCAGGGGTCTCACCAGATTGATTACGAACATTTTAGAATCTTATTAGTTTTTTTCCTGGTCATTGGAATTATTTCTCATTTATTTGAATTTTTTCCTTGATTTAAAACTCTAAATATTGGTACATTTCTGAATTTACTAATGTATTATAGTATTTTTCCGATACTGAATTTGTTTTATTACAGTATGTGTGTCACAAATATAATTAATGAACTTTTTTTCTATAGTCATGGGTGACATAAAATTCTTATAGCCTTGGGGGTGAGGCATGGAGCTAGGATGGTTTGGGACCACAGCTCTAGAAAGTATTTATACTTTTTTAGATGTTCATCTCTTCTCTTAAAACTTGAAGTTGAACAACGTAATTATATCATATACTTCGCTTTTAATCACAAAAAACATTGTCATACTAGATGGGCATGTCAAAGGTATCCAGTTGAGACAGACTTACAGAATATACAAGCCCTAGTAGTTGCCCTACGAAAAATTCAAGATAAACAAATAGATAAATAAATATGTACTTATATAATTGATTGATAAAAGAAAAATACGATAGATGTCTGATATTTTGAAATATATCAATTGACAGAAAAGAAACTGTACCCATAAATAGCTCTCTGAGGCCAGCAAGTATACCAAAAACATTGAGTATTTTCATATTCTGAAGTAAAGTGCTAGACAAAATTTCTAATTCATCCGTAAACTTACAGAAAACTAGTCTATATCTAATAACGGCTTCTCATTCGATTGACGTTTTTAAAAGCGATTCGAAGTAACATATGAAAGTTCAAAGAGATCGGGAATGTTGCTGCCGAATTAGCTCCAAAATGGGATATTCGTACAAAATACAAGCAGCAAAGAGAGCATAAAAGATTCCATGATGTACTTGAAGAGAAATTGCAAAGAATATTTTATACTCAATAAGAAAACATACTTGAATCCTACTTAATTTCCTTCCTTTCTCATCATTCTGTTATAAAATCCACTGGTAGAAAATTAGAGCAATTTAAAAATGAGGCTTCCAAATTTCATGTTTTTTACAATGCATATACTGCGAATAAATTAGAACGTTTATCGGACACATACTCAGATGTCATCCAGAGTCCAACTGAATTCGAACAAGACTTTCTTTCATTCAAAGTCAAGTACAAAGAGCAAATGGGTAAATGCAAAAGTCGAGAGACTAACCATCACCAACGTATTCAAACTCATGATCGGCAGTGGCATGCGGTCCATTTATCCTAACCTGTCTACATTGTAGCACACTTTTCTGACCCTATCAATAATTAGCTCTGTCACGTAACGATCTTTTTGCAGACTTGCGGAAATCAATTAGTACCTTCGTTATACAATGGATGAAGATAGATTCTTTGGCTCATCTTTGCTCTCCATTGGAAAACAGTTGACCAATGAAGAGGATTATATTGAAGGAGTACATAACTTCGCGAAAATTAAGCTTAGATGAAAGAGGCTGGCGTAGTTGCATCAAACATTTTTTTCATATTGCATCATTCTGTTTTCATTGTCGTTTCAAATATGACATAAATAACACTTACTTTTGTTTGGTTTTGATTTTAAATGTGATATGGATAGATGAGCTTACTTTCTATTCGTCGTAGGGGAAACTGTGGATGTGAATTTCTCTTTCTCTCAGTGCTTCCGCCAATTTCGAAAAATATCTTAAAGGAAATCAAACCCAAACCTGAGAATAAAACATGTTTTCCTTGGGGCAAAAACTGTAACCATACTTCAAAGGTTAATTCTAACCCCAATGCAACAATGAAACGCGTGTTGTGAAATTGTTGTATGTTCTCTGCATGTCCATTTCCCACTTACAAATACAAAGAGACTTACAACATAAGGCTGGGAACGAGAATTGTAACAATTAGGGCAAGTTTTGTCACTGAAGATTTTGGATGACCCATTCAAAAAAGGCCTGCAAGGAGCAGAACGAGAGGCAAAATGCGTTAGACCAACCAGTATAGAGTGTTTCAATTGTTTGAATTGGGATCAAATTCGGGGGCGATCAGTTCGATTCCAGAAACAGAAGAATCAACATCTTGGCTGACCGTAGTAGATAAGTCAATTTTAGCCGCTGCATAGCCGCAAGTTGCCGGATGAGAACGTTCAAGAAGAGCCAGGAAACAGGTAGAGAGTGGGTAATTAAGAAAAAACACTCGATAATATTACTACTACATTAAACAGTGAATGATCCAGAAACAACAACATTAAATTTCTGTGATTCGATTGCTCTGCAAACTTATTTTGCGTCGGTGCCGTTTGGAAGTTTTTCAACAGAAACGGAAGCCTGCATTCTCCTGGAAACTTCTGGAATTTACCTAGACTTCTTCTGAGCCCAGAGAAGAAGTCCTCTTGCATGGACCTGCATTCTCATTCCTTCCTCGGATTTTCTCTTCTGTAATTCCCGACTATGTCAGTAATTCCGCCTGGACTGAGAGTCCATGCAGAGGAAATGTACTGATGTATTTTGTAGACAAACTCCCCGCTTGTTGCATACGTACATCCCATATGATACACATAGGCACAGCTTATATCAGATAGTCCAATTCAACGTGAGAACCTCTACATATATATGTATACATATATACATCTATACTAAGACTCATATAAGCATTCAGTTCAAACACACGAGCATACAATTGCATTCATTCACATATATATATATATATATATATATATATATATATATATATATATATATATATATATATATATAACAAATATGGATTGACATATCTCAGATTTTGTTATTTTTGCATTGATTTTATTAATCTGGTATATATTTACTTATTTATTCGTCTATTTGATTATTTTTTTCTGCATTTAAAAAACAGACATCTGAGACATTTTTTTATTGAGAATGTTTGTTTGTTTTTTTCGTTTTGTTTTTCAATTGATTTCTTTTTTTTTCAATTTTGTACTCTGTTTCATTTTTGTTTATGTATTTTCATTTCATTTATTTTTTTTAATACAGAAAATCCAGTCTGTGAAAATCTACCAATCGTACCTGCTTGAGATTGAAAATGCAAATGAGAATTCGAGGCGGATTGAAAAAATGTAAATCGATAAGTGATGAAGAAGTGTAACAAGAGGAACAGACTATTACAAAGAAGGTTAGAAAAATGCTCGGTGTCAAATGCATCGCGACTACATTTGTTTCAGTTATGATTGTTTAGATATGAAATAGAGAACAATCAGTAATTAAAGGTACATTTGGTTCCGATCGTTCTGCGATTCCGTTACCAGACATCTTCAAAGTGTAAGGGGTATATTACTGGGCAGCAGTTTCATATTAGATGGTGTTTTTTTCACATCGTTGAATCATGGCACCGCTTTATTCGTTTAGTTTTTAAATCAAATAATTGATTTTCTCGTCTTCTTTTGAACTTAAAGACTGAAAAATCTTTTGCAGCTTAGTCCTAGCGAAGAAATCGCCTGTAATCGGGGGTATTTATCAAGCTTAGTTTTGTAATAATCAGTTATGGTGTCCACCTGTGGTGTCTCATGTGGATGAAATAGTTACATATCAGGGGTCGTTGTGAGAATTCAAGTAAAAGCAAGTATTTCGAACGCAGACTTTCAAACTTCCTGCCAAAACGTCCAACTTGATAAATTGACGTAACAGAATCCACTCACCTTTGTTCTGCAATTTCTCCGTTTGGTTTTGAAGTCAAGTTACGTGAACATCGACAATAATAGACATCCTGGAAGATTTGTTGGCTGACAATAACTCTAAAGCAGGCACATAAATTATATCTATCGAATCTATGTGCCAAGTAAACATTTCTCTCTTCCTATCAATCCATCCATCTATCTATCTATCTATTATCAAACACATATATATTTTTGGTTACCATCCATACCATATGTTCATGTCAGTTCAAAATATATATGTGTGTGAGTGAACAATAGGGAATGAGACAGGCTCAGAGGTAGGTGTTTGGTATGCTTAGATATCTCGATGGAAGAAGTAGGTATAGGTCATGGGTGTTCTATTGGTTGTGCTACTGAGAGGGTGCATTGGTTGCCATGGATACTGGGGAGTTGGATAGTAGTTTAGGATTTGACTGTGTGAATGCTTCGTGAGTTGGGGATGAGGCTATCTCTGATGTCAGTCCAGACGGTGGGGTAAGGGGGTCCTTTTTATGTATGATCGGATATCTTCAGGGAATGTATGTCCAGTATTTAAAAAAAAATAGAAAAATAGTATTTAACGGTTTTAGGGATGTTGGTGAGTGAGACTTTATCATTCATTAAAGTGTTATTGCTAATTATGTCTTTGATGTTTCGGGGGTCTGCGGTAGGCAATTACACATTACATATCTCTTTGGGTTCTGTTTTGAATGTTAGTATATTCCATCATTGACTATGTGTGACAGACGTGGGAGCGTGTTGTAGAAGGTAGTTAGGAGTTTTAGGTTTGGTTATTTGTATCTTTTAGTGAACACCCTCTTCTAGTGAAATGTTGTAGTCGATTATAGCTGTGTCCTTTGAGTTCACTATCTGTAAAGCAAACTCTCATAAATCTGAGTGCTTGTGGGAATGAGAGTTTTTCCAGGTGTTTTGGGGAGGTTGATTCAAAATAAGCGCTGTGATGAGTATCTGCTGGTTGATTATAGAAGCAGATATGGAAGTTTCTATCATGTAGGTGTCTAGGAAGGCTATAGTTTCAGTAGATTTCTCGAAGTCAAATTTGATAAAGTCGTGTGTAGAGTTTGCGAGAGAAGAATTTCTCTCGTTCAGCTTCAACTGTACATATAAAAAAAAGGATGTCATCTATAAATCTGACATAGAAGATGCAGTCTTCTTCTATCTCTGGGTAATACATAGGTCTCTTTGACTTTGCTAATGAGGATGTTAGCATAAGAAGGGGCCGCTATTCTGCTCATGGCCTTCCACTTGGAGGAAGTGTCCATCATTATTACATATATGTATACGATGAAGTAAATTAGCTACATAAACATGTTTATGTTTCTGCCATATTTGAGCTCTTTCAGGGTACAGTTTATTTTAAATCCCTTTTTAGGACATTTTTTGGAGGGTGTCTATTTTTTAACTTTTAAAGCCTTCATCTTAGTCTATTTATAGATCTTTTTTTTCTTTTTTTTTTTCCATCACAGCTTGATATACAATATTCGATTTGATGGATTTGTTTTGCAAGGGGCATCTGTTGCTGTTCGTACAATAACAATCTGGTTTATTTATACTTTCTCCGCGGGAATAGTTTCAAATATCATTATTGATGTGCTTGGTTATGAATTCATGAAAATATGACATTATGTAATACTATGAAAACACCCTTTGAACTAAGATTAGCCTACCATATATCATCATTCACAAGAGAAAAATACAAAAAACAGTTGATCAATATCAATACATTATTGGAGGATAACAGCCTCATACCGACATATATTGAGTCATTAATGATACCATACGGATATATATATATATATATATATATATATATATATATATATATATATATATATATATATATATATATATATATGTATATGTATATATATATATATATATATATATATGTATATATATATATATATATATATATTATACTAAAACATTGGACAATCACAATTGCTTATCGCTGGAGTTCTGAATTTGGACAATCACACTCGCCGTAAAATAATTATAAATCATTGTGAGACCGGTATCGAGCAGGAATGAAAGCGTTGTGCCTTGCCAAAGAATAATAGTTTATTAATATCTCAATGAGTGACGGCTTCTACACACCTTTCAAAATCCTTGTACAAAATCCCAAAATCTGCTTTGTAATCTTACAATGCAGGGTGACAGCTACAGAGGCTGTATAACAGTCAGGAAGCTATTTATCAATATTCACAGCTTCAAAAACGTCTTGCTTATATGCGATATGTAATTGTCTCATTCAGGCAGACTAGCGATACCTAAAGACAGAATATTAACCAGATTCAGCCATTTCGATAATCATCTCCTTTTTCGCCAAGTGATTTAGTGATTTACATGCTTTCGACAATGAGAGCTTTGGAAAATGTTTTCGCAATCGTACGGCAGATTATCCAATAATGACGCTATTGCAACTGAACATGTCCCATGCTGTATGAAATATGTAGTTATTGAAACGTGAAATATGTCCATCGATATTAGTTTACGGGTAGAACTACACAGCACACATACAAAATCAAAATTATTTGCTGTGCCCTACAATGTTAGTGTGGAAAACGGGAAATAACAAGAACTCGCCATCGGAGTCAATACTGGAACAACTGAAGCGTCAAATTTTGAAGTCGATTCGAAAAAACTTCCTTTGAAGAATAAGTATGGTTCTACGTATGTCATCACTGGCGTTTAAAAAATACATCTAAAAATACAGCAAATTAAAACTCTAGAAACATCTACATATTGCTGCTTAATACAAAGCCACAGAGAGATCGAAAAAACTTTTTTTCCAAAAAATTATCTAAAAAAACTAGAAAGGGTTTTGTGGAGTACTGATACTAGTTTTTAAGTTTGTAGACAAAACGGTATGGTCAGGAACGCTGAAACATGCAAATTCATAAACACACACGCACATTCAAAAAGTAAGATAACCTCATTACCACCTTAGGTGGCTAGGATGGTTCAATTATTTACCTCTGTCAACAAAGTTAAAAACAGGTGTATGTATTTGGTCACATCTCTTCGTTCGTCTGTCCACACAATATCTCCGGAAGTTCTGAAAGGATTTCACTGATATATTAGAGGAGAGTGGGTAATGAGGGAAGAAATAGGAGGTAATATTAGGGGATGGATCCAGGATTTTTCAACTGATTAAGAGATATTTTCTGTTGTTTTTTAAAATCACTTCTACGTATACGCTTATGACTGTCCACGAGATATCTCCCCAAGTTATCAATTAATTTAAATCAGATATTCTGACAATATAAACAATAGACAACAGAAGGAATGATTCAATTTAATTTAGTATGTTAATACTTTTGAATATACATTCGAGATACTATTTAAATACATTAATATCCATCTATCTATCTATCTATCTATCTATCTCTCTATCTCTCTCTCTCTCTCTCTCTCTCTCTCTCTCTCTCTATATATATATATATATATATATATATATATATATATATATATACTTTTATTAGCACAATTATTATGTTATGAGCAAATCTGAAATCTTAAGTAGGAGCTTTCTATTCTGATTCCCTTATTTTCCCAGTTCAGGTTTTGGAAGATCATTTCGAGGCCGGCTGTTACAATTTTGGGTGAGCTGGTATCGCCTCGTCTTATCTTTTTTTTTTTTTTCAAGCTGGAAGTGTTCAGAGACTTCATGCAGTCTGATGAAGGAATTGCTGTGTCGGTAGATGTGTTGAAAGACTCTTACATATACAGGGCATACACTTTGTTGTCACTTTCTTCTTATTCTTTTTTTTTTTTACCGCAATGATTACTTGGTTTTCAAGCGCTTTTGTCCTGTGAGGTCTTGAAGTTCCAAAGGAAGGATGTTTTCTTGAAATGCATATCATCCTTGTCCTTATAATCATCATCTTGGATTTCATACCAGTGATAGCAAGTTTCCTCCAGTCTCCAACCCTCCATTTTGTACTCTCACAGTCCACAGCAGTTCTGCAGATTAGAGTTTCATGCCAGTTACCCGGTAGTTATCGTTGAAAGCTGGGTGTCAGTAAGTCTCTACTGGTCTCCAGCCTCCTCTCCTATCGTCCTCACCTATCGTAGCAGCGCTGTGGTTTCTATCATTTCCACCATGCCTTTTTCTTGGTTAGTAGACCCTTGCTAACAGCTGAGGATCATATTATAATAATAATAATAATAATAATAATAATAATAATAATAATAATAATGATGATGATTATTATTATTATTATTATTATTATTATTATTATTTGCAATCTCACACCAGTTGCCTGGTGGTAACCGCTGGAGTTTGAGTGACAGCAAGTCTCCTCAATTCTCCAGCCCTTCTCTCCTAGTTCTCATAGGCCACAGTAATACTGCAGTTTACAGTTTCATACCGGTTGCCCACTGTTCATTGCTGAAGGCTGAGTGACAATAAGTCTCCTTAGGTCTTCAGCCATTTTTTTTTTTTTTTTAAATTATTATTATTATTATTATTATTATTATTATTGTTATTATTATTATTATTATTATTGTTGTTGTTGTTATTATTATTATTATTATTATTATTATTATTATTATTATTATTATAAAAAATTACCACTGTTAAATAAGGTTAAGGCTGATCTTTTGGAAGTGGTAAAAAATAGGGAAAAGATCTAATTTCAGGAGGGATATTTGAGACTGAACGAAATTATAATGAAGGGAAAAGAGGAAATCGGGCAGGAAAATTCGGAAGAGATGGCGAAGCAGTTCCTGATTAGAGATCTAAAAATGGAACCCAACCAAGAGGAGCACTTCTTTTGCGATTTACTAAAGTTTCCCAAGGCGATGGATAGAGATGGAATGGAGAAAGGAACACTCCGACCCATGATTATAGCATTTGTTCGTCAAAGGGACAGGAATGCTATAATCAGGAGAGACTTTGAACTTATGGGTACAAATTACTCCTTCAAATCTGATCTGCGGAACGAGCTACGAGTGAGAATGCTTGAGGAACATCGGAGATTAAGCACAGAGTACCCTACTCTCCCGGAGTTGCTCTGACAGACTAGTACTTTAGATATAAGATAGACTTGTTCAGGGTACAACTGGAATAAAATGGTGAGACATCAAGTTTCCAACCTTATATGTGAACTCTATTTCTCCGTTATTTTCTGTCATAGAATCACACAATCAGTATTTTGTTGATTATTTCTAGATTTTTTCTTGAGTTTTCATTTTTTTTCCACCTGATTTTATCCATTGTGGATCTAGCGTTGAATAGTAAGTCAACGTCTTCTCGTCTCGTTTTGAATTTGTCTTTCGAGGTTACATACATAATTAATAAAATACTTTTTTAATCAATAAACTGCAATCGTTGAATTTTTACAGTTTCAAACTTTATTTTCTAATAACCAAAAAAATATTTATTTGAAATATTGATTTGTTCATAAAATTTTTTAACCATGTTCAATTTTGAGCGAATGCTTAGATATGTGAGGGATAGTTGGTTGATTGTTTTGAATGAAAATTCGTAGAACATGGGGAAAACTTTGCTTGAAATTTTGTACAAGACAGTATCCCAGGTTTTGATTGTGATGCGTGAAAATATTCGTATTATTCTTGTTCTGGTGTGTCAAAGTGATTTGTTCCGTGTGTGGTATTTCGTTACAATATTCTTCAACTGATGTAGAATATGACTAAGATAGATATCCTGCTTCATCAGGATGATAACGTTGTCTGGCTGGAAGATTTTGATTTTTCAAAATCGATTTTTGACCAAGAGCCTAATATTCCATGTATGAGTGATGATTTTCAAAGTCCTTGTTTTAAAATCGAGAAAAAAAATGAAATTGATGAGAACCTATGGAATCTTATACATGTAAATGTTCGTTCCACCCCTTATCAATTACATGAAATAGATAAAATCATATGTGAAGCAAATATGGTTATTCAAGCCACATGTTGAACTTTTATCCCAAATAACACTCCCTATACATCTTTTTATACTCCAGGCTTTAATTCTTTTCATTCAGACTTGAATATGTCCTGGCTTGGTGGTCTGAGATCTATCATCATCAGCCTGTTAGCGTCTGTCGCTGAACATAGACCTTCCCCAGGATTCGCCAGACCTCTATCATGATCTACGCGCCATCTTACGTTCTGTCAGCTACACTTTGCATCTCTGGGGATCCATGTTGTGAGTTATGATGTCCATCAGTTCTCTGATATTCTTGCAACATGTCCATCCGAATGCCATTTGAGTTTTCGAACAGTTTCTATGATGTTTCGACTCTTGTCTTTTCTCTGACATACTGTGATGTCTAATGATATGTGAGTTTGAGGGTCAGTCTTTTGATTAGGTTCCATGTTTCAGCTCCATAGGTGACTATCGGTTGGATAAATTGGTTGTATCAGGGAGATTCGCTGTCCTAAGTAGATGTAGCGGTCTACTTCCTTCAGCCCTGTATTTTCATTTTTGGACGTTGTATCTTTGTCCCTAGTTTTGAATGCCATGCAAAACTCATTAAGCTTCCTAATTATTCAGTACAGTCTGAAATTATTTTTTCCAAAAACTACGGTTCATTCAGTGAGAATAGTTGTTGGTATTATGTTCAAGTCACCCTGTCTTTGCTGCTATTCATGGAAGTTCTTATTACCACAAAATATAAATATTTCATTATACTTGCTGACCTGAATATTGATCATTTGAAAATTGATTGATCTCCATTCAAGTTCTGTTATTGTTACGCCACTGAACCATTTGCTATTAAACAAATCGTAGATAAAATCAAGAAGTACAATAATCGATATCATGCTTACTATTCTGAAAATTTTATTGTTCATGGTGTTGTTTTTACGCTGTAAGTGTTGGAATACTGCCAAACTTTCGCGGCATATTCTCTTAAAAACATTATAATGAGAAAGGATTTTAGGAACTTAGATTAGAAGCCGTTCGTGAACAACATGGAAAATGCTCGTTGGGGCAATATCTTGTCAGTTGATGGTGATAACGAGATTGATGATAAAGTAGAAACTTTTAAGAATATTCATAGACAGATCATCGATAAGCATGCACGTTGGAGGACAATTAAAATAACACTCCATGGCTGAATGAAAATGTAAGTATAGCTAATAAGTTATCAGGACAAACATAAAAAAATGATTTAGTCGGAATCAGAATGAGAAGATAAAACCTTGGAATCTTGTATCTCACTCAGTTAGGTTTGCAAAAATTGAAACTTTTAATGGAAAACCAATACAAAAAATAAAAATATGAGACAATTTCATAAGGCTTTAGAAAAAACTTCAGTACCGTTGAATTTAGCTGCAACAATGAAAACCACTCAATATTGACCCATGATGGTACTGATGGAATTAGCAATTCTAGAGAAAATGTATTAGTTCTTCAATTTCATTTGCTTGTGGTTCGAATGCTATCGATTCTTTCTTTCTGGAATCGGGAATTGAACGCTTGGCTTTTACTAATATTACAAACACTTCTATTTCATATTTAAAAAAGGTGCCCAACAAGATGGCAAAACGCACTGGCTAAACAACTACCTAACAATAATAATCCCAGCCGGGCTACTGATTATAGGCTTATAAGTTTGTTATCGGCATTTTCAAAGGAGGCTTGAAAGTTAGTTTCTAAATGAATGATGGGCTATTCAGAAGAAAATAATTCTTTCGACAACTTAGTCTATAAGCAACACACAACTCTACAACAGCTCTTCTAAATGTTACTGATGACGGATGTGGAAAATTCTAAACTTATCTTTCTGGTTTTGTTTGATTATCCTGAAGCCTTTGATTGTGCCAACCATAGATTTTTCTTGCACAGTTTAGGGCTGCTGTTCTCCGTAATGATGTACTGGATTGGATTCTCTCTTAACTCAATGGTCGACATCAAACGGTTACCACTAATGAGGGTAAATCTGGTTGGGGTGAGTTGCTTAATGGTATGCTACTGGAATCAGTCATGGGACGTTTCCTTTTTAATGTTTCATGACCTCAGAGATAGAATAGAGAAAGGTAAGTATAACACATATGCTGATGATACCAAGTTGTACTATTCTTGCAACTGTGAAAGATCTAACGACACTATTATAAACATGAATAGTGATCTTGAGAGAATTTCAAAATATTCTAAAAATTGAATACTGGGAAAAGTAAATTAATTGTGATCGGGTCTGTTCAGAATCTTAAAAAAACTTGGTAAATATCAGGTTCGATTCTATTGGGATTGAGAAGAATATTATCAATAAAGTATATGACGCTGAAAATCTTAGTATTACTTTCGATGAAAGAGGAAAACTTGGACTAGACATATAAATTTGTTCATTGCCGAGGTTTATGGTAAGTTAAAACTAGCTTTTAAACTCAAGGATTTCTCTGATGAATCTTATGGATTTAATTTAAATGAAGCCTACATTCTCTCTCTCTCTCTTAACTATGGTAATATAATTTTACAAGGTTTATCGGAGCAATTAACCAATAAAACTAAAAAAAATTACAAAATAGTTGTGCGCGTTTCCCCTCTCAATCTTCGTAATTATTAATTATGTAAGGGCTTTCATAAAGAGTGAAAAGATTTTAAGAACAAGAAAAACAGGGGACAGTTCCACAGTCTCACCTTAACGTTTAGAATAAAAGAGATTCATGAAGCACCTAGGTATTTATTTGACTGCATTTGATCCCCACATTGAAACTCTGGATCATTTCTCTGAAAACTGTCTCAATATTGATCCTTATTTGCTGGAACTGAATTAGAAGGAAGGCTCATTCTATAATTATAACCAAAAGAGTTTATGCAGTTTCTTTATAAAACTATATAAATAATATTTCAGTGTCCACATTCGAACAAAAATGTAGAAATTAATAATAATTCCACCAGTCGACTTAGCATTCTTTCTCGTTCTGGTTGGAGTGTTTATATAACCTAGATCTTCCTTGTACTGTTTCTTTTTTTTTGATTCAGTGGATTAATCATTTAGGTATTTGTGAATTAAAGTTATATTAGGTGAGTTTGTGCCACAAACTGAAACAAATTGTTATCTTACTTAAAGCAAATGATTTGATTTGATTTTGATATTTGTCTGTTCGTTTGTTTTGTTTTGGTTTTTTCTAATTTCACGTATATGTAAAGAGAAGTAAAGTAAAAATAAGTTTATATCTGTTTGTGATATTTTTTGGGGTCGCGTGGAATAATATCTGTGAAATGAGATCTTTTTATCATTTGTTGTTTCTCCTAAATAAATATGGTTTCTTTTGCTTTTCCTACTTTGTTTTTCTTTTTCATTTCATAAAGTCTACGGTATGCATGATATCAAACAGTATTTGCCACAAGAAATAACCAACATGAATATACCTGCCACTGTTCTTTAAAAACGGGTGAATTCATCTCAAAATGTATCAAGTTTCTGATTGCAACTAGAAGAGAACAATCAGATACAATGAAAGCGAAATATACTAGTTTAAAGGTAATTTTAACCAGACGATCATATATTTTAACCAAACAGATCATGTAAATAACTAGAACATACTGAGACAGTGCATACTCAAGCCAGTTCTACAATCGGTGGAAGATCTAATCATTTTTTCAATAACGTATTGCCCTCCCTTCCAGTAAATCCGATTGAAATTCATTGAGAATATCTGTAGATGTCATGCAGACAGACATAAAATTTTTGCAATATTGTGTGTCTTGAAGATGTAGCTACAACCAGGGTGAGATGATTGTGTATCGATCCACCTAAAAATTGAATCACTTCTTTCGGAGCCAGTTGTCTACCCTTCTTACTATAACTACAATGTAGGGGGAACAATTGTGTAGCAAGTCACTCAGCATTTGAGAACTTCATTCATAGCCTATTGCCCACTCTTCTTCAAAATCTCATTTATAATAATTATGAATTGTTGAATGTATCTCGTGGAGAGATGCTGGGCAATAGTAAGTGGTGTGAACATCTAACTACGACTTTGGGGAGATAATTGAGTATGAATCCTTCTCAAAATTCAAACGCTTCTTCCGAAGCCTATTATCCACCACTCCATAAAATTTCATTGAAATTCATTTAGAAGTTTCGGATATATCTTGTGAACAGTCATGGGCGTTTGAATAACTGACAAAAAAGAAGAAGAAAATATCTTTTAATCAAGAAGAAATTCTTAGGTCCGCCCCTAAATTCAATCTTACTGCTCTGTCCTCGCTCTCAATCAGGAAAAAAGTAGGGAATCCTCCATAGAATTAGAACAAATCTTCTCTAATCTCACTGTACACTCCTCCAAACTTTACATCGTATTTAATTAAATACTTCTTAAGATACTTGAAATTTTGACAATATTATGTGATGGGGACATATAACTACATCGCTATTAGTAGTACATCCAAGAAAAAACCTTGAACTGGCTACTGCACGCTGGTACTTTGTATGGTACGCAGTCCATGCTTGACTTAAAGAGACAGTGCAGTGTATCCTTAGATTCATTGTGCACCTTTAAACGATTATAACTAGAAATGTACGAATGTCAAAATCATGCAGTAAATAGCATGTGATGAAAGCCCAATGAATACTCATTTTAATTAAGTAGTTTAATAAATATTTTGCTAATTAAGATTTCTGTTATACAAATTCTTTGATGGGTCAAAAATGGCAATTGTCGAAGAAAAGGTTAATCGTGTGCTATGGCTGACAGAAATCGGTAACAGCTATGAGAAGAAAGTCTGTTACTCATTATGAGTATATAAGATATATTATACAAACTCAATAAACAACTGGTGACCTCAAAGCTAGGATTACAAATACAATTTAAACATTCACGGAGCAGCAACTGAATAATGTTTTCAGAGAGTTTGTAAATCAGCCTGATCGATGTATTGGGATTTATGGCAGCTATGCAGAAGATTAAGGATTAAAATCTACAAAAACTGTAAAACTAAATCTTCCATGTGCTATACATTTACATTTCTCTTTTTGTATATGCTGTCTAATGAATTTTCAAAGCGTACGAGGAGTTTAGGGGCACTCTGTATTTTAATTTCTAAATTTTTTTTAATTTCTTTGTTCACACCGTTTCATGCAACAATGCTTGCCCTGACAGGGTCCCCTAAGCTCCCCATCGTCAGGTAGTTAGACGTTTTTGTTTGTTTTTTTTTTCAATTTTAAACATTCAAGTTTTTTATCAACATTAGGGTGGAGTTTAATGGGGCATAAAGTATTTCAGTTATTATCAAAAAATATCGGGGTCTCAGTTTTCTACTAAATGTTCGTAAGAAAATGTGACTGGGAATTACATGCATCCCCCCTCTCTCTCTCTCTCTCCCTCTCTCTCTCTCTCTCTCTCTCTCTCTTTAGCTCGCTTGTTCTGTCTGTCTGCATGCCTCTCTCTCTCTCTCTCTCTCTATCTATCTATCTATCTATATATATATATATATATATATATATATATATATATATATATATCCTAAAATAAATATTTCTCAAAATATATAACAATTAAGTGAAAATTATAAATTATAGAGTAGTTATCCTTGTTAACTCATGCGCAAACGTGTTAAAATCTGGATGCAATCGGCTAATTAAAATTATATTAATTTTGGTTAAATCATATTGCACCACTTTTCTCTCAAAGGGTGAGCCAACGGTCAACAGGGTTGTCTTGTATAAATATATATACAAAGCCCGTCATATAGCCGAAATAGTAGTCTATTCCCACTGATTCCAGAGACTGCTGTTCGAACCCAAGTGAAATGCTGACATTTTGAATGCTGATTTTTTTACATTCAGTGATATGTCCCACCCCAATTTGAAAAGTTGCCGTAATACACTGTTATTCTTCCGCACTCCATTCACCACATTTGGCTTGAGCAGTATATAGCTAAAACGGATGATTATCGAAAATATGAATGTAAAATATTTCTGTGCGACAGGTTGACCTTTGATTCCTTATCTCATTTGCTATAAAGCACATCGTAGTTCCTTACAATGACTGACCATGAAAAGTTGGAAATTAAAGTATGTGTAGGTTTTTCTTAATTTCAGATATGTATAAAATATAATGATACTTTAATTTCGAACTGAAAATTTTCCGTTATTAATCCGTGAGAACTTTTGTTCGTCCAGTTATTTTTAGAGTCTGAATTATTATAAAGTAACTTCCGAAGAAATCTGCAGCCGGTATCTGGTGAGCTTGTCTTTGATGGACGATATCTTAACAATTGAGTAAACCTTTGTTCTATACTGAGTGATGGGCTATTGAGGTTATTTTAATGGTTTCCTCGTTATTATAAACGACATCAAATTGCGATCTGGAATAGTGTTCGGAAAATAATATCTGTTAGAACAGGAGAGCGATGAATAATTGAGAAAAAAGAATAAAGTAATTTATCTTCCGTTATCTTCTTAGCAAATTATCTACATCAGTTGTTAAGAGCATCTCTGAAACATACAAAGACATATGCTGTAAGCGTATGGAATAATGAAATCTGAGCAAAATTGTTGCGCTGGTCTACAGCTGGTATTTCAGCTTCCTTGGATTCAAAAGAAAATCTGATCTTACAACCATCCATAGAATTTGTTAGTTAGGATCGGCACACACACGGAGAAAAATAATCAAATGATTCAGTATCGTCTGGCACATGGACACAGTAGTGAGTCATTGGACTCACCACATAAACAAAGTAGTTTGCGATACATACCAAGCAACCATTACTCTATGTCAAATGCCTACACAGCCGTATAGTGAATCAAACAAACAGAAATTCACCACTCGTTCCGAAAGACACATTATATCTTATGAATGGAAGTAATCGTGCAAGTCTATAGCATATATAAATGTCCTCTTTCTCCGAATCAAAAATCGAACTTTTAAGGTTCACTAAGTTTAGCTTACTACAATGCAAGGTTATAGAATAGGAGTTCATAAAATCAATCCTCCAAGTAGTTGAAGCCTGTCGACCATAAATGACTTGAAGACTGACCTCTGACCACCATGGAAAACATGCAAATATAGCACCTACAAAGCATACATATATTTCGGCCACCCGTTAGATACGTGGAAGCCTCTTCACAATCACCTCCGTTTTTCCGTCCATTATGCTGATTATTTAATAAGCAGTTTGTGACTGTATGCCAACTTGTGGGGGCAAGGTGTAAAAGGTTACAGATTATTCATTCCTACGATTCGCCTGGTTATAGATTTCTGTTCAAATAATTTTATATGTGTTGATAACGGCTCTGGTAACAGGCAAACGGAAATAAATTTTCACTCAAGAGAGATAACGTTAAAATAGCATAAATATTAGATATCATGTTCGATGTTTTTATGGCTGGCTTGTATAAAGCGTACAACGGGAATCACTGACCCTTGCTGGAACTGATTATCAACTGAGTCCAATTTCTCTTATTTGCGTAGCAATCCTTTATGTCTTTCTTTGTCATTCAACATCATCATCAGCAGCAGCAGCAGTCTTTTAATGTCCGTCGACATGAAGTTTTGATAGACCTCTCTAATGTGGACGTCGCTGAGCCAATATTTTCTGAATTTGTCTACTTTTCCATCCCATTCATTTTTTACCAGCCACAGTTTGCCGTAAGATCAATGATAAGCCCATTGCCATTTGATTTTTCTATTGGTTTTTATGATATCTCTGATCCCTGTTTGTTTTCTAATATAAAATGCTGTCTTGTGATCCCTCCATTTTATGTTGAGCATGATTCTCTCCTGTGCATGTTTTATGATTCTCAGATCTGGTTAAATTCACGTTTCAGCTCCATGAATGGCTCTCGTTGGTTTGTATTTGTTGAAGTATTTTCTTTTCGAACTGATCAGATTTTTTTTTTTTTTTTTTTTGTTTTTGAAGATTAAGCTAGTGATGTAATTGTTAGAGAACTTGTGTAGTATACAATTATCACTGTATATTCAGTTCGATCCTCACTGGGGACTCAATACTTATGATCAAGTGCCAAAATTTGGTAAGTACGTATCAACTTGCGATAAAATCTTACTGAAAATGCAATTCCAACCTGATCACCCGCAGTTAAAGATGATTAATGGTTAGATGGATGACCACTTACAAATTACTTTCAACATTCCCTGGCCTCGTGCTGGATAACGAAAATCTCAGTAATTAAGTGTGAAACGATCGGTACACATTTTCCAAAAATATCAAACGTCAAAAGAGGTATTTTATTTTTGAGATTCTCGGATGGAATATTTTATTAGACGTTTCATCCGGATATTGATATCTAAAATTTATAGTTGAGATGTGTCTACGTGTTTGTATGCTAGTTTGTTTGAGTGAAAGGTGTCTGCGAGTTTGTGTGTTTATCTTTTACGCAATAAAAAGAACCTAAACATGGGTACAGCCCGGCCAGATTTTACTTCCTTATTCATTTGGCCAGGAAAGGTTAGAACAAAACGTTTCGAGAAAATCTTTTTGAACAATTTTTTTCTTGGGTGGGAGTCTATTTGCGATGTATAATGCCAAAATGGAACCTTCTTTTCGCTGATATGTATATCTTCTCAATTCAAATGTTTATAAATAATTCTTTTGAGGGGTTCAAAGTGAGGGGACACAAGTAGAAGAGGCTTTTTCCAAAAATGAATTAAATGAAAAGGCTTTGAAAAAAAGTTTTCAGTGGAGAGGTGTTGAATGGAACTACAATGCTAAATTGGACCTTTATTTCCCGTTATATATATATATATATATATATATATATATATATATATATATATATATATATATATATATATATGTATGTATGTATGTATATTTATATATAACCCTCTCTACAGTCAAGCAAGTTCCAGTGGAAAGCCTAAAGGGGGCTGTGGTCCTTATGAGAGATGAAATCTCTTTCCTCAATAATACCTTGACTCTGTAAAACTGGCAACAATGCATCATGTTAATTACACAGAAGTCATGTACATATAGATGGAATCAAACTTTTTGTATTATTGACTTTGATAGACATCAGATCATTATCATTGCTCACGGGGGCCAATGGAGGAACATGTAACATTTGCATAACAGAGAATCTCAGTTAATGTGAAACTGCACCAGCAGATATGCATATGTATAAGGTAGATACATGTGAACCACTGATCTGCAAACAATGTAAGAAAATGAAAGTATAAAGTATCACTGGGGCTGAACTTTTACAATAGGAAAAAAATTAAATTTTGAGGCTTAATAAAAAAGATTGTCGTTCAAATAAATCAGTGGGCTCGATTATTTCAAAGGCACGCTCAAGGCACGTCTTTACCAATGGAATATGTCTTTTGAAATTATTTATTGTCGGATAAAGTATTTTCCTTAAGAAATGGTGACGAAAAAGAAGAAAGAGATTGTAACCAATGTTTTAAAACAACGCTTGGCGAACAGCGGTTATGTTGTTTTGAGATAAAATGTCAATATTCAGAACCAACCTTGAGGAGTATTTTTTATTATCTTACACGGTTAAAGGCTGCCTTCGCCAGCCATTAAGCTCGATATCAGGTCATTTCTTTGTATAACCGAGCAATGTAACAAACCATGCTATAACAGAACTCCTAATATCAAGAAACACCTGTACTAATATATCAAATCCGATTGAGAACTTTCGGAGATATTGTGTTGCGTACATATAGCAGGGAAGGTGACTATGAACGTTTCATTGATACGCCCCGAAATGTACAGTTTTTCCTTAGTGCATTGCACACCCTTCCACAGAATTTAATTGAAATTCGTCGAGAGCTTTCGGAAATATTATACAGTGTTCTTATAGCTACGACCCAGGGGGTGTTCCCGTGGAAAATGCCTGGATCCATCCAAAATCATAAACACTTCTTCTCATTGCCATGCATTCAAATAAACTTCGCTGAAATTCATTGAGAAATTTTGAAGATATTTGTTGTATACATATAGCTATGACGCAGGGGAGATGACTGAAAATCCCTGGATTTGCCCCAAAATGTAATAATAATAATTGCGATTCAACATAATTTGATTGAAATTCATTGAGATATTGCGCTATGTGCATAAATCTACGATGCTGCCCATCGCCCACAATTCCAAAATTTTTCACTGATAATCATTAAGAACTTTTGGAGATATTGTGCTATGTGCATACAAGGGAAGTGATCGTGGGATATCCCTGATACTGCTACAAAATGTGAACACTCCTGAAAAATCAAACCCATTCTGGCTTTTCCCACAGAGATTTCATACCATGGACTAGATTAGTAAGAACGCAATAATGCTGCTGCTGGTGATGTCGAAAAGGGAATTTACGGACTATTTTGAAAAGTCAAAAGGACCCTGGTATCGGTGTGTGGGGTCCCGAGGAGAGACAGTGAAAGGTACTAAGATGCCATTGCTGTAGTAGGCTTTTTCTTCGTTCATAATAAATAGCTACATGCTTTCTTGACAGTCATCGAATGTAGAATTCACACCAATCGTTGGCTCTGTAGGGAAGATAGAATCGAGCCAATTTAACGATTCGTTAGTTTCTTGTACAGCATAGAATTTATGATTCCTCTTTCCTGACCAGACATCTGGAGCTGATGCTACGTTTTAGCAATTAATTTTACTCGGAAACTCTGGCGATTAATAAATTTTGTTTTAGTTCAGTTCGCCAAAGCGTAAGAAATAGTTATCTTCTACTGGTAGAGTGCCTGCCCCCGTACAGAATCTATCGTTAAGCTCTCAGCACAGGGGCTTGGATTGAAGAATCTCTCCCTGAAGCAAGGGGGTTACAACTAAATCAAATTGGATACACTGGTTCTCAAAGATTAAGTTAAGCAACATTGCACCTAGCCAGTATCTTGATGGATGATCATTGGGGAATACCAGATTCTGTCAGCATAACAAAGTCTCGATAGGCTTGGCAAGCTAGGTATGGGTCTCCTATCAATTACAGCATTTATCTTGCTCCGTGACCCTCTTGATGAATAGGCAGAGAACAATGGTAAATGCATACATACGAAGTGTAGCTTAGTCCTGTATATATCTAATTAGAGGGAACGAATGGTCGGAAGATTCATTTTGCACCAATATCCCAAGAAAGAAAACCTTGAAAATCAGCATTCGAAACATGGGATCGAATTTTAATACAAACAGACTTTACATTAATATATATTGATAATAAGGCTTATCTTAGTGTAACACTTGTCTAAGTGCCGGGACGAATGTCAGAAGATTGTGTTGCCGAGAAAGTCTTGAATGTATCGGTATTCAAAAACTTTGCAGCTACTTGATGTCAACGCATAGGCACACATTTTATAGAAAACAGATGGTCAGAATATTCTGTTGTGATGATATTCCAAGTGGACAGTACCTGCCTGGCCTGAAAATTATGGCTTTTTCACGGACTCAAACACCGATCATTGGCACTAGTGACAAATATGAAATTATTTTAACCACTACAAGAGGAATAGAAATAGAATAAGAATGTACTATTCATTTATTATTCGCTCTGCTTGATATTCAGTAATTTGTACATGGTAATATATCATATAGTGTGAAGATTATGGGAAAATAACTCAGATGACACCTTCTAACTTTACACAGTTCTGTTTGTAGAGTGGTGTTAACAGTTTCTACTTCATAGCCGGTCATGATGAGTTTTTATTTGGTGTTTTCTTTGAATAAGGCTTTGTACCATCAAATGTCTACATTAATTTCAAAATGGTTGGAACGGTCTCATTTGTCAGCAAGTTCTGTAATGAGAAGTAAGGGGTATCAAAGTTTGCCAGTTTTTGTTTTGTTTTTGTTTTTTTGGTCTTCTTTTTTAATGAGCGCTGCACTGCCAAGCTATAACTTTTGTGTGCGTCCGTAGGTATAGGAGTATCGACTTTTATCCAGTCCAAGAAGAAACACGAGGTTTGGTAAACAGGATTATTGAGGATTTCGAAGGCAAAAATACGAAAAATGACAGAGGCCAACCAGCACAGGAATGTTATTTGATAATCCCCAAAGGGGTAAAATGCTATACAAGGTCTTTTCGGACATAGAACCGATAGGCTTTGCATGATGTGTGTTTGAAGAAAACGCTGGGTTTATCTGTTTTTTACTGCAGACATCAGGGAATACCTTAGGTAGTACACCTCTGAATGCAGTGAGAAGGTGCTAACCTGAAGGCAGGTCCCAAGAAACAAAGCTTTTATGCTTATCCATGGTTTCCAGAGGAAAGGAGACTTTAGAGGAACACTGGCAAATGTAACGTGTATCTTCTAAACTGAACATTATTTTGCTAATGGATTATTTCCATGCTTTGGATATAAGTGTGTGGCACCCAATGAAGATCTACCTAGTAATGAAGTGTTGGACAAGCTTTGAAACTTTTTCACCGCGTCAGAGCACCCTATTGGGTATTGGGCTGAATGGGTACAATACTTATAGGTACACTCTGCTTTGTTCCACTCACCCTCTTCAGCTTCTCTCAATCAACAATAATAATTCATGTCATTCGCAAACTTTCTCACGTCATCAGCAGCAGCTTTACAGCGTCCGTCGTTGAACTAGCGGATATACTTTTTTTTAGATTTAATCAAAATACAAACCAAATATATACGAGCTTTTCTGCGTCCGTCGGCCTTTTAGCGTCCCTCAGCCTTTTAGCGTCCGTTGGGCATAGAGCTTCTCCATGATTCGCCAAACCTCTCTATCATGGGCGTCGCAGAGTCAATACTTTCAAAACTTATCTATTTTGTCATGCCATCTTATATTTTACCGACCAAAATTTTGCATATGATCTCTGAAGATCCATGATGTGTGTCCATCAGTTGTTCGAAATTCTAACAACATGACCTGCCCATTGCCCTTTGGGTTTCCAAATGGAAATCCTGATTCCTGTTTTTTATCTTTCCTTAAAAGTTTAACTTGCTCTACCGAAAGCTCGACATCCTAGAATGATTCCCTGCTTGATTTTTCCTTCTTTTCAGGATTTCATTGAGATTCGTTATCCTAGGTAAATGTAGCTGTCTACTTTTTTTAGGTCTGCAATTTCAATTTGAATTTTTGTGTTTTTGTCTGCTCAAGATATTTGTTTCACTGTAGCTCATGTTAAGTCCAACTTTCTTGATCTTTTTGTCAAGTTTGTTTAGCATTACTTGGAGATCGTGACAGTTTTTGCGAAAAGGTCGATGACACCAGCAAATCTATGGTTACTTAGGACTTTACCTTCTATTTTACTTCTTCATTTTCCCAGTCAAGGGTTTTGGGGGAACATTTGAGGCAGACTGTGAAGAGTTTGGGTGAGCTTGTATCACCTTGTCTTACTCCTATGTCGAGCTGAAAAGGCCTGGAGTCTTTATGTAACATAATAAATGCACTACCTTGTTAGTATATATGGTACAAGACTCTGACTTATGCAGTGTCTATGTCTTGTTGTATGATAGCATCGATGACCTTTCGGGTTACATCGAGTCTAAATCCTTCTTCAAGTCAACAAATGTTATAGCGAGCGGCATTTTATATTTTACTGCTTTCTATATTAGTTGATTCAATGAATGAAGATAGTCAATGGTTTGGTAGGAATTTTTAAAATTCAGTTTGTTTTTGTGGTTAGTTTTAATCTAGAGTTTGGTCTGTTCTTGAATAATCTGAATCGGATGGTTGATTTCTTCGAAATGATTTTACCAGCTTTTTTTTTTTTTTTTTAGTAGGTCGATGGTGGTGTTATCTGTTCCAGAGTCTGTTCTTTTTTCTGTTTGTTCGATGGTTTCTTTCGCATCCAATAGAGTAACCTCTGGGGATTCTTCAAACTAGTTACCTGTAATTTGTATATATTTTTTGCTGTCTTGTGTTCCTTGTTTGGAGGAAAAGAGTTTATTGTTGAAGCCTTAAGTGCAATTGGCAATTTAGTCTCAATCAGTTGTTTTTTCTTTTTCTTCGAACACACTGAGAGCCTTTTCTGAACATCTTAAAGCCTCTATCTTTTTTGAGAAGGCTTTTGTGCATCTTCTTTTATTTTCTCTTCGTTATGTTGTAATGATTTTGTTTACCTCAGTTGTTTAAATCTTTTATTTCTTTGCTGTCGATGGTTTGAGGTTTTTTCCCCTGAGATTTTTGGTTTCTTCTGAGAGTTTACTTATCGTTTGCTTACGCCATGGCTTGAAAATGATAGACGTTTCTATCAAAGAGTTGGTTATTTCGTTGTTGAGTTCGTTGATGTTTTCTTATTATTCGTTGAGAAGTTCATACCAGTTTTTCAGTTCTAGCTTGAAAGGTCGAATAAGCTCCTTTTGTACGGTAGGCGGTTTGAGTTTTGTACAGAGCATTTTCCTACGCTCTTTCTTGGTAATAATATGAATTTTACATCTCATCATTCTGTGGTTGTATTTAATACATCTACGCAGCGCTATGTATGTGGTTCCTAAATTAGCTCAGGGGAGCAGTACTTGTCAATTCATATATTTCCATTATACCTTTTAAGTTTTAGCTTGAAAGCGCCCACAGTCTTTCCAGACTAAAATTGAGTCGTCTCTTATTGTACAGAATTCAGAAGTTACATCAAAAGAGTAATACATTTGTAAGATGTATCTCAAATACTCATCAGTGGTGATAATTTTTGCAGCTGGGGAGAAAATGTAATAAAAGTCTGCTAAAAATGTTCTCGAATACGTGCTATCACCAAATTAGAGGTCTACTGCTCACATCAGCGACGAAAAAATGAGTGAACAAGAGCCTTACCCAATGTTAGTCTTCTTTCTTTTATTCTCTTATTGCTTGTCATTTATCTTATAGCTTTATTAGTCATTTTACTATTCATGTTAAGATGTTATGTTTTAGTGTTTTCTACTTTATAAATTTAACACTAATGAACAATTTTAACATTTTCTTTACTAGTCTTGATTCTGTGGGATAAATAACTCCCGTTGTATTATCTCTTTGATGTGAAATGTTGCCGAAAAGGCCTTTCACAGGACGACCAGAAGTTTCACAAACAACCATGATAACATTCAAATACAAGGGAGGCAGAGAAGTATATTAGATTCACTTTGAGAAAAGGTTATTGGTTTTAATTCTTATATGCTAGAAGATGAATTGATGGAACTTTTCACTAACATAGCTGCACTAAAAGTTAAAATCCTTTCAGCCTTACGGCTGAATATTTTTCCAAGATTTAGCTGAACAAATCAAGGTTGTGTCTTCGAAGAAAGTGTAAAAATACATTTATTAAACATGATTATTTGGAATATGCACGTGAATACATTTACATCTTTCCCATGTGAAATATGCATATCTAGGAAACAATTTTATCAAACTTATACCATTTGTGTATTTATGTATATGTGTGTGTGTGTGTGTGCATATTGTGTGTGTGTCTTTAAGTCAAAGCTATTATCCATAAACTGTCTTTTTATTTAGAATCCTAAATTCACCCATTCAGTGTCAATATTTATAAGATTCATTGCAGAGATATTGCTATTGCCTGATAACCGACTCAATTGTCTACCCTATACAAGGTACTTGTATTACCATTCCAAAATTCGAAACTTGTCCCAGTGATATTTGATAAGAGATTGTGTACCTATAACAATATATCCAGACATGTGACATCGCTGCCTGAAATTTACGTTTTAGATATTTCCTTTATTCCAAAAAACTATGCAAGATAATTTATCCGAGATGAATTTAACACCCATGGAACTACGACAGGTGGCTCAATGTTTTTTTTTAACTTACTTTGGTACAAAGCCACAATTTTAAGGCACCTATAGACGATCGGACATGCTACACTAGATTATTGATCAGCATGATTGTTGATTTTTTGTAAGTTTTTAACAAACAACTTTAGAGCAGTATAAAATAGAGCAACTTAAAATGAAATGTAATAATTGAACTTTCAAAATCTACACATTTTTTGCCAATTAAAAACAAGTCAAATTATCCCAGAACCATGGAATTCAGAGGTTCTGGAACCAATGAATTCTTAGAGAACACTTTCATGTTTCCTGATTATTGAAGCCTTTCCGATGCAGAAAATACTTGAAAAAAGGTAGTCGGCCCGAGAAACGTCTGGTAAGTATGTTTCATGAAGTATTTTTGTAGTTTAGCTTATTCAATTCCTGCTGAGTCATTCGAGACATGTAAGCTATTTTAGCTTTTTATTCAGGGTTAACTGCGTGTCAAGCCTTTTTGTTTATCAATTTGGAACAAATGTCCAACACCAGTTGGATAGTTAACGTTCAGTTCTCCTGAAACTTCTCGAGTTGTTTTACCTGCGTGCAACTCAGTAATGGCCCTAGATTGAATGACATCGATCATACGAGAGCGCCCAAATCTCTTCTCAGTTTCAAATTTTGGAAAGCAATATTGAGCTGTGCGTTTGTTGACAGTCCTCTGACCTGATACTTGGTTGACATTGCAAGCAGTTTCCGCCGCTTTACGTCCCATTTCAAACTGATACAACAAAACTGGCTAACTTCGCCTTTTTCCATCTTCCATTTGATAGTCCCAAATAAACCAGAATAGATGGTGAAAAGAAAACGTTTAATTGGATGTATAGACCAATATTCATGCTTTAAAATAGTATATTACATGAACACAGTTAAGTAATAGTTTATTATAAAAATAAGCATCGGAGAAAAAGAAATCACAATTATTTTGCCCAAACCCAAAGTAAAGATCAGCGCAAGATGGCCACACGTATGTTAACCGTATAATTTATAAACTGCTACGGATATAAACCTGACTATCTGTTCCATAATCACAATTCCTGATCTCTTATGGTTTATCCAGTGTCTTCTTCATGTTTTGAGCTGTGGTTCGCATGATTGGGAACCCAATCATTGAGTAGCTAAACTCTAATTACTGGCCTCTCCTCCAGGGTTTGTTGGATATCTAGAATGTAGAATGCTAAACTACACCTCGAAGGCAAAAAAACAAGCAGAATTTTGTTCAATTACTTAATCATCTCGTCTATTCAATGGCCTCAACGCTAACATTTGGAGTTGCTAACCAACCATCGAACGCTTCGGATCTATCTTGCTGTATTGACCACGACGTAGCCCTTCAGGGTAGATTGTACGGCTGACATGATCGCCTTGTCATGTATGTGCAAAATTAATTATTTGTATTTCGGGCTTTGCTATTTTCTTCTCGCCACCAGAACTAATCGAATTTAAGAACAGGCAAGCGTCGCGGTGATTAATTAGAAATGTTTCAACTTCTTGGGAGATGTGGTCCACAATTGTGGCTCGAGAATTGCAAAAGACTGAAAATCTAATTATCAAATTATAGAAGAAATACGTTGTTAGTCAAACTGTTGACAGAACGGAAAACTGATCCCGACAACCGAGTTCAAGTTCCAGCTAATGTAGTTTACGATTATTTCGCATTACTGATCTTGTGAAAGACGTGGATCTTCTTTCCAGACTTCTTTACTATGAGTAAAATAGCAGCGTAGATGGAGCCCGAAAGCCCCGTATTGCAGCCCATTTAAGAGAAGGTACTATGTCGAAAAAACTACTGCTTAGTAGTCACCTTGGTAGTTTCGATTTACCATGCTACTGATGGAGTTCATGAAGCCTACAGGTAGACTTTGTATGGTAGCTGAAAAAACAGCAAAGAAGGGCAGGTAGAAGGAGATGAAACAAAAGAAAAATACATCAGTCTAGGACTTCCTTTGTTCAAACAGCAGTAAGGTCTTGGACTAAACAGATATCTTGGGGCCTTCAGAAGTAAGGCTGGCTATCATCACTCAATACTAATCATATGCTAGTGACAAAAAGAAATAGAACAGATCATAAAACTTAATTTGCACCCTGAATCTGTCCAACAAAATACTGAAACGTACATTCTTTGTATATATATATATATATATATATATATATATATATATATATATATATATATATATATATATATATATATACGAAGAATGTTTCAGTATTTTGTTGGACAAATTCAGTGTGCAAATTACGTCTTATGATTTGTTATATTTCTTTATATATGTATATGTGTGAGTGTTCTATTGTAGATACCTCAAATCTAGACGAGAGCGAATTTCATTTCCACTTGACGGGGAGGGGAGATGTGACATCTTGTTGGGCAGTTGAAAGACGTTTTCTGGGAAATATATCCCGCAGAATCAAGCTCTCAATTTCTTTCTGGGCTTTCTGGAGACAGAGAAAAGCTCCGGCAGTGAACCAGCGGTACTCAGGTGAACAAAACAAGAATTTGATTAGGCCGAGGCCAGCGTCTCGAATTCTTCCGAGTTGTTTTCCCATAGCACAGGCAATATTAAACAGATTATGGATGGTGAATTAAAAAGAAATGGCACTAAATTTTCTGGTCTGGTCAGCCTGTTTGTAGCATTTATATCCTTTCACTTCATTCACAAGATGTTAAATCATCATGAACATGTGCTGAAAACTTGTCTAGTCTATATTGTGAATGTGTGTGTTCGGATAGAGTCATTGTTGTAAATATGTTAATATCTTATTTTTTGGTTCAGCCACTGTATTCGAGTTATTTTGATGGCGTTATTCATTAAAAATCATTGTTACTTTATTCGGTTTTTTTTTATTCAAATCTCACTTATCTCAAAGTTATCGCAGCTCTGTTGGTTCGCTAGGATCCAACACTAGCGTTATAATGGGGGGAAAGCCTATATTTTCTTTTCGCATCGTTGACATTAAGATTAGTTTGTTATTCGAGCACCAAATGAATATCAAAAAAACATCTATAAAGGCATTAAATGCATCATTTCAATACTTGCATGCAAACACGTAAGTGGTGGAACAGACGGACAATTTTGAATGTCTAATGCCTTGTCGGTTGTTGGTGATTATTCCTTCTCCAAATCACCGCCGGTAAATGCTTGGAAAGTGAATATCGCAGAAGCTGTAACATTTTGAAAATTCTCTGACCAAATCTTATAACCAATTCAATCGACCCTTTATAAAAGTCACTCAACTCTCACTTCTGACCTATAACTGCAGCATTCATTTCAAAATGAAGTACTCGAGGCCGGGTTATCTTTTAATAAAATTCTATAACATTTTATCATGCAAATGTCAGCTTGCCATCAGTAAATTTTGGAGTTTTCACTTTTTTAAGTACAATCACCATCGGTCTTTTATCGTACGTCGTTGAACATGGACCTTCCCCAGGATTCACCTTGCCTCTCTACCGTGAACCTGTTCAGTTGGTATCACCATCTCATATTCTGCCAGCGTCGATCCTACATTTGATCTCTGGGGATTCATGCTGTGTCTACAGTTATCATTCTTTACATGATTTATCGAATCTGCTATGAGTGGAATAGCCAACCAGACTATAACTAAAACAAGAAGGAAATAACTTTTTTTAATTTTTGCCGAACAATTTCCTTATTTCATGGTCTACGGACGCGTTGACGTAATTAATAGAATTTATCTCAAGAGTCTGGTTTTGTAATTAGTGTTGCTTAATACAATTTTAGAAATTTTGAGTCTTTTTAGTCACATAGGACAGAGCTCAATCTTCCTGGAAAAAATAACGAAAATTACGTATATCAGAAACCCTCCCCACCCAGCAGAAATTGCTTCTTTTTTTTCTTTTTTTCTAAATTGATCATCCTTACAATATTCCTAGCGTACTTTGGGGATTTCGAATAGCGTGTATTTCCACTTTAACCCCAACATAAATACCCAAACTATGCCATGCTCGATGGGGGGCTTCAGTTGACTTGAAACGATTCTTTATTAGACAACATGCAAACTCATCCATTTCTTCCAAATTGAAAAAATGAGGCTCCATTAGATCACTGTTTACTAAAAACGTCCGAGAGTTTATTTACCATCTCAGTTTGCCATTGACTGGTGAGTGATTTAAGATGTGTCTTTCATCTGGCAGCTCTACCATGATGATCCATGTAAAGAAAATACCTTACTCTCATTCTTTGATTGTCTGGGTGCAATATTTCACATCTGCTGACTTGAAACATAAACCATTTTTAAATTCCCAATCTCATCCCTGGGATACACACAACGGATGCTTTAGGTCGACCAGATCTGGATGCAGTAGGTCCTCCCATTCAAAAGTTAATTGTATGATCATGCAATTTAGGGATGAAAGTGGAATTTCTAATTTTCACTCAATTCAATGCTAAATCATTCCAATTTCTGGGTAACAAACAATAGGTTCTCTTCTAAAATCAGATAGTTCCCGCTCAAGTTCAGACAGTGTGGAGTACTTTTGCAGTTATATCCCGTGCAAATTGAGTGATTGATGAGAATATATCTATTAAATGTCAAACATGAGTGAAGTAAAGACATGTAATTACTGATATCTGTTTTCTGTATAAATTTATTTCGCTGACCTTTAAAAGAAAATATATTTCTTCTCGATGAGTATCCCCATTCAATGTCAATTTTGAGTAGAATTATGATATCTTCTATTGTTTCTGTAGACAGGGAAATACTTTTATTTCCTTTGACAAGATAAGGTGAGAAATTGGAAACTAATTTCTATCGAAATTAACACGAATGGAGAGAACATAAATGGTAACTAAGGTGAAAATAGTGCAGTGTATTGGTTACAAATCAATAACGAGAAACTATTTGTTTCTTCACTTTCTCAGTATAATGTTTACTTCTAAGCTAAACGAATAAAAAGATCTTGGTCGCATAATCTCACAAACTGATATTACACTAAGAAGTTCAATCTTCACCAGGCGCAATAAATTTGTTGCAAGGTCATGTACCAAAGTTAACAGCCGCCTCGCTAACTTACAGTATCTGGCAAGTAACTATTACAACAGGAGCCATTTCTCCAGATGCTTTAAAACGTGTCTAGAAATAATCCAGAAATTTTGACTATCTCCAGAACCGGTTGCGTAGCTTTGATGTAACTTGGCAAGCAATCAGATAACACCTTACTGCGCATAAGTGAACATACATCTCCCCGTGAGAATTCTCAATATGCTATTTGGTGAGCTTTTCTAATATGTCAAAGTTAAATTCACAATGACCGAGCTCTCCATTCTTCACATCACGTAAAGGTATTTGTTTTGGCGAAACATTGCTTCGGCTAAGTCTGCCAGTCCCCATAGAGTATATATTTGGCTCTCTACAACTCATGGCCTCAAAAGACCACGAAGAGGTTTCAGATCGTGTGCGAGATTAAGGATAACACGACAAGATAGGTGATAGCAATCACAATAGAGGACTTGATAGACTGCTTTTAAAGTAGAGGGAATTCTGGGATACGTCGTTGAAGTGTCCAGTACATGGACTTGAGCACCATTGCCGTTGGTAAGCCATACCTAACAGAATGGGTAGATACTTTCCGGACATACGTCGTATACGTGTCAGTTACTGCCCAATTAAGCTGTGCTTAGTAATTATAGGAGAATCACATCATAGGGTAATGATTAATGAGCTAATCACGCAGAACATTATTACTAGTTCGAAGCCTGTTTGCGGCCTTATTTTTTACGAAACAAAGTTTAATAAACATCGAGTATCAGTTACTTTTGCATTGCAGCCCTGTTTTCAAAGAAAAAATTTTAAAATGCTGCATTGAGAATTTTATTCATACTTTACTGCTATATGTAGGGCCACGTGAGAGAAAGGGCCTGAGCTGTCCCCATCTCCCAAGTGGGTGAAGACTAGCCCCGAATTAGAATTAAATACGCTAATGCACAATCTCCGAACCCCGAAAACTCACATAAATCGAGCTTGCCGAGTCCAAGTCATGATTGTTTGTTAATAAGCTATTCTCACAAACCATCACTACTGTAGTAATACTTCTATCCACACAGAGTACCCTACATTTATAACCCTGGGCCAAACTAAGTTTAGCCAAGTAGATATGTGACTGCCTCACGGTGAAGTATTGGTTAACGTGCTAAATTCGCAGATTACTATTGCTTCAATGTGTTTAAAGCTCACAAAACCACCCACACCGTTGGTTTTTCATCTTACCAAACTAAGCCTTTTAAATATCAAAATCCAGTCTGAGTCTTTTACGTTCTAGACGAGATTTCGATGAAAAGTAACGAAATAAGCTTGGATGCGCTAGGGTCAACCTCCTTTGCTTTCTAAAATCTAAAATGTAAACAAAACTAAATTCATTTCTTCAGACAATATCATTTGAAAACTACGTGCCTAATTTCAACTCCTCTATTAGTAGTTCCTATGAATGGGATTTTCAATCTTTAGTAAAACAAGTCGGCTGGTATTGGGCTCCAGAAGTTGGAGTAAATTCGTCATCAGTTTTGGTGTGCTCCACTTTGTCACTGTTATTTGTGTTTGACGTCACTGTTTCCTGATCTTGTCATTGCCATCCGTCATTGTGTGAGTTTGACAATAATCTATGGAGAATTTTATTTATGCTTTACTGCGATGTGATCCATCCATCGTGGAGTAACATTGACTATATCAATTAATTATGAGATGATCCATCCATATCATTCTCCCAGTAAGTCCAACCAGTGCTCTCATCCTTGCAGGGCTTTATAACTACTTTTTGGCCGATGTGCTATTCGGCCTGGTTCAGACATACAATTAATTTAGTAGAAGGATGAATATCACAAGAGTTGAATTGTAGTGATAAAAACACCGAAGATGAGAATACTAGTTCTAAACTTATGAATGGTAGAGTACCAATGTATGCATATGTGTATCTTTGTGTGTATATGCAAATACATTCAGGTATTTCTGTACACATGCTTTTGAGTAATGTGCGATTTTGCGAGTTTTCATTTACATATGCAAGTGTGTATGTGCGTATCAACCTATGTATTCGTACTGGTATGCGAATATATTCATATTCGCTAGTGTTTGTGTATTTATAAATTTGCATGAACATTTGTGTAACTTCGCTACTCCGGGTCTATGTGTAAGTATGTTTCGTTGTGTGTCTATGTGTATATCAATGTGTGTTATTATAGGCCAAGTTGTGGACGTGTATGTACGTGTATAAGGGGTATATGAGAATTTATCGGTGTGAACCTTTCATTAATCGATTGGATAGCTAACATTCAAGACTCAAAATTGTTAACGGTGATTTGTTGTCATTTTTATTCTAGTTGCAATTAAGCCCCTCTCTCTAACAGAAAAAGTTTCCCCTTTAGAACGATTCAGGCGGATCTGCAGGCTAAGGGTTAATTGATAGGGATCTGGGGATCAAGATGGTTGAATGTAGGACCCTTCCGTGTTATCTGAAAACCGTTATCTTCCTCCAAAATTAAACAGAATTGGAAAAGCTGACCTGTCCAAGCTAGGAGATCAAATGATAGAATTCTCAGTTGAACTTATCTCAAAGAAAGGTTTTTGGCATACTTTTATAACTCCAAGATTGGACACCTTTGCAGATGAAAATTTGCACAGAAATGGTTTGATTTGTTCAGAAAGTTGCACAATCAGCTTGGCTTAGTCAGTAATTCTAAAATAAATAATAGATATTATTTCTTACCTCTATTAGAGTGAGTCAATTTGTGGCTAGTTCTAGAGGTGGTTTTCTCGGGTCGTTTTTAGGTCCCCCTTGATAAGTGGAGCACATTATAGGGTGAACTATTCGGGATATTAGTGGACTCGAACTTTTCCCGATTGCATTAGCAAAAATGGACATATATAGCCTCAGCTATAATTCGAATGCTAACCCCCTTTACTTATGCTGATCAACGTTACATCATTCAGTATTTCTTTGTCAAATCAGAATAGCAAGTTGAAAAGAAGACTATTGGATTGTTTTTAGATTTGTTCACACATTTCAATTGGATGCTTTTCAGTCTGACAGGATGTCCATGTTATTTTAAACAACGGAAATAGGAAGGAAGGATGCAGTTTGATGTCATTAAGAAGTGTGATATCATTAAAAGATGTGATGTCATTAATGGTGCGACGTCATCAAAGCTGTGACTTCATTAGAACACTATTCCAATCAATTTTTACAATTTACTAATTATGACATAATAATACGCAGTTTTGTATTTTTTTTAAGCAAAAAAATGCCCCCCCCCCCGAGTGGATGTTTACGATATTTATTGAAAATATTACTCGTAGAATCCATATCACAATATTTTACAAGTATACTGATTGATTGAATCAAAGGAAGACTATTTGCTCCTCTTCCCCTCTGTCTTATTCTTATTCTTCCCCCCTCCTCTTCATGCTACTACTAGCATGGATATTGGAAGCATATTAGAGCCTATGATTTTCGATAGTTTTATGAGTGGTTATTTGATTCGAAAAAATGAATTCTTTTTTCTCTTATCTAATTTTATTGAACCAAACACTTACTCGAAGTATTGTTTCATCCAGACAGAAAATGATTATTAATCATACGACTAATATGGCATTATTTTAGTCAGGGATTGCTCAACTGAAGCTCATTGACCGGAGAGCACAGAGAGAATGATATAGAAAGATTAAAGTGCAGGGAAATGGATGAGGAAAAGAGAAAAAAATGAGAGTTTCAAAAGGGACAGAAACAAAATAAAGAAAGGGGAAAAAGAGAGGATAAAGCTAAGGGAGAAAAATGCATCCTGTAGATAGTTTTCCCAATCGAGAGTATAAAGAAATAATTAAGAGAACAAAGTTGAGGGTCTGAAGACAAAGAAGAATTGATGAAAAGCAGGAAATTGGAAGCAAGTGAGAAATATATATATATATATATATATATATATATATATATATATATATATATATATATATATATATATATATATATATATATATATATATATATATGTATATATATATATATATAAATATATGTATATATATATATATATATATATATATATATATCGTAGTCTGGTACATGACCAAACAATACGGTTACCCAGTTGTGATCGACTTTAATACACTAGCAAATTGTCGAACTCGCAAAAACAAACTTGCTGATTATTACACTATGTTAGATGCTCTATGCTTCTTTAGTAAGCTAGACTTCGTTGGTCACAAAGGTAAGTTGTGGGGTAACGAGGATTGAACTTACTCCAGCAGCATATCAATGTGAGAGACGGGCTTACTGACTATTGCACTGTCCTTACAACTTGCAAATTGTCCTTAGTCCGAGCAGTGGGTCACTGAGGGAGGAGTGTAGGTCAGAGACTTTGGCCACCGTATGATGACCGAAGTTATTTTATCCGTGATCTGATCTGTGAAACTCATCTTACCAACTATCACGTTATGGTAAGTACCTCGACTTAGATATTTACCAAGCTTAATCTTGTCTGGCACAGGGTCAAATTAACGGAATAGCTATATTGGAATACTTCACTAGTGAATTGGTCTACGAGACGAGCGTTTCAACAATCACATAAAAATAGTAATCAGCGATTATATCTGTCAAATTTTGCGTAGTCTGGCACAGGGCTATATTAGTGAAGCAACCATGAAGATCTTATTCATTATACCAACGATTTGTAAGACGAGCTTGTAAAACATTGTACTTGGTACTTGATATTTACTTTTTGCTAGAAAATTGTTTTTAGCAATTATTTTTCCAACTACTGAGCAACTTTACACTTTGAAAACTTCCACAGTAAACGAACATCAAATAAAATTTCAATACGAATTAATCTATCTTTTTTAGTATATGTAACTTAGTCTGGTGCAAGTCTAGACAGTGGTATACCTAAACGTAGATTAAACGCAAATGAATTGATCGACAACAGTTTATATATATATATATATATATATATATATATATATATATATATATATATATATATATATATATATATATATGACGATTGGAAAGTGAAGAGGAAAAACTCAAGAGATTGGTGTTACTTCTCATCTTTTTTTATCCGGTGGGCTTATCTCGATGCATACATATCAACTTGGCCTCCCAAAATTTTTTCCCTAATCTAAGACATACTTCGAACACCTGTTAGCAGGTTCACATGTACAATATAAACGACCTCTATACATACATGAAACTTGACACCAGATCAGATAAAATCTCTCCAACCAGCAGTTAATCAACCATACATCACTTACAGACATTCTTTTCGACAAACAGGCATAAGGGAGAAAGAGGGATAGTCAGTACAATTTTCACTTAAGTGACTGTAATTTGCTCCGAAAATAATTAATCAAATATGACTAAAAATTATCATGGAAAAGAAACTTCCTTTGGATTATTCATTTAAACCCGAAACATATGTCAGCTATATCATATCATTATTTAAACATTTCGAAAAAGGTTTACGAATCAATGGAGATAGTCGGTATCTTCTGATTTGGCAAGATATGTCTCTTGCTGGTAGATAAAGATGTTATTAATACATTGTTCTAATCGAGAAATATGAAATTTTAAACCAGGAACTCAATGAAGTGGAAGATTAAAAAGAGAACAATGAAAAAAGAATGATGACACCAATGACATGGTTTAAGTTTGTTTTGTTATCTTACAGCCTTGTTTTTCATTTGCCTCGATTGCATAGTCAGAGCGTACCAGGTAGCCAGGCTTACAATGTACAATTTGGCCAAGCACATTGTTTTCTTTGTATTCTATACCAAGGGAAAATTTTAATAAAAGCTGTTTATTGCTACTTCCTAAATCAAAAACTGTGTTATCATTAATCACACAAAACAGCATGGGTTAGACACTCCTTTGTCAAAGTTTACCATATTTTTCATGCGAGTCTTCCTCAAAATGGACGTAATTCCAATCAAAATGAGGCTAACAGTGGCGAAACAGAAAATAAAGCAAGCAATTCAACCTGTCCTTGTGACGAACTAGCCCCAGTAACCCTACTCCTTCGAGAAGTCAAACGAATCCCCACCTCAGCAAGTCTGGTACTCTTGTAAACTAGTAGGTTGTTGAATTAAAAAGTGGTTTACACCCTCCTATATGACAACTACAACCGTCCATGGGGTTTATGGATAGTCATCTCTATATTCTTACATATTTTTTGAAGATGTAAGCTTTATCTGACAAATTATTACATTTCAGTGGTAACTTCCCCTCTGACATTCAAAATTGTCTCTTAGATCATATATATACTTATTAGTGTATATATATTTGTACGTATGTGAGTGTGTGTGACCTTAACCATGGAACAATGACGTGTGTGTTAGTCTCGTAGAATATTCTCTCTCTCTCTCTCTCTCTCTCTCTCTCTCTCTCTCTTTCTCTCTCTCTCTCTCTCTTTCTATCTATCTATCTATCTATATACATATATATATATATATATATATATATATACCTATATATATATACCTATATATGTATATATGGATTGATACAAGTTGTGTGGCTGGAAAGACTAATCAGGCACCTTACTTAATTGAACAAGATGGATGGATAGATATTTTGTAAAATGTTACTCATTCAGGAATCAAGTCTCAAGAGTGGGGTTCCCAGTGAGGATTGACCACAAGACTGTAATAATGGTGTACAAGACAAGCATACAAAACATTGTTCCACAGTGAATATCTATCTATCTATCTATCTATATATATATATATATATATATATATATATATATATATATATATATATATATATATGTGTGTGTGTGTGTGTGTGCGTGTGTGTGTCTGTGTGTTCTATGTGTATGTATCTTATGCATGCGTGCGTATGTTTTCGTTCCCATGTGTTGATGGCTGTCAGACATAATCAAAACTCTCTCTGGCATCTCTTTTTGGCTCGAATTCCAGACATTCAACTCATCTATTTTGTTCAACTGTTTATTTAAGTTTGTATGCAGAACCAGTCTGGAGACGGATAGTGCCATCAACACGTGTCTAATAACTCGTTTTTACAATTTAATACTTTTAACACGAAATCTGTACGAGGTCGACAACACAGTTGTTAAAGGTGTTTTGTGGTTCAAACATGATTGCGTAGACGTTTACATTGATTTTATTTCTGCTTTCTTCTTATAAAACCGAGGAAATACATCACATGCACTCCAAACTGCTTGTAGCCAATTCCCTCCGGAAAATAACTAGATGATAAGATAATTACCACCATTAGGCCTGCTGCCACGCACAAGACAACTGCGATGGGGAGATTGGGGCCAGTTGCAATAAGAGACAGTTGCAACGAGTCTGATTCTTCCAATCAGAAACATGCTAAAGCGATGAAACGCATGTTGCATATACGCAGTTTGAGCATCTCACCAGGATGACAGAAGACACATTCAAAAGCTGCATTAAAACTGTTGCGTTTGTTGAAAAAAAAGTGTTTTTGAGCTGTATTTTTCTTCTGTTTGGATGAATTAATCAAAACTTAGTTTGTATCATTGTTTTGTTTTGTTTTTTTACTTTTACGTGATACTCTGAGCTCGTGTCAAAGTCAGTGCGTCTACCTTGCACATGCTGTTCTACCATGGCTGACAGGATTAGGGACGGTTGCAGCAACTTGCTGAAACAGTTTTTTTTTGCTGTGTCATTTTGGCATATTTGTTCTAAAAGGCCTTTCAGGAAACCCAAGGTCGCAGTTCACATTCATTTGAACATCTCTTAAAACATTGGTATTTGTTACTATATTTACATGTTTGATGAAAGTTTATTGCATTGCAAACTGTTGAACTCTTCCTGTCTAACATTGACTATTGGAGGACTAAATAGCATCTCTAACAACTGCACATTGACTAAAGGTAGACTTATTTTCTATGCATAAGCAAAAAAATCAATTACTGATGATGAAAACATAAATAACGCTATGCATCAATAAATGATACGACAATATTGTTAAGAAAAAACACTGAATACTATGCTTATTGAGACAAAAAGTTAATTGGTAAAATTCAATGTACTTTCAACATATTGTGATTGTTCCCAGGGTATGGGTCAGTTGTAACACATGACTCCCTCCATTCAAATAAATATTGTTAATGATATGTTATACATAATATTTTTCAAGTAGTATGGGTGAGTATTTAATAAATGAAGATTTGTTTGGTCTAATCTAAATACTGGTTGTGTAACTGAAATAAATGCAAAAAGTGTTGCTACTATCCCCGTATTTTTCTTTGTTGCTCATGCCAGACTCAAATATATCTAAAACCGTGTTTTTTAGTTTTGTTTTCTTTTGTGGGAGGTATCGTTCGTTCCGATAGGTGCGTGCATACTACCTAACGGTATTGACAAGTGGCCCTTTCACATTCTCCTGACGTTTTCGACACGAGAAGTGCACACCACGTGAACTGGACACAAACATAGATATTTTCCTCTCTTATAGAGTTTGACAGCTGACTCATTGAAGATACGAAGTCCTTATGCCACGTTCTGAGCACAGGTTGGAAAAGTTTCGTTTTTTTTCCGTAAAAATAGATTTAGCAAGAGGCCTGTAAATCCATGTGTCCTTAATCCCACCAAGAATTTTAGAGCCATCATTGTGCTGAAAATATCTTCTTAAATTTATCCAGGAGATGGTATCATTCTCCATACCACTTGAGATGAGCAACGATTAGATTGCAAAAAAGTCAGTGCTTAATGTCTGTCTGTCTGTCTGTCTGTCTGTCTGTAACTCTCTCTCTCTCTCCCTCTCTCTCTCCCCCTCTCTCTCTCTCTCTCTCTCTCTCTCACTCTCTCTCTTTCTCTTTCTATGTATCTATCTATCTATGTATCTATCTATGTCTATCACTCGTATATATGTATGTAATGGAAGGAAATTAGGTACTAATTTAAAAGAAAGACTTCTCCAAAACGGATAATACTACAATGCTAAATCTAAGATATTATGGCAATTGAAGAAGAAAAACAACCTGAGAATTCTTACAGCAGAGCAAAAAAATATGAGGAAATAAAGCTTACTCAAAAATAAATGATAATTATAATGCTGTTTTCAAGAAAATCGGACAATTTAACATTTCTTAATTTTTTACACTTGCAACAATCTATTGAAATTATCACCATGGTTTCAAATGTTTTCCTCCAAATATAGATTTCCAAGTTGGACTATCCCATCAAATTTTAAAAATAGGCGTACATAATCTTCTGACAAACATTTTCTCAACATTAATTCAGAGTAGGTCAAGCTTGATGAATATCCAACCGGAATCTTTTTCGAAAAATATCGAACCCTTAACATCGATGGGTATACCAGAACTGAAACAGTTCCTCCTTTCACAATCAATTAGAAACCATCAACCAAAACAGCCACAATTCATCATTTCTAAAAGACAATTTTTTTTGTTTTTTAAAAATTCCACCCAAACAAGTTTTTAGACAGGTTTTCAAATGGCTGTACGCTAACTTTGCCCCTTTGTTGTGCCCGGCAACGTTGACGTTTTTTTTTTTTAGAAAATTCAGAATTCGTTGGAATCACTGGGCAACAAAGGTCGAGAAAAGTAACTTATTTATCGATCACCTGTACTTCCAATTATTTTTTTCGATTGATCATCTCAACAAAGCATGCTGCTAAAAGACATTAGTTCTGTGATAGTGTCTTTTGAGTGAGGAAGCAGACCTGTTCGTTTATAGTCTTACGTATCTGCAAAACGAACTGGTAGAAACATAGCTTTGCAAACTAGTTCATTTTCGGTGTATAGACGTTTATTTAATTGATATGGACGATAAATCTCTTCCAATTTGAAGGAACGTATTATTCATAAACAGAACAAAACTGGGGTTGAGCAAAAAGACTGTTGCCAAAATGTGCAAAAACACTTGGAAAGTGGTAATGTTGGAGATGTTCAGAAGCAACCAGGACGACCATGCAAGCTGGCACCATGGTCTATTCGATTTATCAGGATATTGGTTGATGGAGACCCAAGAGAATCGGCTTCGGATATTGTTATCTAGGTCAGTGTACTGTAAAAAGATGAAAAAAAATCAAGTTATTTACATCTGATAAAAAATAAAGGTTGTCACACCAAGTATTGACTTTGAATAAACAATTTCGTGGGGTTGTATTCATCTTTGGACAGCAACATATTCATATTTTTTAGATTTCCATTGCTGTGAACTTTCGTCATAAATAATACCTGATAATACCCGTTTAGACTCTCTATTATATTCTACAAGAAATGATAAAAAAAATCTTACTATCTTTGATTTATAAGAAAATTAAAATTACTATAGAAAGCAGTAGGGGTGTACTAATTTATTGACGATACTGCATGACCCTTTATCTTAATAAATCATAGTTTTAGTTAGAAAGTTATGATGATACTATATTAAACTCAGAATCTCACTAAAATTCAAAATTGTAAATCAGAGAGAAAAAAATTAATCAAAAGTTATATCAATAAGATATGAACAAAAAAAGTTTTGATTTTTTTTCGATTATCAAGTATTGAAATGCTCTAATCATATCAATTTAGATTTACTATATCATATCAAAATATAATATATTAAAAATTTAGTTTTAGTTATCTAGAGAAACACTTAAACCGGAAGATTTTGATTTCGGTTTCTCATTTAATTAACTTCTCTCCTTTTTTTCTTGTTTTAAGTCACTCACACACACATTCCACTAAATATGAAGAAATGAATGTTATCAGTATCTCTCTTGCCAAACTGTTTTGATTGGGATAATCAGTTTATATCTCATAACAAAGCCCAATACTGATTCTTTCTACTTTGAATATATTTTCAAGTGGCGCGCCATTCTGACTTTCAGTAGTTACTTCTCAATAATTCATGTCCACTTTGAATCGTTCTACTAAAAATGGTTAGCCAAAAGTTAGCCAAGATGGAAAATCCATTCTTTTTGATGGCATTTGTTACCTTACACTTATTTAGCTATAAAGTAAATAATGCCATATGAATATTTTGGGCATAATTCCATAAATGTAATAAAGGCCAAGTATCTTAGTCTTTGAATTACCAGGTGTTATAGTCACTCCTCGAAGTCGAGTACTTAATAATTAAGTATTTCAATAGTATCAGCTGAGTAACTCACAGAAGTTTTGCCACTAATTGTTAACAGTAGTTTCATTTCAATTTTGCCGTTTAAGAGGTCATTTGGATTATCAAATAGATAGTTCTATGATTATTTTGAAGCTGAAAGAGTAGGTTCAAGCGAACGGAAGCGATCCTTCCCCGCCACATGTTTTTCTTAGTCCTCTACTTTATGATTCTATCTGACTACAAGCTGAAATAATGTCCCATGGTGTACATTTTTAACTGTATATTACACCTAGTGCAGATAACAAATATAAATGGATGTGATATATATATATATATATATATATATATATATATATATATATATATATATATATATATATATATATATATATATATATATATATATATATATATATATATATATATATATATTATTTCAGCTAGTAGTCAGACAGAATCATGATTCAATATATATATATCACTCCAAAAATATGCGATTTGTTGACTGTGAATAGCGCAGAATACATACATGTACTTTGGTGTAACTTTTCATTCCCAACATATACAAATCGACAGGATGCATTGTTAGAAAGCTGATATGATTTTCTTTCACATGATTACCTATATATATATATATATATATATATATATATATATATATATATATATATATATATATTGTTTTCTATAATCATATCTGTGCATGTGTTTTTGCACAAATTATCCAATTGGATATTTTAAATTCTAGTTGACCGAACACGGACTTGAACTTAAGAAATACCAGTCTGTTAATAGTCGGACGCTTTCAACACTTAACTACGAATCCATCCATGCAATTGTGATAAGATTTAGAGATAAGTTATTATCAGCAGCAGTAGCATTTTTTAGTACGGACGTGAATAGATCTTTTTAAATAACCGTATTTAGCCAAAGCGTTTTTGCCAATTTTTTTTTTCTTTAATCTCACTTGGAACATTTGCGTAAATTAATTTTTCTCGAAAATAAAAATAAATCCAGAGAAAGGAACGTCAGATTCAGTATCTAGAGGAATTATCTTTCGATCCTTTGAACAGGTCTACGGGACCGTTTCTTTCCATCCGTCATACGGAAGTACACATTCGAAGTATTCGGTCACTTCAACAAGTTCCTTCCCGTTACTTCTTTTTTTGTAGAAAATATATCGCAGCTGAAATCGATTGGAGATGCTGGAAAAAATATTCTGCATAGGGTGATATTCAAAGCAATAGCTTTATAATTTATGTATCAACTTCCGTTCTTCTTTCATAGATTGTTCGTATAATCGCTCGCTCAGTGTTAAAAACGGTACACAACTTTTGTGCACCGTTTTCGACCTTGAGTGAGTGAATGTGTGGAGTTCACAATTTATAATCGTTATTTGATACAAATAGTCATTTGTACAATTTCAGTCATAAGACATTTTATTTTCGTACATTTCTCTATCCGTAGTTGAAGTCGACAATTGTTGGATTTTTTCTCCAGAAAACGAAGGATGGCCAAATCTCAGTTAAGATTGGAAGAAATTTTTCAATAAATTTTATTCTATCGAAATTTTAAACCTAAATACTCGCTTTCAAACATTCTAATAACAATCACAAAAAAGCAGCACGAACTACGTTGACCTGTCCGAGTGTGTAGGGGGGGGGGCTCCACAAGTCTGCCCAGGAGTCTATAGAAAGCTGTCCAGGGGGTGACCCTCGTGCCAAGATTTGATCGCACGACATACTTTCCTTTTTTTCGCTTATTTGTCCTCACATTAAGTCAAAATTTAACCATATCTTGATATTAGCTTTTTTTTAATTCCTCAGGTCAGAACTATAAAGAAAAATGCAATGATTTTATAATATAACCCCTTGGAACGCGTGTTTCTATGGTGGTGCAAAAATTCGTGAGGAAACCGTAGCATCGTAGCATACACAGAAGTCCGAGGAGATTGCTTTCGTCAACAGACTCTGAAAAACAAAGAATGAAAACAAGATGCAAAAATTCAATTCTGGACAGAAGCAGAAAAACGTTGAAAGGAGGATTTTTCTTCAAACAGATTCCTACGTATACGTTGTTTGACCAGTAACCCGTTAGTTACTCCCCTACATCCCCCTCGCCCTCACCAGTAGGCCTGCCTACTAGAGATGTGTTCGCTCTCCTTCTCTTTTCCTTAACTGACAACTCTACCGCCTCACCAGACAGCTGACATTATTAAAACCTTTAACAGACAGAACTATAAAATAAACACTTCACGTAAGTAAGGGAAAAACTTTCTTTCCCTTTCCTGCTGTTTTTATCTTGGTATAGAGACATGTGTTTCGATCTTGAAAAAAAAAACGATTTTTCTGAATTCGTTCGGTCCAAATTGTATAGGAAGATATGATGATCTATCTCTGTATGTTGTTTGTTGCACAAGTAACGAAGTTTTCTATCTTTTGAATGTCCGGGTTGAGAACAGCACTAGATGTATATATGGTTAAAAAGAACCCATTCTTACAATATTTCAGCTGGGGATCATAGAGAACCATAAAATAAATCCTTTCAAGGATTACCGTGACCGGCCTTTTCGAATCCACAACCATTAAGGTGAAATATTTTTCTCAGTGAATGACGAAATGCATAAATACCATTTCTGAACGCTCATCCTTCATTGATCTTTGAAAAAAAAAAAAAGACATTCAATTGCTTATCATTGCACGAGCAGCATCTGAAACTCATGATACAATATTCCCATGGGAACTTCCCTTTCATCCAAACAGATTTTTAGATTCTTACATGTATCACTGACAGCGATGACGCAGTCAAACGATTGGCAAAACAGCGGTTCCTCGAAAAAAAATCTCCTTGATCTCAACACCTTACATGTAAGAACGAGAAGACCTCATTCCTACCGTTGTTGAACCAGTAACGGGAGAATCATCCATCTGCATAACGGACTTTCTTGATTTTAATTTAACAATAATCTGCACTTCAATATTTCTGCCCATCTTATCTATTCGCCTGCAAACTGTATCGTTACTCAGTGGCTTGTTATTAACATCTTTGTCATTTTTCTCTTTTTTGAAATTTTGGGTTGAATTAAGTTCTCTTAATAGTATGATTTTTCATAGTTTCAGCTATTACTAGGGAAATTCCATAAGTAGCCTCAAGAGTGTAATTATTGATTGCATTTCGTTTAGACGCATTGACTTGATTGTTGATCTACTTTCAAACTGAACCTTCAGCGATTCAAATTATACCAATTTTGAATTAGCATGGTTTTTACGTTCTGCTTTCAATTGTGCCTAGAGGCAGGTCTATTTCATTGATTCATTGGTCAAAATTGCCGGCATAATAGACAGAAAGTAACTTATTCATCTTGCATAGCAGTTATGTTGCTAGACCTCAAGCACTCTTCTAAATACTGAAGATTTTTCTCTCGTTAGTACCAATCAGCACGAGTGAATAAATGAACTCTTTTTCATAAAAATACCATTGTATAAAATTCGTAGCGCTTGCTAAATTTTTTTTGTTGTTTTGGGCATCCAAATATACTAAATTCATACCTAGACGAGCTGAGATCAAACTTCGACTAATGCTGGCACTGATGATTTTGGGAAGGCATGAATCTGACTCCTTCCCTAGCTATGGGTAAAATGGCGTATGGATAATTGATTGATACCACCCCAGGTGCTTGTCGCCCCTAAGTCTACATCTTGTGTTTGGAAAAACTCGAGGAACTCCGAGATGAGGAGAAACTTGTGACATGTGAAGCCCAGACGAGGAGGGCTATTGATGTGGCCAGCGTAAGGGCACTTACTTATTACTTAACAACAATAATCTTTCACAATTACTGTTGATAATGATTTTCTATTAAATCCTTCATTTCTTTATTATTAAAAACTTTATTATCATTCAATAATGAAATAGCGTGGGCGAAAACGGGCAGAAACAAAGAAAACAAGTTAATTTGATAATCTCTATAAAAAAAAAATATGATAGCAGGAATATTTATTCTTTTTGAATAATTAAATAGAAATAGAAAATGCTAAAGAAATCAATATTTTACACGTTTTTGCAATTATGAGTTTTCCGATTTAGGGAATAATTTCGATCACAGCAGTTTTTTCTTCGTAAGAAAATTGAACCATGTTCGATTCACAAAGGAATTATCTTTTTAAACATGTTCTAACTTAATCAGGATCAACCGGTATTTTACTGCACTTTCATTAGATATGGTGTTTACGGGGTCTGTCTCGAAAGTATTTGAATATAAATCAAAAATAGTTTACCAACGGCAATCTCACCTAAGTTCTCTCCGAAGTGCTCCACTTGGGACACAAACCTTTATCTCAGCGTCTTTTTTCAAAAAGTCTGCGAATTTTTTTTTCATCCTCTGCCTTGCCACTTATCCTTAACCTCATTCATGAATTGAAATCTCTCTGACGAAAGACAGAAAACAATGGGAGCCAGATCCTGACTACATAGGGTCTGACACATCTGCGTGGTGCTATATTTCACCAGTACAACCCTGCTCTTCCGGTTGATATTGTTAGCCAATCAAAAAAAAAAAAATTGGTCTTCATGTGAAGTTCAGTAAAACAAATTTCATGCTTAACAAACTCGTGGAGGACAAAAACAAAACGATCAAAGTTGAAAATACAGAACTGAATAAAGTGAACCAGTATTTTTACACGGGACAACGAATCTCCTTAAACTCCTCAAAAGGAGAAGAAATCAATTGAGGAATCGTCCTAAGTTGGCAAGCCTTTTAGAAAACAAGTTCAACATTCAAAATTAAGAAGATCCCGTTTGTCTCAAAAAAGAGAGGCTGAAATGCTTCCTCTCGATAGTCACCTATGGTGCTGAAACATAGAACGAAACCAAAAGATTGGCTCTCAAAAAAAAGCAGGCAACATAGAAAGAGCCCACAATATTTGGTCATTTTCCAAAAATATCATGCAACTGCTGGCCGCCAAAAGATCGATAGGTCTGATGTATCTCGGGGAAGGCTCGTTTCAGACGACAGACGTTAATAGGATGATGATGATGATGATGATGATGATGATGATGATGATGATGATGATGATGTACCAAGGCCATGAGATATTCAAAATGGCCGGATATTCTCTTGGTAGATCTCATAAATTGTATTTCCCGGTTTTCTTTCACAAGGAAATCTTTTAATGAATAGTTTCAGTCAGTGACGCAATAAGAACAGATCATTATTCGAATATCTGAGGACATTTTATCCGTAACTGTACGCAACTCTATTTTTATTGATTTTCATAGTTCAATCGTCGAACAAGGAATTCTCTCAAACACAAATATCTTTTGAATTTTATCATTATTAAATGGAGCATGGTAAATTATCATTTCTTTTAACCTTATTTCTTTCATCTTCATTCCAGTCGCTCTCTCTTTCTCTCTCTCTCCCTCTCCCTCCCTCTCTCTCTCTCCCTCTCCCTCCCCCTCTCTCTCTCTCTCTCTCTCTCACACACACACACACACATACACACACGCACTAAGCAGCCAATATCTCAAATAAAATGAACTATGGGGAGAACCTGAACATACATTTAATAGTTCCTTATCTGCACAATGCTGTAATAGGATATAGATACAATGTTGCAATAAAAAGGTTTGTTGGTTTTTTTTTCAGGTTTTAACCTCATCTCAAGCTGTTTTGATGTATGTCATAATAGGACGATAAATCAACCAATGAGATCATCCCATTGGAGTGCAAACGTAGAAATAAATAAACTGCAAAATATGCATATAAGCTCCTTGTACGGTTAGATACACGCTATTATCTAACAGCTGTAAATAATAGTCTGAGTATTTGGGGAAAAAAATCAAATTAAGACGAAAGAGATACAAGTCAAAATGATAATGACAATTGCTTTTTGTATTCTTTAGAGTCCGTCTTACACGGAGGTGACTCACTGATCTAGCCACGAAGACCTATCATCTGGAAAAATTCAGTTTTAGACACACATTTACATGCTTTCTCTTCTGATATCCTTTGCGACGTATTGTTTGTTTACACACAATGGTAGTGAATGTAATGGTCTTAAGTTGTCCGATTTCTTAGATGCGGTATTTTCATGATTAATTTTGACAAGTTTTTTTTCTCTTTGGAAAACAATCCGAGCGTTGAGGGAAAGGCAGTAATAAAAATAAATAAAAAATGTCGAAAGAGAAAGCGGGTGAAGTTTAATCGAGGCCCTGAATCCTTTTAGCCTGGGTACGCGTACTTAGGGGGAGGGTTACAGACATGTCTCTGTTTGGTTGTCAAAAGAGATCACGAACATACATACTTTTAGATAAGGCATCAAGGGAGGAAATGACAATTTTCTATACGGCTCCATGCTGGAAACAAAAATTTCTTCTCTTCATACTGATCAAGTAAACAAACCAAAAAGAGATGATTCAAATTGTACTTTATTTCTTCAGCAATATACTGTGCACACACTCATACATACCTGTAAATCAGCAGATATATCTCATTTACCATTTATCGAACAAAATATCTAATATCAAATTTCAAACATGGAATGTTTGTATGTCAAAGAGGGTAGTTTTAGGATTACGATATAAGTATAATAGAAAGTCACGCTATTATAATATATTCCCTCAGTGATTGATAAGCAGAGCACTATTTTGAATTTTCCTTTAATATCTTTGGAATTTTGTGTAGGGTCGGGCAATGGGGCATGATGGAACTGGTTAAATTTGGGATTGGGTCCAGGTATATTGTTTTCATTGAAAAAATTTTTCAAACATTTATGTATACGTTCATAACTGTCCACATGATATTTCAAAGAGTTTTCAATATATTACAGCAACATATTGCGAAAGGCTGGAAATTAGGCTATGAAAGGATTTGGGGACTGATTCATACAAATTCCTCCCGTTGGCAGATGTATGTGCACTGAGTACTTTTTGTTTTATATAAGGTTGAGGTTTGTTTACGGATTGATTGCTATTATCATTTAAGCTATAAGATAAGAAGGGTTATTGTAAGCATATATCAACTAGAGACATGCACGAAGACAAGAACACAGAAATTGCTTGACTTCTTTCTGTGGTACCCAAATCTGGTCTGACCACGGGACTATTTAGCCCCCCCCCCCGATCAATAACAACACATTAGCCTCTTAAAGGGCCGGTGTGTATGGTATATAGTGATGTTGCAATATCCAAGCATTAACACTACATCTGAAATTGAGCTATATGCCCTTAATTTAGAATATTAGGTTTCGAATACACAGCAACTCGTATAGATGAATGTGGTTTTATATTGATTATTCACATCACGTTATGAACGAGTACGATCTACATCATCGGCTTATGCTTCATATTGTAATTTCATGCGGTTGTATATGAAGAGATTCCGTGGGAACAAGAAGCGTCCAGCTCTGGTGAATAAGGCAAAGCTGGCTTTTGCATGAAGAAATGCTTTTAAAAGGTTGCCCGGGGATGGAAGTAACAGAGTCATCTTTCTTACTTTCATTCCTGATAGTGTATATGTATTATTGACACGTGTTTATGATAAATATTTGCTCCCGAACTCTTCCGATTACATTAACCTCTATATATGAATATATACATGAGAGAGAAAGAGAGAGCTAGAGCAAGATAGAGAGCGAGAGAGGAGGGGAAAAGGATAGGCAGGCAGGCAGACAGACAGAGACAGAGAGTGAGAGAGATACATAGATATTAAAGACGTCGAAATCTATTGCTTCTGATGCCCGGGCAGGTAAGACAATTACGGAAAAAAGTTTGCCGAACTTATCACTCGTCTCCTCATGTCTCTGTCAACCATCGTGGCTTGATAGTAACGGGATATTATTTGTTGAGATATATATTGAAGATACAGTGTATAGGGGAAATCTAATTTATGCCTATCCCATGGGCATTCGTTCTAAGTGAGTCTGTATGAGTGAGTGTGTGTGTGTGTGCGAGTGTGGGTATTATATTCGTGGTTGGGTTGATTTCCAGTGGCTACTTGTGATTCCCCTCTAAGATATTACAAATACAAACACGTAAACCAAATATGAGTTGTGCATATATTTCTTTTGATTTGTTCCCTGCATATGTAGTTAAATGGATGCAAGCTGAGGCCTTTTTTCGACGCTGTCACGTGATAGCTAGTAGCCTGGTTGGCAGCTCAACTGATAAAACAATCATGGACATAAATATAATGAGATGAGTAATCATCTTAGGAAAAGCACATCTAAAATGTTATCTTAATTAATGAGTTTTAAAATGAAAGTGACATCTATGTAGAATGCATTCTTACAAAACACACACACATACACACACACACACACATATATATATATATATATATATATATATATATATATATATATATATATATATATATATATACCTTAAGCGAAGGTTCGACTCCGCCTAGCAGTACTGGAAGGGATACTGGATAGTCTATAGCCACACTGAAGAGTTGTAATACAACGAAACAGCTGTCTTTGGATGGCACAATTATTAATTATTATTATTATTATTATTGGCACTCCCTACTTTAGGTTTGAGCAATCTTAGGTACGGCACTCATCTACAATCAGCTACTATGCAGAGCTGTTCCGATTCTGGAATGGAGCACCCTGATAGATGTCGAATTATGCGTTAGCAAATATATTGCCTATTTCGGTTCTACGTAGTGCACGGGTAGAGCATCTGCCTCCAGGTCAGAAGCAAAAGTTTTGATCCTACCTAGCAGCACTGGAGGATACTGGATGGTTTATAGCCATAAGAGTTGTAATGTAACGAATCAGCTGCCTGTGGATTATACAATTATTATATACATATGGAACAAGGAGTATGGTTATGTCTTGCATGAGTATTGTAATTAAACACACACATATATATATACAGGGTCCAGTATACGCCTAGCTACTTTTAACTATTCATGGTTAAACAGAAGCTATATCGTTGTATTAATAGAATACTGAGTCTCAAATGTTAAACATCAAAAAGCGTGGAATATCGGAAGTAACGGGTTAGGTTTAAGGTGTGAAATCTGCTCAATAGTTAAAAGCGCCCCCATGGCTAGAGGGTGTGAGTTTCATTCTCACCTTTGGGGCTTGTTCTTTATTTTCCAATTACACTGTTCAATCGTTGCCATAGATGGATGAAGGTAAAAAGCTAGTCTGGTGGTTGCGAACTAGTCAAACAGACAATTATTACCAAGCAATCATTCCATTGCAAATTTGTTACTTTACATTAGTGACCTTGTCTTAGCAATGATAACACACTGTGCAAACAGCGTTTCCTTACTTTTGGAATAGGAGGAGTGACATCCCCTCACCATATATAAATATATATATATATATATATATATATATATATATATATATATATATATATATATATATATATATATATATATATTGTTAAAAGTCTCTATTAGAACAATTCATTAATGAGAAAATTCCGGCAGTATATGTCCAAATATTCATTCAATATTTCAGCTGCGGTACAAGATTCGACTGCACCCCAACAAAATGTTTGATTTTTGCTTCTGTTGGGTTTTTTTTCTAAATGCTGCTACAATAAAACTTATACTGAGAATAAAATATAAAAGTTATTTAAATGAAAACTGATGAGTTTTATCGAATGTTTTCCTCAACAGAAGCTTGGAAACTATGCGATCGGGGTCTTTGACTGGAGGCAGGCACAACGTCTCCGGATGATTAATGTAGCTGGTACAGATGGAAAAATAAATACCCGTGAGGGTATCTTGATATCCTTGTATGTCCAAGGTAACAAAACAATCCTTGTAATCTGCATATTGGTATTAGGAGAAGAAAAAAAGGAACCGGACCAATTATGATATCAAGCACAAGAAGGCTGTTATTAAAATTTTAATTTTCCTGTTGACTTCTATCCTCATTTTGATTCTTTAGAATACAACATTTTAGCTGCCAAGCCCTATTGCGGTCAGTTTATTGTCTCATTTGGTAACCTTGGCAGAATTTCAAACCGAACAGTATACTTTCAAAAGGAAATCAATCTCTTTACCCTCATTATTTCAGTGACAATTTTTGTTGATGAAATCCATTTATTAGATCAGGTAATTAAATCCATTACAAGCAATTGTCAATGAATTGCTTTTAATAATTTTTTACGCTTTTTATTCCACCAAGTGATAGTTGTTTTCCCAAATTACCAACATAACACAAGAGATTCCCAAAAGTAATACGTAAAAGGTCTGCTAACCACGTTTATTTCATCGCATTCAATGGTCAAACAAAGTTGAGCAGTTGATATTTCAACAATAATCCTGACTGAACAAGCTTCAGTTATCCATTTATTGCAGATATTTTTGAGTATATGAACAAAATCAAAAAGCAAAAAAAAAAAAACATTCTTTGTCACTTAAGGCTTTTTCGCAACAGAGTCAAATTCCTCGAATAAAGCTTGATTTGTGCGATTTTTGTCACATTTAAACCCAATAGCATGCTCTTTTATATAGTTGATTAGACTAATCATACTTGTTACCCTTTCATTCAAAAATGCTGAATCTAACTTAGCTATTGGGATCATCTTAATCAGAGATTTCAGCCTTCCATATAAACATTATATTATGATCTCCAATACTGTTTTTGCTAAATTCTCAGAATTTTCAGGGAAACCATAATGATGCATTTTTCTCTGATTTTCTAATGTTTGTCGATTTAGATCACCAAGAAAATTCAAACCATCTAATCCTGAAATATCTGATGCCAAATCTATTACTGGGTAGCTTGTAATCATCTCGAGGTCTGTGTAACAGAAATCTAGATGTTAAAAATTATTCAAATGCCCTGATAAAAATTTGGGACCCATGAAAGCATTTTTTTTTTGTTCTTTTTTTTTCGTTCTTGGTTCTGGTGCAGGGATTAGTAATACACTCAACAACAAATCATCAAATACTGATGGTGGATCTTTGGGTCGTGCTTTACCCTTAACAAACACAGTTGCATAACAGGACGGAAAATGCCGTTCATAAACGACAGTGTTTGGGTGGTCGGGGATGTTGTCTCTTGTTATGACTTTAACCACTGTTTTCTCTCATCCTGACCTTTGGGGAGATGAAATACCAGAACCTTATTTTGCTCGTCATAATTGTCACGGTCGGCTGTTACACAGGACCGATTAGCCATTTTGAAATATTTTTTTGTTTGTTTGTTTAGCTTTTTTTACTGGGGAGTACACGTATCTCTTTTTTTTTTCAAAAAGGAAATAATGGTAATTCTGTGTTCGTTATCGAGAGGAAAACGGTCGAATATGTTGTGGTGAAAATTTCGTCACTAAATGCTTCATAATTTGTAGAATATTTTATAGATTTGACAACAGTTCTATTTCCAATAAAAAATAAAATCAATTAAATGGATAAGAACAAAACCAGACCACACACGTAGCCAATATTATCGGTAATTTTTTAACCTTGATTAAAAACTGAATTTCTGTTCCAAATAGGAAAAAAGTCAAAAATAAATCGCATTTTGTGCTTAGACGAAAGTTTTGTCTATAATTTCTTACCTTTCAAAAGCTGCAAAATAATATTGATAATCGTATGATAAAAAAAAATGTAACTCACAACATTTTGAAAATGCTACGAAGATCCACGAACTTGAAAAAAAAATAATGTTCTCTGACCCTCTCGTTATCGGAGAAAACAAGATATCATTTAGCGTTTAGATGCTATGTCTGTCACTACATTCTTTATGAGTTGAAAAAAAGTGGCAGCTTCATCTTTCATCGGGTAAAAATGAGTAGCTTTGTTTTCAATGATTTAATTCAATATGGCTAGACAGACTAAAGCCCCCAAACATTCACAGAACGCTATTTTCCTTGAATAAAGAAAGTACTCTTAAAAACTCTACATGCAGCAACTACTATCATACTAACGATCTAACGACCAATTCCACCTCTCTCTCCCTCTCTCTCTCTCTCTCTATATATATATATATATTTATATATATATATATATATACATCCTCTCTCTCTCTCTCTCTCTCTCTCTCTCTCTCTCTCTCTCTCTCTCTCTCTCTCTCTCTCAGCCCCAAATGACCGGCGGTGGAGCTTCTAAAAGAGCAACTGCCCCGGTCAATGCCATCCGGTGGACGGATGTCCGTCGCTATCTCTTGGCGTCTTCGAAAATATTCTGGCTCCAAAAATTCAAACTTCTTCGTTTCAACTGCTTTCACAGACATCACAGAGAGATTTCGAAAAACCTACGGACGGGCATGCAATGAACTAATGCCAGACATTCATCTCCAGTTCCTACTGAAGCCGTTTCTCTCAAATACTCAAACATAACATCCTAAATAATGTCCTAAAAAACGAAAATCCATGTATTATTTTACGTAAACTATCCTAAACATACTTCAACAATATGACTCCAAAACATTCCCAAAATTGATTAAATTTCCTAAATTTCCGGGGGGTGGAACAGTCAGCCTTGTGTCTACAGATTTCTTTTTTTAACACTGCAATTCGGTGTATCAGACTAAACTGTGCTTAGTGAATACTTATACCACAAACCCAAAAAAGTGTAACATTTCTTTTTTCTTTATTTTGAAAAAATTTAAAATCAGATTATTCTTTTTCTTCGAGCGGCTGGTCTAGCGTTCGTGATAAAAGTGGTGTATAATTGGAACATTAGTAACTACAGTGGGTGCACATGAGTGTGCGCGCGAAATGACATATACACGTATCGGTACTTACACGTGTACCAATATCCCAATAAATGGACAGTCGCCTACATACATACATACACACTCATACACTCACTCACACACACACACACACACACCATTCATCCATACACGTATATGATTTCTCACAGATGTAAACGTGTGTTACTATATATATGCACCCGTTTCCACTCTTATATACACATGCACGCATTCAGTTACACGCACACACACACGCACACACACACACTCTCTCTCTCTCTCTCTCCCATACATACACACACATACTCTCTCATATGTACACACCCTCTCTTTCACATGCACGTTCACACCTAATCAGAAACTCTCACTCATATACATGTTAACATAGTCGTATACACACACATTCTTTCACATGTACGTACACACAGTCTCTCTTACACGTAGACATCATTTGATAAATAGACTCACTTTCCCATACACACACTCACAGTTTCTCATGCACACATACACTTTCTTCCTCACACACGTACACCTATATGCATTTATATAGATATACCATGTTTATCACTACATACATATACCCTTATCTACGCATAAACACACGCATGTGTGTACGTAATCCGAAGCAGTGCAGAATTAAGCGTGTGAACAGTTTTCAGCAAAACACATGATTAACTTGAAAACGAGTTCTAAGACACATGATTTTAGTTATTTTCAATATTTTATAGCGATTGATGCAATATTTAATAATCGCCTTATAGCGGAGCAGCTTAGCCAAATAATTGTGCAGTTCATGATAAAAGTATATAATTTCGTACACTTATAGCCAAAGGCAGTCCAAAAAGTGTGGTTATGGAGCCGTCATGAATCATCAATATGTCGCCCGTCGCAGCCATTCCAAAATTGATGCTAGCAACAACTGTTTTCAGATCAATTTTTTCTTATCAAATTATATTCTTTTATCGCAAAACATGTAATAGTCTTGAAACTTTTAGCTAAGCTGCTCGACTATTACTCCCAAGAGTTTTTGAAATTTCAATTAAACGAATTGATTGTTCATGTTTGTAAATAATTAATCAAATACTAGAACCTAGTTGTCGTATTTTTAGTCAAAAGGGACTTCATTGGAAGACTTTAAGCGTCCGTCGCTTGACATAGATTTTCCCCAAGGTCTCTCTATCATGAGTGCCGCAGAATCAGTACTCTCTGAAC
>OY735203.1:13141890-13301890 GCA_963457665.1 Thysanoteuthis rhombus
GATCGATTGGTATTATCAAGGAAGCTCATGTAGGTATATACATCGATAACGAAAATCCTTAAAGTAATTAAAAGAACGATTTTGTTTCATTTTCATTTACTTTGGCTTGAAGGACATAAAATACAATCCTAATCCAACCCTATCAAAAGTTTGTCGACCCCTGCCTTGCACTTTCGAACCATCTGTTAAATTTGTCATTTTTTTTAAATTGTTGAATTGTATAATACTGAACTGGGCACTCAACTTCTGTCCGTCGTTTGCAACTGCGAATGTCAGGTACCTCAGTACTATCTCATAAAAACTTTTTGTGCTATCAGTAAGTTTTCATAGTGGTATACGTACCCCTCTCTTGAAGTTTCACGCAGATCTGCATGGGTCCGCCTGGTAGTAAGCATGAGTCCACCCGAGAAGGTATAAAAAAATAATGTCAAAATATGTTTTTATTTCGGCAAAAATTGCATTCTGTACCACAGTTCGGACAAAATTTTAATCCATAGTCATAAAATGCTACATAAAAGCGAGAACTACTTAACCAACTTCGTAATAAATTCTAATAAATTAAAAAAAGGTTTATATAGCAACCTTTGAAGGAGTGGATGCCATGATGAAAATAAAGAAAGCACCTGGATACTTAGCATAAGCAGTTTTGCATGTATGTTCCGAGGTTAGCATCAGGAGCACCGGAAACACGGATTCAGATGGCTGCTTGCCTTCTTGGCGTGGGATCAGCTCTGTGCTCGCCATTAAGAAGGAAAATGTAAGACGTACTGTTTCAAATATTTGTAATAACCAACTGTACAATTTTTTTCTAACAACTGCAGAAACATTTTCACTGTAAAAAAAAATCTCTGGATTATTCAAGTGACAAATATCTTGTCAATTATGCTTAAGCATCTTCAAGTTCTCCAGCATGAAGTTTTTGCATCCATAGCTTCAGACAGAAATATAAGGTTTGCTTAGTGAATGGGAGATTTTAGTGGTCCTCCCAGTGTTGCCAAGTATGGTTTTGTTATTTATAGCAACATGAGTTCTATATACGTTAAATGTTGGAACGTTCTTTCCCTTCTTTACTACTCATCACTACATCTGTAGAGCAGCAAGCATCTGTGTTTTGTCAAATTCATTGCCTCTCACATTATGGAACAAACTGTCATCAATTCTTCAACTGAAAACTATGAACTGTGCAAGGGATTGGTAACTCATAGAATACTACAAAATGTTCTCGCATATACTCGATCGGAAATTCCTCGTTTGTACACGAAACGTTTGCTAAATTAAGCATTCTTCAAACATTATTAACCATTTTTAATTTGGCTGATTTTATTTCAAATTTATCCGATGGAAATCTTTCATAGCCGGAAATCTGGATAATTCTTGAAAAGATAATTAACGAGTCTAAGCGTTTTGAGTAAACGTTTTATTCTCACTGATTATTTTTTTCTAGTTATTTTATTTGAAAAGTGAACTTTGAGTAAAGACATTATAGCAATGTAGCAACCAGGAAATGTGGTTACTTTAACCGGTTTTAGTTATTTTAGAAGACAGTTTCAGCTACAAGATGTTGTTTTTGTTGGTTTTTTTCATGTTCTTCACGCTTAATCAGGGAGCCTTGGAAATTTCCCAATGAAATATTTGCGTCGGTTGGAAACTTAAACTTTCTTGAGCCCTCAGATCATCATCTTATTTGCAAATCAAGACTGTCGTTCGCCGCTGTATAATTATAGAAACTGCCCTTTTAGTTATCCAAATTAAATGCAACTTGAAAAGGTGAGATATTCGTCTTCTCCTTTTTTTATCTATCTCCATATCTTAGGATCTACCTTGCACTATTTCAACACTCATAAGAACGTATTGCAATAATCAAATATCTTCTTTGAAAGTTTTATTTTGGGGCGTTATCTCAGTCCATCATTTTGTAGACTCTTCATGATCAAAGTGTAGTATCCGTTTGCAGTACACACTCTGGTAGCCTTATACTGGTGCAATGATGTCACTGAGAGAGGCTTAGTACTGCCAAGCGCAAGATGGCTAGGATTCGTCCTTTAGGCACAAAGAATAACTCAGCCCAGTCTGGGGGCAGTGTGCCCCAGGACAGCACCCTCCCATCGCACACAAAGGGATGGGTCAATCTTGCTCTGAGGCTTTTTTAACATTGGTTGCAGGGATTGGGGCAGTTCTTTCTAGCTTTCCCGTGTACAGAATTCCAGATTGAAAATGGCCATGTGACACATTTTGCTCTTTTTGGGAAGAAAGGAAATGAGGAAATGTAATATCCGCTCTTTGAACACCTGCGAAACAGCTATAATATATCGTTTAAATTTCATTATGTTTGTAATACCACTGGGTACCCGCATTCCTGGGGTCTTTGACACCCAGGTTGAGAACTATGACCTTCTGTTTTGACATAATCTTGCAAACTCACGATAAAAACTATTGCTGTAAAATGCCCTCTCTGAAAAGCTGCCCCTAGCCCAAATTGCTTCCAGCACCCCTGTTTAGCATACCAGTTACATTGTAAATAGAATCCCCCTTTTTTAAAATGTCTACCTACAGGCACTTTTCAGGGTGGTTCGAAAGCTTAAACCATTGGGAGAATCTAAAACTGAAAGAAAAAATATTTTCTTCTAGGAGGAAGGCGTTCTGCTAGAATAGCTCATCATTTATTACCTGATGGCCAAGCACACACAATCTCCGACAGGAATAAACACACACGCAAATACATGCAAGCACACGCACACACACACACACACACACACACACACACACACACATATATATATATATATATATATATATATATATATATATATATATATACAGAGCTCTATCTTGCCATACAAATGCACACAATGGCGTCTTTGCAAATGAAGGCGTCGCATTTGTTTGGAAGATGACCGCTTTACAGCCTAATCATAATATTTGATTTTCTCGTTGTCCAGGGCAGACATACAAACCGATCAGAATAAAAGATCCCAGAGTGAATCTATTTATTCTCCCCAGTACACTTGCTGTCTGCCATTGTTTGGAGTCACGATTAACAGATTTGCCCATGAAGTTTTTCTCTCTTGATTTTTCAAAGACAATATCGATCTTCCGAGTTTATTTAAGTTTCTGTGACAAGCAAGACGATTGCGAATAGAACTAGATAATTTTCTACTGCCGCCATTTAATCAGATCTTGATGAAATAACATTCAGTGTTAAGATGTTCTATAACTCAAGAGAAAGAAAAGGTCAAAACTTTTTTTAAAAGTCCCTCTTGGCTGAAACAGTACTAATGAGCTAAAAAAAAAACATAAAAAGGAAGCCATCATGGCGATAGTTATTTGTTGATTAGTAGTTTATATTCTATACACACCCGATGATAGAATTATGAAAAAGTTGTTTTATCTTCTCTGTAGAATTTTTTTTGTACTTTTTAATCACCACTACCTACAAGAGACGGGTTCAATGACTGTTGTTTGGTGCAAGTTATTCATGTGTTCTGGTACCTATTTATCCGCCCATCTATGTGCGTATCTATCCGGTATTCGCCCAGTTCTTACCGTTTATAGATGGAACTCTCAATAAGTAGGGAAGTTGTTTTTTAGCTCACTGATATTTCCCCTCCAAAATATGTTTGGGGAGGGGGGTTGTTCAATGTGCAATTTTAATTCTTGCTAAATCAGACACTAGTTTGTGCCTGCTTGTTTTGTTTGTTTTTTTTATTTCAGAATTTTTAATGATCACTATCGAACAGAAGGCGAACAAAGTAACTTATTCATTGATCACACCTTTTTCCAACTTTTTAATTTATCCCCCCCCCCAACACAGCAGATATATGTAGTGGTGATTCATAATTTCCCTGGGAATACTATTTTTTTTTTCAATTCTCAACTCAAAATTTAGACACGGGATGAGCAACATTTTGAAATTATTTCCATTGTTTTCATACTTAATATTTAATAAGCTTAGCTTAGCATGGTGCAATGTCACAGTTGTGAGACACTTTTTATGGATCGAACTATAATTACTATTTACTAAGCGTAACATAGTCTCACTATTATGTGAAGCACCAGACGGGGGTCAAATTACTAAACTTGTAAATGGTTTATGAGACGAGCTCATTAATCAATAGGCTGCGGCAGATGACTGAAAATCATAGATATTGTGACATAATAAGTGTGTGTCCATCACATCACTATTTGCCGATTATGCTAAGTGGTGGGGTTAAAAGTTGAATTTCAATCGCTTTTGTTTGGCTGATAGTCTTTTATTGGTCTGCTGTCTCAAAGATAGTCGCTCAAGCAGTTTGCATTGACAGTGCCCAGCGAAACACAAAATAACCACAAGTACTCCATCTTTTGATTGTCAATGTTCTTAATGATAAAAATACCAGCACGCCCTTTTCTCTCAAAGCTGATAGAGAGAAATTGCCCCCTACCCTCAAACACTTTTTAAATAATTACAGCTAAGACTTTTTAACAAGATTGGCTCGAATTCTGACACGTGCACGGCTTTGACCTCTTATCTTCGGATTCTAGTTGCTAATTTGTCATCTTTGTCCCTTCGTTTGACATGCTAAAGATTTATCTATCTTCCTGGTATTTATCGGTCTCCTTGGGCCAATTAACTATCTTCACGTCCATTCTCCTTTTCCTTCCTTTGTCTCATCCAATGTCTATCTTTCTTTTTCGTTTCTTCTATTCTATATTTTATTCGTCTGCTTCTTTTTCTTGTGTTATTTTTGTACATTGCTTAATCAGACATCATTTTCTTCTGCTTCCGTTCCTTTCTTCCTTCATTGGTTATATTACGTTGATTTAAAGTGTCTGTTCGTTGACTCTCAGCTAAAAAATATCAATGGGAAAACAGACTGGTCTCCTTTTCTTTTGTTTCAGCTCTTTACACGAAGACAGTGGAAAGCGACTTTCGCAAATTGGCTACATCCTCGTCGGAATTCCAAACCCCAACTGTCCTGGAGGACCTCCATCGTGACTTACAGAGTCTTATCAAATTTCATCGATTGTTTCTCGTGTACCTCTACTTGCTGTGAATGCCAACAAAGGAAAATGATAAATCTTTTGCAACCTCAATTCTCAAATTGACTTCGGCCATGCACGAACTCAACGATGTTTGACTGCAAAATTACGCATGTCAAAGATATTCTGGCAGGTCAATAACTCATGTTTTATGTTAATCATCCATTTTCAAAGGTTTTTGGAGATGTAAAAGTCTGCTTATTTCATTCCATTTTTCTTCTCGAGTAACACATCTGTACTCTGGATTTCGGCCGACAAAAGTTTTTTTCTTCATCTGGCCACCTGAGACGATTCTATCTTGTTCCAAAATTTCTGTTCATTTTCATAAACGCCAGCATATGTTTTATACTTTGTTTTATTCTTCATTTTCTGTCACACCTTCAAACAAGTCAGTTTATTACTTAGTTAACACATATAGTTTTTCTTGTCAAACATTTTGCCTTAATTACATGTAACCATTTCATTATACACCAATGATAACTTATCTTGCATGTCTTGCAGCATTCTTGGCCTCAACTACGGTCAGCCACTTTAAAATACAATATCTACAAAGTGCTCGAAGATCATGGTTATTTACTAAGCTTACCTAAGTACGACATAAGTGGGACACACCTATTGAAGACATCACTATATACTGTGGCAATGGTCTCTGAGAAACCTTATTTCACTACATTTATTTACTAAAATTCACCCAGGTATAGGCCAACGAGCCTTCTTTGAACTTGTATTTTAAAGCTTTTGTGCGAATCAAGTCTGCTGTCCCCTTACTTGTGTTTGTAGTATGTTTAATTGGGATAGAAATGGTGTGACAGTATAATTAACGTGCCGCTTGCTTTTGTTATGAAAAAATTACACTGGCAAGCCAGAGCAATCAATCAAACCCTTTCCCTTCATTGGCTTCTTTTTACTATTTCGGTCAATACAGATTTATACCTGTGCCGATTCATTATTATGTGGAGGTGAATCGGGGAAAAGTGTCTTCTATTCTCCAAACAGATCGTCCGTGAAGATAATGAGAGTGACAGATGTCATTTCCATTTAACTAGCTATATATATATATATATATATATATATATATATATATATATATATATATATATATATATATATATAATTCCTGTGTCGTTTACAGACTGACTACACCAATTATCCAATGCTTAATTACTATTATTAGTGTCTAGACAGTATCCTTCATTTTACCATAACAATGTCTCCTGTCAGTTCTCACTCAGTGCCAAATATCTGTCCGCATTTCACACTTTCAGATATTTTACCCTGCTCTAAAGAAACATCTTGTGCAAATGTCTTTAAATTGTTACATATTATTCTACGCTGCCACACTGTTAATCTAACGATTGTCAAAATCGTACAAAAATGACAATTCTCGGTGCAATGAGTTTGGTTCTCGCTTCATGCTCTACGGACCAGATATAAGCCTTGGACCAGATATAATGCTTCCAGTCCAGATAGATATCTGGACTGGAAGCATAATCAAAATTTTTGCTTGATAAGGAAAGAAGAGAATTGGATGGTGCGTTCACAGGGGTAAATTGTTACATATTAGTTCTGTGCTGGTGATAATTTGATAATGTCCAAAGCAAAATGATTTGAAGAAAAAGAACTGTTACATCTCAAGATATTCTTATTATCATGTGGGTAGACAGCGATACATTTATTTTTTCTCTCCATCGCCGCATGTACCTTTGCAAAAGTTGGCGTGAACTTGCAAAAGGCATCAAGCCTGTACTTGTGATTATAAAAAAAAACTTGATTTATCACACTGTTAAACTACCACTTCAATGTTGTTGGATTACCTCACGGCCTCACCACAAACTTATTAGTTCTGTACTGATTTTTTGACATGTAAAGTTTTGATTACTTCAGCCATCGTAGCATAAGCTAAATAATCTGGTAGGACATTACATAGAAATCAGTTAAATTCTTTATTCATTTGCACGTATTTTGGGTTGATTATTACTTTCATGAAAGGGCCACCTTCACCGGCTATTGAACTCAATGTCAAATCACTCCCACTGTATCGAATCGATATCATAATTATTTGCAAATAAATAAATCGTACTCTGGCATAGGTATTATTGCGAAAAAAAATAGAAAAAGATTTCTACTCACTTTCACTCCAAAGAAAAAGAAAACTATCCCCTCACTTTTGACCCTTGAAAAGAAAAGAAAACTATCCCCATTAACTTTGATCTCCAAAAGAGAAAAAATGTTCCCCTCACTTTTGACCCCTGGAAATGAAGAAAAATCGGAAATTCACTGTCTACCATCTGTTGTTTCTGCTCAGTTACGATAACAAACATACATACATATATACAGAAAGACTATTTTCATTTTATTACGTGATTACTATTTCTTTTAACAGCATGAAGAAAAGGGTACTCAAGCCTAACATAGATATTCACATACCTTATCTCACAAATTACTGTGTTGGTTTCAACTCCACGTACAAAGCGTTTCAATTCTGGTGCAGTCAAGCTGGAGACTAATGGGGCCAATATAAGATAGGCATATTTCACCATAGCAGATGCAGGAAAAGATTTGAGAAGAAGGAATTCAAATGATGCTTGGGTTCAGTGTCTCTTCCTACATCAGATTCTGCAATTTGTTTTCAAGATAACCTGGGAGACTACCTCTAGTTAATGTTGTCGAGTGGAAATAGTTGGTGCTACGAGGAGTTGAAAGTCTGCTTCAAGAATTAACTCAATCTTCCAATATCTAATGTCTTCATCTTGGCGTTGCGTTGCACTAATTTGAGCTGAGTAAACATAAATTACCTTACTGGAGCTTGCATACAGAGTAAGATAGCCACGTATTCACATTCTTGCCAATGATCAGTGTTCTAGACGCGGTAAGACGCCTGGATTTCGAATTCTGATTCTCAAGGTAGGCAAATTGAAGATAGATGATATCCCTAATATACTTATTTTAGCCTTGTGCCAAACTTAGCACTATGAATATCAATAAAATTGGTGGGGCCTGCTAAATAAGTTAAATAGTTGCATATTTGCCACCAAAACCATGGATCGGAGTTTGAACCAAGGTGAAGTGTCAGGCTTCCGGGGAAGGGCACGGAAATATTAAACGCACTTCTGCGTAAATGAATATATCGCTTAAAATTCAGCCTTACTGGCCACCCAGTTCCGTAGTCCAGATATAGGTAGGATATCGGCCTCCGGGTCCGATGTGAGGCTTTCAATTCTGCCTCGCGGTACTAGATGGGTTAAAATCTATAGCCACACTGAAGAGATGTAATACATCGAAATAGCTGTCTGTGAATGACACAATACATATATATATATATATATATATATATATATATATATATATATATATATATATATATATATATATAGATAGATAGATAGATATATATATATATATATTGGGGGGGTAATGAAAATATACACACACCACGTATATATATATATATATGTGTGTGTGTGTGTGTGTGTGTGAATTTAATAAAAATGTTACACATACACATCATATACATATATATACGTATATATATGTATATATATATATATATATATATATATATATATATATATATATATATATATATATATATATATATATATATATATATATATATATATATATATGTGTGTGTGTGTGTGTGTGTGTGTGTGGCTGGTCAAACGTGGTGTTTAGAATCCCATGGGAAAAGTTAATATCTGTTTTCCTACTCATAATCTTTCAAAATGGCTGTCCGTTTAGACACACACAGAGAGCTGGAAGCTGTCATAGAGTTTCACGTTGTGGAAAGAGAAAGTGCTACAAATATCTATAGGTTAGTGTATGATTACAGAAAGGCTACGCTTGATGTAAGCACAGTAAAGAGATTGGCCATTAGAGTTAATGATAATCCTAGAAGGAAAAGAGAAACTGACCATAGTAACAGGTCCTGCAATGATAGACCAGCTGCTGCTGTGAATAAAGATGGAGGCTAAATAGGCTGATACTCTCATTACAGCTGACAGAAAAAGAATCATCATCATCAGTCTGTTAGCGTCCGTCGTTGGAATTCCCCAAGATTCGCCAGACCTTTCTATCATGGATATCACAGAACCAATATTCTCTGAAGCTAGTCAAACCATCTTAATTCCCGTCGGTAACAGCCTCACACCTGACCTCTAGGGATCCATGTTTTGAGTCGTGACGTCCAGCGGTTGTCTTGCATTCTTGCAACTTGTCCAGCCCGTATCCATTTTAAACTGTTTCTATGATTTCTCGGACTCCAGTCTTTTCTCTGATATATTGTGCTGTCTTACGATCTCTCTGCGAGAGGTTGAGCATGCTTCTTTCATGTGAACGTTGCATGATTCTCAATTTTAGGGTCAATCTTTGAAGCCAATGAATCTTCGAAGTTTCAATAAGATTTTAAAATGAAATATGTCAATTTTAAAAGATAGCACAATAATTCTGAAATACTGTGTAATATATATATATATATATATATATATATATATATATATATATATATATTATGAAGATGTGTATACTCATGAGCTAAAACATTTTGATAACCTACTAAAAATAGCACTTACCCGACTGAGCAATGACTCGACAAGACTTCATACAAGCATGTTAAGAGCATGTTCTTCAACGGCTGAAAGGAACTTGGTTGAGTTCAACGCATCCCCATAAGTGCTCAATGGTTTTGAGAAATGGGAATTCTGATTGTTATGGCAACACACTGAAGTACCCCGCCGTTCATCTTATTTAGGAGAAAATGGTACGGTCATCGGACTAGGCAACCTTTTTTCCTTCATACAAGAGCTAGTTTGGATCCTTGAATGCCATTCAAGGATGGTTTTGGTGATTTGCATTGATTATCATAGGCATTCTGATTGGCTTACGGCTGGGTAGCCCCATACGCAACAAAGATCGATGTATTGTGCATCTGACAAATTCTTTCCTCAACTTTGATTAGAGTAATCTGCAATTTGTCCCTTATGTTCGTTCGTACTTGGCACTGAAGCCTCCGTTAACTTCATGCGTTGATAGGTTTTGGCCACCTAATGCCTTGTCGGTGATTGGTGATTGTTCATTCATCGGGCCACTGCCAAAAGTAATTCATACAAACCGTGCCATCTCAGAAATAATCTGACCTCATCTTCTGGCTACAACAATTTGACCTTTATCGAAGTTAATCAATTTTTCTCCTTGTCCGTAACTGAGAAGTTCAACACATTTATATGAGGTACTCGAGACCAGCTCTCTTGTTTATAGATCACTGAACCTGGCATTTGGGAAGAGAAAGTGGCTGTCATCGTTGCCAAATAATTGCAGGTCATAATACTTTGGTGTACGATAAAATAAATTATTTACACTCATATATATAATATTTATAAAAGATTTATATGCAATATAAAATGCATATACTCATGTACACACACACACACACACACACACACACATATATATATATATATATATATATATATATATATATATATATATATATATATATATATATATTCAATAATAAAGTCCCGAAAGAGACCATTAGAATTGATGGTGAAGCCTTATAAGTTAATGAATACATTTTCCGATTTCGGGTAATAAAGCTAAAGAAAAACAGTGGTAATGAGATAAAAGAGTGCATAATGATTGGCTGGAAAACATTTGGTGTAGATAGAGACATACTGGAAAGAAAATTGCGATGATGTGTTTGAAACGTAAAGTATACAATGAATGCATAATACCAGCTATGACGTACGCTTAGAAAACCTCAAAACTTATGAATCTACTCGAAAACAAACTAAAAATATCACAGACAGAAATTGAAAGAGTAATGTTAGTAATGACCCTTACCGAGAGAGAACCAGAGTCAATGATATCCTACAAATAATGGAGATGGGCTGGTCGCATAACAAGAAGATAGCACAAAAAGATGGGGTGACGAGATGAATGAAGTTCACCGGTAAGATAAGCCAGATTTTAGCGCTGTCACGCTTGTCATGGAGATAGGGAGGGCTCGTGTCCAGCATTAGACTTAAGACAGCAGATGATTAACATATACATTTACACGCTCTATACTACTGTTCGTCATGATACTTATTCCCTTCTTTTTATCTCATCAATGTCAACTTCTGTTGGCTAACAATTGAAGTACTGTCACGTTTTTCACCAGATCATTTCTGTGACATTGACATTAATGCTTATACATACTTGACTCGATGGCAAAAGTTATCAATTTGTAAGAGAAAGTGTGCAACAACCTAATATAAGAAATGCTTTTTGACATTGATGGGAACAAAGAATGATTTGTTCTTCAAGATAGAAATCACTGCCTAAACTTTTGTACATTATTCCAGAATCACAAATAAAACTTGCGTAAGATATGCACCGCAATTTCTTAAATCGTAAAAAAACATTTGACAAAGGCTAAATCAGACATTTTTTAACGTTATGATGTAACTGAAGTATTTGGTGCTTCCTAAACTGAAATCAACTTTTTGTCGAAAAATATCGGCTACTTGCTTCATCTGTCTTCAAATTCAATCTATTCTTTCAATATCTCTCCCTCTGCCAACACACGTGCGCACACACTAACAAACAGACGCACACACACACATACACACACATTTATCCATTTGCTTATTAATGTTTTAAAAGAAAGAAGTAAAAGAAGATTTTTCAATTTTTTAAATATAAAATAACAGTGATGGAAATTTCTGGCCTATCTTTCCTCAGTACATCAGAGGGAAGGCAGGAAAAGCTGAAATGGCAATATGACAAGAATGTTAGAGAACTGCTTGACATTGCAGCTCACAATGTGGATCTCAATAGATCACATGCAAAAAAAATGGCCGACAGAAAATAATATGGCTTGATCAGCTAGACAAATTCAGAAAATACTGGTTCCACGACGCCCACAATAGAGAGGTCTGGTAAAACTTGGTAAGATCCATGTCCCATGACAGACACTAAAAGGATGATGATGATCATCATCATCATCGTCATATCATATGTATTTAGGCTCATGAATTTCCAATTTTTCCCAAGTCAGCATAGTTTATCCTCAAGTTTTTCGAATGGCGAAAAAAAGTTGAGTGATGGAATTGCCCGGACCTTTTGTCTATGAATAAAGAAAAAAGGTACTGATAATAGTGTCACTAGTATCCGACTGGCATAGAAAGTTTAAAGGATTTGCCCCGGTCCGGCATGGGAATTATCGGGTATTAATCATGAATCACCCAGAGCCTTCCCAGAGCCTCTAATAGTTTCGTGCTGCCAAAACCAAAACTTTCGATATATATTAGTCTTTTATCAACCAAGGGATGAAGGCAAGAAAGAAAGGGAGAAGAAAGAGAGTAAGCAAGACATGTGGGAAGGAAAGGGAAAATGTGCCAACAAGTTGAGGAGGAAGGTAAGAAACAATGAGAGTTGGAAAACAAGAAAGTGGTGGAAAGAAGTAAAAAAGAAGCGAAAAAGTAGCGCAAGAAGGTGAAAAAAAGAGGAACAGAAAACAAGTAAGGGGATAGGGGGGAAAGCAAGAATGAAAGAGAAAAAAATAATGCAAGAAAAGATGCAGCAAAAGAGAGGAAGAAATTGGGGGACTGCAAGAAAGAGAGAAGAAATAGAAAACAGGTTTTCTGTGATTAACAAAACCTGTTTTGTTTTTTCGTCGAACTCATTGACTTTAAAAACATCTCATTCGACTTGGTAAAAATTTTGTGGAGCCCAGATAAGTGAATTGCTGGCAGGACTAGTGTTTGATTCGCTTTTGGGAGTCTTCCATGTTAAAAGTCACTCCTTTCAAGAGAATTCCTACGAAGCCCTATCCGATAATTCGTCTCATTTCCGGTTGATGGACGAGGTTAATTACAGAGAACGCAATTGAACTGTGCTGAAAAGGATTTCAACTTACATTGAAATGAAAAGAAACGTTGAATTTATTCTACTTATCTTTTATTTTAGATGTTATGCCCATCTCTTTTGACTGAATGTCTAGATCAAATTTTCAGACAATCACCTTTTTTGTATTTGATTTCATAAAAAATAGACTATCAGTTATACGCTTGATTGTAGGAGTCAACAAAAACAACAACACACAGACGTACGCACGCACACAAACACACATACATATATGTACATACATATATGAAAATTACACATATATGTGTGTGTGTATGTGTGTGTGTGTGTGTGTGTGTGTGTGTGTGTGTGTGTGCTAGAAAGCTTTACAGCTTTAATCACTAAATATTAAAAAAGTTCTGTCACTTATTTTCCAATATCTGTTCATGCAATTTATGTATTTTTCTCTTGTGTTTCCCCTGTTCTGCATATACTCTGCTATTACGGTACTATGTGTAAATTCTCTCATGTTGAGATTATCAGTTGTTTACCATGTACCTGTTCCGGGAATTTCAAAAACAAAACAGTTATATTAACATGGCACCCCTGCAGTTTTGATCAAATCTTTCTTTTGGCTATGATTTTAATATATAGCTTATACCATATATGGAGTTAGTCATTTACATATGATATCATCATAATGTATGCCATACCGTCGTTATTTTATGGTAGGCATCATTTGATTCTTTCAAACAAGGCTATATATATATATATATATATATATATATATATATATATATATATATATATATATATATATATATATATAGTTTACTACATCAAGGATATTAATAGTACTAGTAAAAATAAATGTATTACATCAATTTCATGTGCGTTCTCTTTTCAAAGTAGAAGATTCAATAGTTCTAATTGATGGATAAGTTATATTTTTATCATCAAAATGTATTTTTTTTATTTAAATCTTATAATGTATTACGTGGAAAGGCACACAGGATAGAACCGAGAAAGTCACTTGGACGACACATATATACAAGTATATGTGCATCAGATATGATGGTGTTATTTTGGTATGGAACTATCTTAGATAAATGAATACCTTCCATTCTACTAAATGATAACGCAAAATCATTTATTCGAATCACTGGGACCATTTTCCTTTGTGTATGATCCCAGACTCTCCTAATAAGGGAAAACAGTTTCATGATACGCTTCTGTCATTGCTAAATAGTTCAAAATTGAGACTTAACCAACAAAATAAAACGAACTTGGGTTAGGGTCAAACTTCTTTGCTTCACAAATATCTAAGGGGTGAACAAAACAGAAATGATTTCTCCGTACAATGTAAATCAAAGACGATCAATACCATTTCAACTCCTTTATCAATAGTTCCTGTATACAAGATTTGCAAACTTAAGCAAGTCGATTTGAGTCGAGAGATTGAATTTTTCATCAGTTTTTGCTTACGAAAAGATATCGACAGGTGAAACAATGGGTCTTCAAGAGAAATTACTGAATTTTGAAAACTGATTGTTTAGCTGTCCGTTTTGTCATAAAATAATTGTCTTTCGACTTTCACCGCCCTATCCCGTCTCCCACTAATTTTTTAACAATTTTTTCGAACAACTGATCTTTTTCGGCTTCGATCTAAATTTCTTTTTTTTTTTTATTGAAAAAATACAATCCTTATTTTGTTTGAAAGAAATACATTCATACTAAAATGTATATTCGTTCAATTTATTTTTCGTATATATCTCCGTCATCTTTTCCTGACATAACATTTCCTGGGAGTTTACGTTCGATCACCCTTTAAACGTTATGATAAAAAGAAGACATAAAATTGAGACTTAAATTATCCATTTACAAAATAAATAGATGACCAAGGAGTCTGAGATATCATAGACTGGCGATGGGCTGATCATGTCACAAGAAGCAAGACAACTGATGGACATCTTTACCTTCTCATTGTCATCCTCGTCAATATATGAAAGTATATATTAGTGTTAATAATTATGTCACTAAAACTGTCATTGCTAATAATAAAATTAATATTTTTGACACGTTTAACTTTTGTTATATTCCTTCTTTTTGATATTTTTTCTTTTCCTAAAATATAACATTACTCTCAGAACTCTTTAATGCTTAGCTCTCTCATTTATGAATTCTAATCAATATGTTGAGAAAGTACAGCTGTTTCGAGGCAACATTTATCATTAAAAGAATCAATTAAGTAAAAGCACATTTTCTTGCCTGATTCTTCCCTTCAAGCCAAACGTTCAGACTCTGCATTAAGAGACCTCTTGCAGGTGTTGCTAATGGAGATGCCTCAAAGCTGTTAATTAGCCGAAGTATCACATGTCAAGTACCCCGTTCGTAATTCTGTTCAGACTACTTATGCTCACCTCACATCGATGCCCTTGATAGGATCATGAATCCACTTTGTTCCATCGCCGTATATCTTGACGCAATGTTCCGTCAGACATGTTACAATGGCTGACAGAGCATTTGGGCAAACCACTCTTCCATAACTATCTTATCCAGACATAGCATCAAAATATATTACCCTCATTGTTAACCTTGACAGGGGGCCCAATCAATCTATCAATTGTGTGATTTCATTTTGTGATATTTTGGACACTAATAATCTTACATCATATGTATGTTCTGTTTATGAGACGGGTTTTTTCTTCAGCCACATTTCGAATGAAATACCTCGCATGGGCTATATAAGCTCTTATAAGTAAAATCGCCAACTAATGAATTTTCAAAAGGCATCTTTCTCGACATCGAAAATGTTCTAAAATAGGAAATTCTTGAATCATATTTTCTATGTTTTGTGAATGTTAGAAGGTTAAAATCAAATCCCTAATTTCCAACCAATCAATTTGATCTTTACCAAGGTCGAGAACTGGTGCTACCTGAACTTCAAAGACTAACTGCACAGTATTTCTTTGTCTATTTAGTCTCATGCCAACCATATTCAAACTGCTTCTGCCTTTTCTTTTTCTTCCCTCCTCCTGGAAAGTTCACTTCATCCTAGCAAATATGAATTCATTTAGCTATCTATTGTAGAACTGCTCATAAATCAATACCTATATACCTCTAACTAAATACGCTAAACAATCACAAATTAACATTTATAATATATGCGTTATATTACTTTGAAAACATATTTGAAATCATATCCCGTCATCATACAGTGGATGTATCATTTGTCCAAGATAGCATAAATAGAATGACCAAAAAAAGAAAATGGGGTGGCTGTATGAATCGATACTGCGACCGATAAGTAGCTGCTTCAACGTAGGATTGCTCTTACCATAGAGCTGAACTACCACCGGAAATGCAAATGTACAAATGACTTCTTTATCTGAAACTTCTCATTTTTTTCATTCACAGTCTATATCTGCTCTATTTGTTTCTCAACGAAAACGATTATATTCTTAAGAAAATGTCAATTTCATTAGAAAATGGATACATAGTGCAACAGAGAAAATCATAAATTATTGTTGGAAATAATCTCCCGTGATTACATGGTGAATATATCATTTGACCTATCATTTCAAATAGGCTTTCAAAGTCAACAAATTTTTATAACTATTTTTGTCGGATTATATATTCATGTTTTAATAGAATTTACAATTGTATATCGAGTAATTTGCACTCCTTATTTTGATTCATGTGTTGTTATCTCTAAGTATTGAAGACGTTTTTATTTTTGGCATGATGTTGCCAACATTCATTTCTTTAAATTCGTAATTTTGTTTCTGATTCTGTACCGTGATACAAATAATCTGATCGGCAATTCGAACCAGTTTATTAGCTGGGAAACATATTTCAGAAATAATTCTCCCAGAGAGGAAACATATCACAGTGAGCTGACGTTTTAACAACATACTGATAAGGAAAGGGCCTACAGTACCTCTAGCTAATTTATATTTATTAAAATATATTCAACTTCCAGAAAATAAAGTATCTCCGCTATGTAAAACAGAAAAACATAACAAGCAGTGGCCAACAACTAAACAAGGAAAAGAAAAAATATATAAATAGAACAAGAAAAAGGTCTAAAATATAGACCCCCCCAAAAAAAATACGTCCCAAATTGGGATCTGAAATAAATTGAATCATCCACTTGAAGAATCCAGAACTGGGCAGAAACATAAACGTATTTTTGTGGCAAATCCTTTAGTTCGTCTTTTACTTCGTCATGTCTTTAGCTTTACTCTAACTCAGCTTAATTTATAATGCTGAATGTATCGAGCATTTTATGAAATAAACCCATCACACGTCAGATATTGCATTATATTGTATTCCTGATTTGTATCATATATATATATATATATATATATATATATATATATATATATATATATATATGCATACTTAAAAATTATATATATATATATATATATATATATATATATATATATATATATATATAGATAGATAGATAGATAGATAGATAGATAGATAGATAGATAGGTTTTTGTGATTGTAAATACGTCTATGAATATGTTTTTAATTACATGTATTAAAGGTTCAGCAACAGTCTACTTACAACTATCGAAACGTATTCAAAGCAGCATAGGTTATTCAGGGAATAATGTTGCATTTTTGGAGACAAAAAGCATTAAAATGTAATAAAAGTCAAATTTATGCAAAAAAATAATCTGTAGTAGTTTCTGATGCTGTTCTATTTTTGCGTACGACTGGTATGCTTTCAGACCGAGGAAAATACTGTTAAGAATTTTTGGATATTTCTTTCCTTGTGTTTTCTCACGATTGTTGAGACACTCTAGTTACAGTTCTATTCCCCGATACATCCAAGCTTTGGTGTGTAAAAAAAACCCTCCTGAGTAAGAGCTGTACTTTTATGTGTTTTGTTTCCGTATTATCAGAGTGATCATTTTTCAAGTTTCTTATATGACTTTGTTGAGTCGATTTGGGGTAAGCAGAATTATTCTTTCCAAATCCTTCAATAAAAGGTTGTTGGATAATTTCATCACGTCCTACGACGTATGTATTTCTCTTCTGTTCCCTTAGCTCTTTAAAAGCAGCCATATTGCTGACCAGATTGGCGTCAGGTTCCGATTTTAGATTACGAAACGATGTGGGTCTAAATCTAGTGATTTTGTGTGAGAAAGTATGATTACAGTTCTTACTCCTTTTTCACATATGAAACTAATATAAGTTTGCATAACTTTCAAAGTGAACAAGGACGGGCAATGAAGATTGGAATGGATGTGTGAAAGAATCTGAAAGTACAGGAGTGAAAGGGATAGAACAGGTATGGAAAAATGAGTGATAACAGTAGCGGCTCCAGGAAACAACAGCTGCTGTGAGCATAAAAAACGGACAATGTACGAAAATTGAAGAGAAAGAATAGCAACTGCAGATGGCAAATATGAACGGAAGTCGACAAAATTTTTTATGAACCCTGCTATAAACAAAACAAGACAGAAGAAAAAAACTATACACCAGATCAATACGAAAATATGTTGCAAGAAGACAAGATGTAGTTGTCTGCAGTAGTGCTTATCGGCAAATTGAGAACCATGCAACGTGCACATGAAAGAATAATGCTGGGTCTCACATGGAGAGACCATGACACAGCACAGTACATCAGAGAAAAGGCAAGAGTCAGGGACATCATAAAATCTATTAAAAATCTCAAATGGCGGTGGGCTGACCATGTTGCAAGAAAGGTGGACAACCAATTGACATCACGATTCACGACATGGATCCCCCGAGACCACATGCACAACTGAAGCCGACAGAATATTAGATGGAGAGACGAGCTGGACAAGTTCAGGATGTACAGGCTCCGTGACGCCCATGATAGAGAAGTGTGGCAAATCCTGGGGAAGGTCTATGTCCAACGACGGACGTTAAAAGATGATGATGATGTGGCATTTGACTGGTCATGTTGCAAGAATGACAGACAATCGATGGACATCACAACTCACGGCATGGATCCCCAGAGATTAAATGCGGAACTGAAGCCGACATAATGAGATGGTGAGACGAACTGAACAGATTCAAAGAAAATTGGCCCATCGACACCCATGATAGAGCAGTGTGGCGAATCCTGGGTAAGGTGTATTTCCAACAACAGACGATAGAAAACTGATGATGATTATGATGATGATAATGATGATAAATCATGGTTTTGTTTGTTTTTCCAAAGCAAGCCCTCTTCATTTGAAAGATTGGTGCAAAGTTGTGATCCAGTCGAGATGCAGTTGGGAAGACTAAGAAAACTGATACAGATTTTTGAGAATCGTCTGACATTTGAATCCAGGGACACCTCCCCGTGGCAGATATCACGTATGTATAGTATAATAATGTAAGCCAAGGATTCTCACAGTGTGAACTGTTTAAAGAGAAAGAAAACGGTTTAAAGACAACGGATACAATTGATATTTCAATTGTTGTGTTTTTGAGGCATCCCAGTAACCATGGACCATGATGCAATTTCATTCCTGCCCGACGATGTCTGTATCACCCGAGCGTTACCTTCGCCTAGCAATGAAGAGCCAAGAGTTAATTACGCGACACAATATTTGCTGATGCCAAACATTGATTTTATGATGAATGACACGCATTTCTATTCGGGGTCATTTGGAACCATAAATTATCAGGATACTGATATTGACTAATGGTGGGTTATGTTTATTGCCGAGTCATTTCTTTGTAGTTATTTATGCATTCTAAAGTATCGGCAGATCAACACAGGCTTAGTTTGACCGTCTACTGATTCAATTATTAATTTTCCTGTTGAACAGATTTGCTTCAGGAATTAGTATTCCTGGTTCTGGAAATACCAAGTTTTCAACACTAACTCTTAGCACCGATTAAAATACGTAACTGTTTCAGCTATAAAACAGGGTACATATGTTCGTGCTCAGTACAACTCAGGACCAAAAGTATGGGGACATAGTAGCAATTGTCTGCGAAACTAGTTTATAAACTACTAATCTTTAGTTCAGTTTTGTGAGGGGTGAAAAATGTAGGGATTCCATCGGGTATTCAACTCACTACAAAGTAAATTTTCTATACTCTATGTACACTAACTTGCTAACAATTAATTCGCTATTGCAATTTCAATTTGCTGATGCTGGTTAATCTTAATATCAGTGAAAAAAAAATAAAGAGTTAAAGTAATCTATTCATCTCTTCTTTTATTAGAGATCATCATCGAACAACTGTAGCCATCAAAAATGGTGGAAGGTTATATCTTTTTATGTGCGTGTGTGCTTGTGTGTTTATGCATCTGTGTGTTTCAGTGCTCCTGGCAGTGCCGTTATGTCTATAGACTTTGAAAATTGGCATCAGTACTACACTCAACCCCTTATAAAAATGATTTGTTTTTTTTTCTGGTCGGAAAAGTCTTTTCTGATCTTTTGGGGGCCTTATTTTGACGATTGTTTCTAAAAGTATTTTTTACACTATTTTCTTTATTTTTTTTCTAGTGGAAAACGCCAGTGACGTCATAATAGAATTTATTCTGACCATATTTATTCTTTGACATGATTTCATTTGAATGACTTCAAATAGTGACTCTCTGGTCGTTCAGTTATTACTCTTCTTTTATACAAGGGGTCGGCAGACCTTTTCGAAGGACTGCCAGATCAGACAAGTCTTATAATAGGCGGGCCAAAGGAAAAGGAAAATCAAATACTGATAGCACAAGGCTATGGAAAAAACTTTGATGGTTTTATGTTTTTTTTGTTTGTTTTTTTTTTTCATAAAATTATATTCCTACATAATTTTCCGTGAGAAATAGGAATTTTCAAGGGGGAGGGGTACAAAATAATGTGTAACTGTGGTCCAAATTTTGTATATATTGATAAAACAGTATGAATATTTAGTATTGGTACATTTTTAGCTACAAAAAAAGAATTGATTCGTTTGAAGCCAATGGGAAAATCAGATTTTGCTTCATAGTTTAATACTGAAATTTATTCATCAGTAACCAAAGACAGATGAGAAAAAATTGTATGCAATCTTACGTATTCAATGAAGTCGATGGGTCGGATGGAACAAGGCCACGATGAAAGGGCCGATACCTGCCCACCAAAAATTTTTACGGCCTGCTTCTTCCCTAAAACTAGACTGGGAACATAAAGGAATCAGAATACTTGAGTAATCTCAGATATGCTGACGACACTGTCTTTTTCATTGAGAACAATCATGATTTTTTAAATTATGCTAGACGAACTGAATGAAAAAAAGTAGAAAAGTTAGTCATCACATGAATTTCTACGAAACAAGTGTTATTTACAACAAACATGTTGGGGATGAAGGTGCGACAATTGAAATAAAAAAAGTAGGGAAAATAGATCACTGCATTTACCCAAGATAAATCCTGAAAGAGAAGAAGAATTCAGGCTAAGAATCAATCTAGGCTGGTATGCAAGCTCAACTTTCAAGATCAAGAAAATTTCCCAAGTCCTAAAAAGACGGATAAACAACCAATGCATACTCCCGATAATCACCTATGGAACTGAAACAGGGAACTTAAGCAAACCAAAAGATGATCATCATCATGATCATCATGATCATCATCATGATGGTGATCCCAGAAGTTTTCAATTGAGCCTTTTCTTAACAACGGACAAGCATTGATATGAAGCAATATTGTATTTTGAACGGAAGAACTCGATTTACACGAACATGCAAAACAAACACTTCGACATTTAGTAAAATTAAGATATTGAGAATCATTCACACTAATTACATTTGGTGACATCCGACTATTACATTTGTCTTTTTGTGGACATGGGGGTCATTATCATAATCTTATTCAAGTAAGAATACACCTCCAAGATTTCTCAAACATTAGGAATAATATTGCTTTTGGAACCATTGCAACAAGCTTGCAATTATATCCTGGCTTACATAAACAACTATCAATATACCAGTTATAAACAAACCTCAGCATATTCTGTTACTACACAAATATTTTTTTTATGTAACCAGAATGAGCGATTACTTTTTTGTCCACTCAGTTAAATCTCATTACTATTCCCACAAAACTGTTTTTAAAAAGATTAGTTTAAAAACTTGATTATATCGATTACTAGGATATATCCCGAGGAATAAGTACATATGTATGCACTTATTCATACTTATACGTGGCTTATACGCGTATATATTTTCAAAGGTACTCTCTGTAAAGTGGTGGCTACGAGCAAGATAGGATCAACTCATTACTTACAGGATACCCATAAATGTGCCATTAGAACATTATCCAGTGGAGGTGGGCTGGTGTTCCATCTTGTATGTATGTTTGTACGTATGTATTTGTGTATATATTATAAATAAAATAAAACCTGAAAATCAACAGAAGACCTTGAAAGCCAACTCAGAGCCCACGAGAAGAAGGTACCCTATTTTCAAAATAATAATAAACTTGAGTTGAGAACGAGGGGGGAGGGGAAGAGAGAGAGTATCAAACTTATAAAACAAAACAAAAAAAAAGTTAACATCCTTATTAGTGAGACAACAGACATTATGTATGTATGTATGTATGTATGTATGTATGTATGTATGTTTATATGTATGTATGAATGAATGCTTAGAGAAGCAAAAAATGTCAATAGACGTTGAAAGAATTGTATAGTACATGTATTTTAAAACGAACAATAATTAATTCCCATTTCAATTCCGTGAAATAGGGAGAAACTTCTGATGGTTACATTGCGGTATAATTTTAAAGTGTATTTATTATGTTAGCAGCGTTCAGTTTTTAATCACTTCAATTGAAAGAAAACATCTCTCCCTGTCATACAATGACAGCTGTCACAACATGCTGTCATGACGTGCATTTCTTTCTCAGATATTTGCGTATTTTTCTATTGGATCTAACATTGAAAATGGAAAGAAATAAGGAACCTTTTTTCGCATATCATGCAATTTTTTTCTTTTAAAAAAGTAAAGATGCATCTCAAAAGGATGTGTGCAATCCATGAAAAAAAGTAGTTTACGAAAGTCCATGCGGAAGATTTTCCGCTTACCGATGCTCTACGGTCGGAGAGAATATTTGAGGTTGATGCCAATAAATTCAAGGTCTTACTTGAGAGTAATCAACGTTATACGCCGTTAATAAAACAGTGCAGAACGCAATAGATAGTTGGGCAAGTGGAACGGAACATCACCAACCGTATCAAAGACTGGTCTCCATCCAAAGACAGTGATTTTTTGTATATCGAGGTATTAAAAAAGAGTCTTCGCCTCTGAGTTCCTTCTTGAGAACCAAATGATTTGAGATATTGCCCGCCAATCAGACCAAGAGAGCAGCAATCGACAAAATGCATCGAAAATCCGTTATAAGAAAGAGAGATTGTTTTTTGGAGGATCAATTGAAAATTGTCTCATGGATGTATCCCCTCATGCACCGTAATCACCAGCTATTGCACTTTCAGAATACGATTTATTTGAGTTTTCACAGAAATCCCTTCAGGGAAAAAAAGTTCAGTTCCCTGAGAGACATCTTAAGAAACATGGAGATTTTTCCCGAAAAATATAAAAAGTCCTGGAAGGGTTGAATTACAAAATTGCCTTGTAAATGGTAAATATGTTGCACAATGGTATTTATGTCGATAAGAGTTGTCTACTCTTTTAGTTCATTAAACTGAACGACGTTTCGTTTCGAGAAAGAAAGCTACACTCAGAAGAAAGGTTACCACTGCGACTCATGTATTTGTGGGGGTGAGTTCTTTGGAGAGTTTGAAAAACCCAGTCCATGTGTTCGTAAGACGAAAGAAACTCATTCAGAAGACAATAATCTGAGATAATAAGTTGGACAACGTATTTACCAGCAATCTGTTCTTGCTGCCACTTTACCCTGATAAAATGTATGAATGTAGGCTGGTTCAAATAGCAGTTTATCTTTAGAAAAGATACAGATATATCAGCGTGAGGCTGTACCTGCACGTTTGTACACTCCAATGCAAATTGGGCTGAAGTTCCTTGATCAATGGTAACAGCCTGGATGAGCAGAGGTCACAACACACTTAACGTATATTGCCTATAACAAGTTTTGCAGACATTATATCATGGATAACCTGATAGCTTTCCCAATTCCGCCCTCTCTTCGAAAAGATCGCTTGTGTCATATAATGTAATTTCTTTGGGTTAGAGACTAAGATCCTTTCTTTTTGATTGGCTCACTCTGGGATTATTCCAAGCAAAGAAAAGAGGGATTGGTTGGTCGGACATTTGGGAAAAGTCATTCAAAGGAGCAGCAGGATTTTTCGGGTCGTCAGATGTACATACAGAATTGTTTGCGGGTATAAGTTAATTAGCTGTGACTAAGAGGAGCACCGTTGTTACTAATATGAGAAGATTCTGAGGATATCAGCGATGATGCTGTGAGTAAGCGCGCTAAACTTTTTTTAACAAACTTTCCAAACTCAATCCACTTTGTCTCCTTCCTTCATTTCCTTTCCTTTCCAGATGGCTGGCAGCGAAAGGAAATGCAGGAAGGAGACAGAATAAATTGATTTTGGAAAGCCTGTTGCAAAATTAACACACTTAGGTACTGCTTTATCGCCAATGTCCTTACACTCTCCTTAGATTAGTAACAACGATTCGAGGGAATTTCGTTGCAGGAAAGCTCACCACGGAAAATTCTTCTTGGCAGGTATTCATTTCTACTCAATCTGTTCTCATAATCCTTATTAAACATTCCAGATTAAATACGTTTTATCTTATTTGGATTTTTTATTTCAGAATAAGATGAGGTTGAACTTGATAGTTATGTGATTTATGTTTATAGGTTAAACATATGAGTCAGTATCTCACTTGAATGTTGGTGTCTTAATATGCACATGTAGGTGTGTTAACTAAGATTATCAGTCTGTGATGTCTTCTGTCTGTTTGGTGACCGTAACCCTAAATCACTATAGCAACAAACTGGTCCAAGAGACAAGCTTATTAACCATCATACCACTCTAGGTACGTATCATCTTCATTATAACAATTGTGTTTCCAGTAGGCTGCAAGAAGTTTGACGTAACGAGAGGAAACTGAGGTGGACAATGAAAAGTGGACAGTTTACAACAACGTACAACTCGGGGATCGCAAGGCAAGCAAAAACTACGATAGGTAGTTTGGCGGGGAAAGTCTCTTTGCCTTGGTTAGCAGCCTCTCTGTCCGACAACAATGCGTTCAGTTGCTGCTGTTGAGATCTGCTTTCCGTGACTGGTGACTTTCGTTTTGAAATATTGTCTGATGAATTGCCTTTATCCAAGCGTATGCGAACAAAATTAATGAAGTGTTTTGTCAGTTTGCCGGACACGCCGAACAATTTTATTGTTTGTTGTCATCACTACGACCATCTGTCTACAATTTGAATGAATTTAGCCAGTGAATACGTATATAGATTACCTTTAAGCAGATTGAGATCACACACAGACACACACACTTGCACATGCACAGAACATACACGTGCACACACAGAGAACACACACGTATACACAAGCATGTGTATGTATATTGGTTTGTGAAAAGTTTCAGGCGAAGAACTGTTCAGCAGAGCATTGGGACTCTAGTTTTTGATATAAGACAGCTGAGAACACTTGCACACATCATATATATATATATATATATATATATATATATATATATATATATATGAAGTGACTGGGCCCAATGAGACTAGGCGCACAATGAAAAAACACTCAAACTCAATGAAAAACACCAAAAAGCTGATTTGATAAGAGATAGGTCTATCATAATTTGGTCCTTTATTTCACTCCAAAGTAAAAAAGAATCTTCCTCTCGAGAGTTGTACTCCATCAGAATTAATAACAGGGACTGGGCAGATATTTAGGATTTCCATGGATATCGCACGCATTAGGATATGTACGTAACAATATATATATATATATATATATATATATATATATATATATATATATATATATAAAGATCTTCTGAGGAACAATGAGAAGAAATGTGGAGGTCAATGAATTCGCAAATTTTTATTGATTCATCACGCTCACAACTGAAAAATGAATCCTTCATTTTTCATCTCTGATAATCATGAAAATCACATTTCACTCTCTCTTTGATGAAGCCAGCGAAAACAGTGAGACAAATAAGACCCTACTATCTCACAGCAAAAACAAAATGCCGCCTCTCTATATGTTCGATTTTAAAATTTCCAAGACAGATATCAACCAAGCCATGGATATCCAGGTGCTTCGAAATACTAGAAGACCTAACCCAATAAATAAGATTGCTCATTGCGTTGGTATATCCCATGAAGAGTCAAGGACACCTCCCAACACTCATTGTGAGTTCAGAAAAAACGGAATTTAGCCAATGCATGAGATTGTGCGCTTCTGAGGGAGATTTTCTCAGCTTTGACATCACCAATCGAAAAGCCCCGTCATCAGAGAAAGCGAACACTCCAATCATGAAAGGAGTAGCTGAACTTACAAATCAATCTCATGTAAATGTCAGCCAAAGAATTAAGCAGATTTCTCAAATTCCCAATGAAAAAAAGGAGGCATTTTCTAGGAAACAAACAGCGTCGTGAAAAGAGGTGAATCATCATCGCCAGTGATACTCCTGCAGAAGAAACACGGCTGTCAATGAAGACTGATGACGCAACAAAATACCAGGGAAATAAGAGTTCAAGCCAGGAGGAACCTTCATGCAAGAAAAAATGACTCCTAGATAATGCCTAATCATTGGATCTTAACTGTTAGGACCTGTCTTTGGTGACGATGAAGCCGAAGACGAATTTTTAGTCTTCAATCCTTCTCTTTAATTTCTTGGGGACGCATCTAATAGTGGTAAGACTGATGGGATAAATCTTCAAAATCTCACTTTTTCTAATTGTGAGCTATCGGAATTGATCGAAATTTTGTCATTATAACGCACCAATGCTGAATAATTACATAGAATATATTCGAATACATTTGAAAAATACTGCTTCTGGGAATTATCTATAACTTCCTTATTGTTGTTTTTGCTAATTTTAGTCAGACAGTGTATTCGTGTGCCGATGGTTATAGAAATAACTGTTAAGTCTTGTCAATCAAGTGACTTCAAGCTATTAGGAAGAAACTGAGTAGAACGCATCTTTGTCGTTGTCTTTCAACGCACTCAAGGACGTTAAATTCCAAAATCTGAGAAGATGCTTGATACCAACTCCTCGGTACGGAAATACGTTGAATTCAAACGCCCAGACTCTGGAAGATCAAAATTCTGATAACAAGACTAGGAAGGATACTGAATTCCAACAACCGGTTACATAAGGATGCTGAGCTAATAGGAGTGTTAAAATCAAACATCCGGGCTCTGGAAGATGCTTAATTCTGACGTCCGGGAAACGGAAGATACTGAAATCAAACATCCTTACACTGAAATATTCTAGATGTTATCATTTAACCATATACATAAGTAATTATTAGGCTGATGTAAAAGTTCCCTCGCTTTTTTTTAATTGAATGTTTTGTTTACATGAAACCACTTTTCAGCCAAATTCTGTCTGTTTTTTTTTTTGGGGGGGGGGGTGATTGGGGGGGTCAGGGTCGATAACTTTTAGTAACTACTGATCTGACATGGAGCGGAACTAGTTATAATCTGGAGTCGACAGATCCAGGGAAATACGCTGCACGTGGGAGAACCTCTGATCCATGATCAAATTTGCGTGAGAGGAAGAACGTTGTTATGCAGCAAAGTTACTGATCAACTGTTTTGCCTAGAAGGAGCGTTCTCTTCTCCAATGCGTGCGTGATTCAAATGAGATAGCTAGTTAACCTTCAATGCTATCATAACTTGACGTGTTGTTTGAGCTGCATCCGCTTGTTACCTTCCGCTGGGTTTTCCTGAGATTAAACGTAATGAATTGATAATGCCGGACGTGCATTTTGCAACCAGTCATAATTTTCACCGAAATAAAGTAAAGTCATCACTGTTCCATCACCTTGTCATAAATGTAATGCATTAGAGGCAGTAAATATTTGAACAAACTTCAAAGACACTTCTAAGATTTCCTCAACAATGTGCAGGAAATGTCGTTTGAAATTATGCATCGGCTTAATCATTACAGCAGGTCTAGTTTGTCATGTGACCAACGACTTTTGGCAGCATGACGTGTTGGGAGTGATCAATCAAAAAGTTTGAATAAGGCATTATCAATAAATAATTACTTCTTTCACCCTTTGTTATTTATCATAAACTTGCTTTACAAATTGAATACCCAAGTGAGAACATATTTACAGGAGAATGTCCATAAACAAGAAAAATATTTTTCTAGATATAACAAGAAGTAAATGTTGTAAATTTCAGCCCTCTAGCTCCATCAGTGGAGCCTGTACACATTAGATGCATGTAAACATAGCCAGAGAAACTTAAAAAATGAAGAAACCTATTTTAATAGTTTTGTTTGACGGTTTCTAATGATATTGTATTTTTGGATATTTCACTGCTGTGGGTGCGTACGTGTTTATGTGTATTTATGTATGTGTGCATGTGTGTAATGTACGTCTATAATTTCCGAATCTGAGTTACGTTGTACGAGAACTGAATCCCCTTATCTTGAAAGTTTGTAGATACGCACATTTTTTGAGAACTGAAATTAAAATGACTTACAAATATTCAACATACTAAACGGACCTAAACATATATGGATGTAAATGTGGCATAAAATGTAAGCCTATGGAAAAATAGGAAGATGATGGTTCAGGTTAGAATGCAAATATTATCGTTGTTTCGTTGAATACTCTTAAGCTACAAACGAAATATCATTGCAAAAAATACAAAATGAGAAGGAAGCGAGAGAAAAAAATTTGAAAAAGAAAAAAGTTAAAATGAATGCAACCTTTATCGTTTTGACCATGGATATTAACTGACTAAACAGTACTATCTACCATCTTACGGTTACTCTTTCTTTCATCCCTACCAATAGGATGAAAGCAAAAAACAACAATCCACAATGTAGGAATTTCATCTGAGAATTTACATGTATAAATTCTATAGCAATTGCTCATCAACATCATACTCATCATCATCAGCAGCAATTATTTAGTGTCCGTCGTTGAACATCGACCTTCCCCAGGATTCGCAGACCTCTCTGACATGGGCGTCGCTGAGCTGATACGTTCTGAATTTTTCACACAATATTTTGCACAGTTTCGCACATGATCTCTTGGGATCCACGTTGGGAGTTGTGATATCTGCCGGTTGTCTGCCATTCTTGCGATATGACCAGTACGTTGCTATTTGAGTTTCGTAATGGATTCCATGATATCCCTGACTCCGTTTTTTTTTCTTTTATGCACTGTACTGTTTTGTGGTCTCTCCATATGATATTGAGCATGATTCTGTCATGTGAACGTTGCATGTCTCAGTTCGACGGTGAATCTCCAGTTTAGGTACAATGATTTAGCCCCATAGGTGACTATTGAGAGGATGCATTGATTGTAGACCCTTCTTTTTAAATTGAATGGGATTTCTGGCTCTTAAAGCATGAGCTTGCTCTACTGAAAGCTTGCAATCGTACTGTGGTTTTTCATTTGCTGTCTCCTTATTTGGAGGACCTCATTGAGATTCATGTCCTTGGTAAAAGTAGTGGTCTATTCCCTCTGCTCTGCATTCTCGATTTTTATCTTTTAGTCTTTGTCCTCAAGATATTTGTCGTACAAAGCTTTAAAGTCGACAAACACAACATCTAGTGGCATTTGAGATTCCACCGCTTTCTCTTTTAGTTTATTTACTGAATGGAGGAGGTCACATGTTCAGTAGCATTTTCTGGAACCAGACTGTTCTCGTGATTTGTTTTCATCCAGCGTTTTGATAATTTTGTTTGCAATCACTTTGATAAAAACTTTGTAGATGCAGTTGAATAGGATTATTTGCCTTTAGTTGTTTAGATCTTTTTGTTCCTTTTTCTTAAGTTATGATTGCCATGTTCCAACCTCGATGGACTTCACTCTATTTTGGGCTTTTTTAGTAGGTTTGGGGTGGTGCTATAGCAATATGGTATGAATATTGAATGAAGAACAGAATAGACATGTACATTTAGCTCTAACAATGGGCATATACCACCAGTGACCTGTAAAAAAAACTACACATTATTATCAATTGATAGGTTCCTATTGAATGATTTCATGTCATATATGTTATGCTTACTGGCACTTTCAAAAAAGATTTTTAAATAATCTTTTTTCCAACTATACTATTTTTAATGCCAAATCTCAAAATTAATAATTTTCAGGCTTTTATTGTTCATTCTCTGTATTGTTCGCCATCAAGCATGGCCAATGCAAGAAACCGTCATCTAAAACTGTCATCAAAACTGTAAAAATAGGTTTCTTCAGTTTTCAAGCTGGTCTGGCTGGCTGTGTTTGTATTTATGTATCATGCGTGCAGTCTGTGCCAATTGAGCTAGAGGGGGAAACAGTTGAACATTTTTTCTTTATTATGTCTTTAAGAAAAATTGGGGGGTCTTTTTAAACTCAGCCCCAAAATAGGTTTTGAGCTCTATGTTCAATGCAAGTATCTGCTAAATTGATACCTAGTGCTTGCCCACTTGTTTTTTGAAAATGGGGACTTTTTAGTGATCCATTACAAGGCAAGGGATGTATCTTATTCATTGATTACCACTTTTTCCAATTTTTGATTGATCACCGTAGCGGTTTCTATCCAGTGACTAATCAGACCTGTATATTAAACAAACTTACTCACCAAATATGACGAAGGGTTCTATCTTTTTTTTATCCATACTTTTGTGTTCATGTGATCCAGAGCTCCTGGCTATAGTTTTTTGTCTAAAGGTTTGAAAATTATCATCAATATTCCATTAGTTCCATCATTACAATAATAAGTTTTTTTCACTTTGGGGGGAAAAAGCTTTTTTTTGACCTTTAGGTGTCTTCATTTTGAAGGGTTTATTAATAACATCTAGATTCTCCAGAATCAATTGTTTACTCTATTTCAGATGGAAACTTTTCTCAATTTCGTTCAGCACAAATATTAAAATGAGCAGGATAATTAAAAATTATTTGATTTACAGATATTGACGATTTATGTACGACTTAGTTTCTTTTCTTGGTTGATTTTTTGTTTGTTTGTTGTTGTTTTTTTCAGTTTTCCATCTCATTTATATGTTGTAGACGTCCAACTTATTGAAAAGCAATTCTCTTACAGCGACACTGCATCCCGCCGATCTATTTAATGGAACCATTCCTATTACAGAGCTGTCGAATGTCCTGATGTGCGTGAATGAACTATAAACGTGACTATTAAGTGTAATAATTTCCAGCTGTCGTTCGACTTCGTCATGAACTTCTATCAAGTGTGGCTGAGTGGTTTTACCGGCTGAGTGATAGCTGAGGGATTTGCCGTCCTCTCTTCTATTTCATATTTATGATAATCCCCAAACCGAACTTAGTAAGGCACAAGGCTTATTGGGAGGGTTTAGACGATAATGATGCATAAATCTTCCATTTAGCAAGGCCTCCTCCCTATCGTGAAAATTAGCTTACGGGTGGTTGGATTTTAGCGGGGCTCGAACGCTGGTGACAAATACAAAACTACATTAGCCACGAGGAAAACTAATGATGCGAAAGTTACCCAAAAGTTCAAAGAATTTGGAAAACAACGAACGCGTTTTGAGCTTTTGCCGATACCTTTTGTGATCACCTATTGTGGGTATGAAACAAAAACAACACGTTTTTTTCTAGAAATAATAAGGAGTAAATGTTTGAATGTTTTTCCCTCTAGCTGATTGGTGCGGCCTGCGCCCGTAATACATACATACATACATACATACATACATACATACATATATACAGACAGACATATAGACATAGCCAGCCAGACAGACCAACTTGAAAACCGAAAAAAAAACTTTTTTGACAGAATGGAGACAGGGAACTAATTCAAAGATGACAGTAGAAACTAAAGGTCAGAACGATTAATTTTTTTCACAGCCAACCCCTCTGGGCTCTTGGGTAGCACCTTGTATTTACAATCCTTGGTTGAGTCCGACATGGGACAATGACTGTTAGGCCTCCTTCAAAGATTTTATTCACTAGTCTGCGTGACTAGATTACAAATCATTGCTCCTAATTCAGGCGCCCTAGGTATTTGATAAGCTTACCTTTGTCTGCTCCAAGGCCACAAATGCAGAGTACCCAGTGAGGATCGAGCACTCTCGCTATGGTCAGCTTTTTTGAGGGCAGCGTTTACGAAGAACATCTCACCAAAGAGAGACCTCCCATTGGTTTAGATTTTAATATTCAAATTTATCATGTTTACACAAGAGAAAGGTAAGTAGTTCTGCAAATCCCAAAAGTGAGATTTTAAAAGCTGAAGTTAGATCTAATTGACAATGATAAGGATATTTTCTTTACCTTTGAGGCAATTCGTTTATTTTCTTCAGTGTCGCAAATTTAGATATTCTATATCCAAATTTAGATACATCCAAAGATCAAAGTCAAGGGAGATAATCTATCGGAACTATTAAGAAATATCTATAGACTGTAAATTTTATTTATTTTCATTAGATTTCTCGAGAATTGCTGATCAAAAAAAGTTCACACTTGACACTGTGTATCTGGCGGGTGTCAACTTCGCACAATATCGAGTTGTCGAGTCATTACAGAACATACACACATTACTTCAATTGTTGTTAGATTATGCAATGATTCGTTCGGATCAGTTCCCTCTTCAGGAGTCATCCATTCAGCTATATAGCTATATTCCGTATTTCTCCAAACGCCAATACTCCCCCATGTTACATTAGTAATATTAGAAGTAAAATAGTATTAAACATGAAAAAAAATAAGATAAAATAAATACATAAATAAAGGTGGTAGGCGTATTGACGTTCAGATGGCCTTCGCAGCTTACACGGTTGTGCCGCTGCCAGAGAAAAGCAAGCTCCATAGCAAAGATTCTTATCTTTATTCTTTATACTGAATCGCTCACCTTACTAAAGATCTTAGAATGATGGTAGAATTTCTTGTGAATGTGTACAACGTTCTACTGTGTTTTAAACAACAATACATCAAAAAAGCACTTTCTTTAATGAGCTATCAAAACGCCATTAATCAGAAGAAATTGCCGAATTCTATGCAGGTTTTTCTCTGCCCTCAGGCAGGCTTTAAAAAACGAAAAGTAATCTGACGGCAAGAGATCTATCCCCTAGATAGCACTTCCCGATTGAAGTAAGAGAAGAAGAAGAAAATTCACACCCTGATTTTTGCAATCAAGGTATTTGGAGAGAGGGGATTATCCACTTTAATTATGATTTTGAGTCGTATTTTGCATCTATGAATATGAATTGATAATCACTTTCCCACTGTATGAACGAGTGGAATCATATGTACTCCTTGATGCCTGCAGCAACGACCGAAGAAAATTGATGGTTTTGAGCAAGTTCCTGCATCGGAAAGACCTGTGTGTTTACAGAAAATATAACCCCTTAGTCGCACTAATAGGAGCATTGCGAGTCTCACACCCTGATGACACACAGTAAAAGGGTCTAGATAGTCTATATAAGTAGAAACGTTGAAATTAAGATGTCGGAATTCATTCTAATGATATTTAGAGGATGAACAACCAAGAAAATTGCTTGGACCACCTAGCGTTTTGCGAAAATGGAAATGCATATTTGTTCAGTAGAACTAAAAACCCTGTATCTTATTTACATGTCATGAATATACAAAATATCTATGCTGGTTTCACTGTTAGGAAATGAAAGATTAATGTACTTCGAATCAATAATTCGAGTCTGAAAATACATGTTATATTCATAAGCTGCAAGACTTACACTGATCTAACAAATATTCTATTTATGAGCGTTCGATTTTGACATGTTGTATGGATTTACAATCAAACTTGATATGATTTATGTCTATCACAGAATAGAAAAATAAATATCAATTTATTTGTATGGATCAATTCTATTCATCAACAATCCTTACGTATTCAAAATTTTGAAAAAGTTTACTGGATTGCTCCAGATTTCCTTCCTTTTTATTTTCTTATATTATTTTTTTTTCTAGTCATCGAATTTACTTTACCAAAACATTTCTTCATTCTTTGTTTGTTCTTCACTTTGTTTTCTGGGGAAACAGGAACAGAAAAACATGCCTCGACATTTTGAACCCATTCGTTTTAATTGGACCCTGAATTTGATTGACTGTTTTCGGAAATCAATATTTATCTTATCGATTATTTACCACGTGAAGTTCATAATTTTAAATTAACCAATGAATCGACCGTTTTTTTTTCTTCTTTCTTCTCCTCATCGAAATTCGCAAAATAGAAATAGTCAAAAGTCCTGCCAATTTTTTGATGGAATCATTTACACCGACCGAATTTTAATTACCGTAACATCATTTTTAAATGACACATTTTTTTAGAATTTTTTTTCTCCATTGGAGGCAAAGGTAGCAAAGAAAAAATGTATGATTGACCTGCAGGATCACGTGCTGCCCTTATAAGACAAAGACTATGAATCTTTCATTCAATTCAATGATTAAAAATATCATGACACAGATTTAAGGCTGTAAGGAAGAAATCTACAACTATAAGAATACGGTTTGTGTATTTATTCGTTTATTTATTCATCTTCTGTCGCACTAAGTAGGTTACCGCTTATTCTATATTTCGATGACTAAGTAAAAATACTGAATTTAGATTAAATGATAATAATATAAAAAGTTTTTAAAAAACAGAGGCAAAATATAATAATCTGTCTGTCAACTGAATGCTATGCTCCATATGTACGGCAATACAAATCCCTATTATCCCCGTAGGATGACTGAGGACGTTGCAACTCAGAGATTATTTGGACTAGACGAACCAATATTCCGTATATTGAACTTACATCTGTCGACTGATTACCCATATAATTTAAAGTTCATTAGATACAATACATCTCTCACAATATATAGCTGAATGGGAGAAGTCGTATCTTGCCACTGATCCCAAACCTGGAGACAGTTGCAACACTAATCAAGCATGGTCCGAAATAAATTGATTTCCACTTTTTTTATATTGCTTTTTGTCATAATGATCATAGTATGCTGAAAGTATTTTCTATTTCATAATAATATTATAGCATTATTCATTCACAGACAATAATATTACAGAATCAATCTATTCATCAACAATTATTGAGTTTTGTTTGTTTATGCATAGAACATAGGCCTACCTTGAGTCGATGTGCAGATATTACAGTTGCTATTCAATCTCTAAATACATCAGTGTTAGACAGGAAAAATGAAATAATTTTCAATACAACAATCTTCTAATAAAAATGCATTGTCTGCAGAAAACTGCAACTGTTTTTAAAACTGATTTTTGTCACACACAAGTGAATGTGAACTGGCAGCTTTTTCAAAAGTGATTTTTAAAAACTCAGACATCGAAAAATGACACAGCTAATGTACTTTTTAAAACTTAAAAAAACAAAACAATTTTTAACGTTTTATCAGGAATGACAGAACATTATATGCCAGCTAGATACACCGACTGTGACACATGCTAACCAAGTCATAAAAGTCAACAAAAGAAGGATTCAAATTAAGTTTTCATAACATCATGGAAACGGTCAGGAAAGTGTGACAAAAATACGGCTCATGAAAAAGATTACTTTCATACTTCTAAAACATTTCTTTGTATGAAATGCCACAAGAAATGCTAAATGTGTCTTCTGTTCTTCGGGAGGGGAGAGCCCATGGTGCATGTGTAGTATGACTGTCAGCTCTCTCTAATATGTGTCTGATTGGAAGAATGATATTTGTTTTAACTGTTCCCAGTCTCTTCCTTGTAGAATGCAATATGTATCCAATATATTTCAATTATGCAGTCAGTTTTGACAGAACAAGTGAAGTAGAGAAACAATAATCACAGTTGTATGTTAGTACCAATAGCATTTGAACCGTGTATATACATAAGTTTCAAGCTCTACTTAGCATAGCACATTAACTTCACTGCTGTATCCATGTTTCGTTCATAAGTCATTTTCTGCACTGACTAAGTATTTTTGTCGGTAGGTAAAATTGATCATTGAAAAGCAAGTTTTGCGATGTTTAACCTGTAAAGTCTTTAAGTAGGTTTCAACACAATGTCGGAAATCAAAAGAAACACTTCTGGTTAGTCACTTAATAGAAACCGTATATGTATAACAAGAATAATCCGTCCAAAATTATAGGGTTATTAGTGGATGACACTGCACTAAGGAACAAAAAGCGATTTCATAATAATATTTGTTTTCAATAAATCAAGTATCCCAATTTCAAGTTTTTTTCAAGTTTCAACCCACCTAAAGCTTTTTAATTTGTTGATCAGACGTGAATTCCTAAGTGTTTCTATGACGTAATTTATCTTATGTCATAATAGAAAGGTAAATCAACCAATGAGAACATCCCATTCGAGCACAAATAAACAAAGAAATAAATCGACAGAAAAAATCATTATGTGGTCGGATAATTACACCATCAAAAAGTACGCGTTCTCTTTTCTTTGTATTCAGATTATTGCAGTCATAAATCGTTGTCCAAATCGCTGTCCAAATCTTGTTTTTATTCCAAAAAATTATAGTAATTTTTTAACAATTAGTTTAAAATGACTTTTCATCCGAAATTTGAATTTCCTCATAGAACAATCTTCCAATGTAAGTTGAAGTCGTTTCTTTGTCACCATGACAATATATCCGTCTTCTTTCACCCCTAAACTTTCTCCCTCCCTCTTTCCTAACTAACTCTCTCTTTGTTCATTTCTGTCCATCTACCACTCCCCTTTCTCTCTTTCTCCTCTCTCCTTCTCTTTCTCTCCCTCTTTGTCAGTCAGTCTATCTCTGTGAATGCAAGGGAGTTAATTTGTGGCTCACCAGAGATCTAATCTTCTTAATGTCATCTTTGCACAGAGACATTACATCTACAACTGCTAAGCCTTTGTAAGAATCTATTGGTTCCTGACACTCATCAATCTTCGCTGTAAGTCAATACTCGAATTCACCTAACCTCTAGGGAGCATAAAACGTCAATTTTGTTGCATGTTATCCCTTCTCTAAATCATTATTACTCGAATCGATATTAGCTGAACCGAATCACAGACCAGGCGAGCAAATTAGACAGGTGCCTGATCGTCGCAGAATCGGAGAGATACGTATTTTCCAAATCGATTACAGAAAAAAAAATTCTCATTTGAGTTATCTTTGTTACCTTTCGAATTTCTTGCAGCTGATCTATCGAATCCATGATATACTATCATCGATATCGCTTTCAGAAATTGATATCAATAAGAAAAATCAAAAGTGTTATATTTTTTAGATTAAGTTTTGACAGTATGTGAAGTTTACAGTATCTTGCAAAAGTTTGTGAACTCCATCTAAAAGTCATGAAAATAAGAATTCTTTTTTTTTTATTCAAGAATATTGCATTCATCTATTTTTAGCAAAAACTTGCTGGATAAGAAATACGTATTAAATTAAGTTAAAAAGTTAGAATTCACATGGAAGGCATTGATGCTACAAATCTTTTGCATTTTGACTTCTTGTTTTCAAAATGTCTTTACTACTTCTTTCAGGTGAGTGCGATCTTTCTTTTCCACAAGTGTATAACAACTTAGCACCATCAGTGACTTTCATGGTCAAGGCAGTGATCTAAAATAGATTAATACATATTTCTTTTCTAGTAAGCTATTTACACGAAAAAATGAATGCAATATATTTGAATCGAAAAAAAATCTCATTTTCATGATTTGTTCATACCACTTCGAAACTTTTGGATGACATTGTAATTTTTCAAAAACGAAATTCTCTGGTTATTAAGAAACAGCCCAAAAACCTGATAATGATGCATGTTTGAATCGAAATCGTTTCCTTTATAGTTAGGATATCCCAATTCAAAACAAATCCCTTTAACTGAAATCTGAAAAATCAGATCATATTCCAGATTTCGGTTTTGTACTTATACTTGGGGTAATTTTATTAAAGAGCATGAAACAGTGACTATTTGTCCCTTAACCCAAATGAGTATCACTGGTTTTACAAGAATTTGACGAGCGGTAACTAAAATTTTCTTATACCTTCATCTGAAATAGTTTTTTTTTAACTAAGTATTGATAATATCTACAATAAAACATCAATAATCCTAAATGCTCGTTTGCATTTGTCATCTGTCAGGGATATTCGTATCTCGAAGCTATAGCAGATTTTCGAAGGAGATAGTGTACCACTCGGATACTTATTATTTGGTCGTATTGGAGGGTTTAGTGTTAAGATTTGAGTGTAACTCGGAGGACTGTAAGTGCTTCAGTATCTCTGGTCGAGTGGTAGCCTCGAGTTGTTATCCGTGAGAAATGCGTCATGTTCGTCGATAACCTTCAAAAAATAATTTCTGAGAGTATCGATATGTCTGATGAAAAGTGGACGTTGGACGAAAACGTTATGAACACGGCTTATGAGGAATAGTGTATGTCTCGTTTCATTCTCTGGGGCAACTGTGAACCCTTACTTTCAAACAAACGGCAGGGTTTGAATATTGTAGTGCATGTTTACGTGTTTGTGCGAGCGCTTGTTTCTGTGAAACCACTAAGTCGCTTACTTTAGATGAATCACGAATCTCTCCCTGTTATACACAGTGCCAGAAAATATAGACGGTCTTGGCCATCTTTCGTACGTCATTTTTAATTACCGGAACGCTTCCAAGATACTTTCTTGTCGGCTGCACTCGTTGCCAGACGTTGATCTCGTGACATTAACATATGGTGAATAGCGTACCAGTCACAAAATTTCAAATTAAACCTCTTCCAAACTTGAAAACTGCTGAGCAGCACTTTGTTGAAAGCTACAAGCTATCTTACGGAGATAGTATCCGAGAGAGGCTTCCACGATGGTTCACATGGCTAAGACTACTCTACTAGAGAATGATTCGTCACCGACTGACTGATTGACTGAATGACGAGCGGAAAAAAATGCCAGAAGCTCTCTGGACCTATATAAAGCATTTTTTTTTCTTTCTGGTGCAAAGATCTGACTTTCAAGCTTGTTAATTCTAAAACGAATTCTAGTTTGCGCTTTGACAATTTGTTTTCATGGTTGAGCCCAAGACTGCAAAATTTCTCATCGTACGATGAATTCCAATTCAATTCTTTCTCCATTGTTTCTTTTAATTCCCATCGGAACTACTTATTGCTTTCAATAAAATCGGCATTTTTGCAAGTAACACTGAATTAATGTACGATCAATAATTCCAATTTATTTCCCAGTACAAGCCTTCACCAATCCCAACCTACCTGATGATCAATTTATTGATATTTACAAAGTTTTGCATACTCTGGCATAAGGCTGCACTTCGGGAGCACTTGTAACGCTCGAACTAACTACAGTAGCTAATTATCTGCTAGACTAGCTTGCTAAACATCGCTCCAAGACAGATGCCCACTGACCAACCAAGCGTAGTTTAATAACACAATTCGAGAATTGAACACATGTTAATTTACCAAGTTTTGCTTAATCTTGCATAAAGTCACAACAGTTGATTGCATGAGAAATGAGCTCGTTCTTAATTTACTAATCTTTGCTTAGTCTGGCTCAGGGTGCACTCTGCTTATAGTACATAATGTTTCTAGGCAGTCATCCATCTGTAAGTATTGACCAGCTCCAACACAACTCAACTTCAAAAATCAGAAGAGAACTGATGATTCCAGCATCTCATTATCCACTGAGCTTTACTAAGTCTGCAACAAGGCACAAGCTGACAAACGGTAACCGGTATTTTAAGCATGTCCTAACTATAAATCTCCAAATAGATACTAAGGGATATTAGTGAAGCACTTGCAAGGATCGAACTCACGACACCACCGTACTCGTCAGTGAGACGAGCTTGCTATCAGTGGCATGTCAGTCTGTCCGTTTTCCATCGAAGGTCAAGAGATTGTAAATTAACATAGATCAAGGCAAACGTTGATGACAAAATAGGCATGTCATGTATAGGATGAAAAAGCGCAACTGATGATATTACTATAAAAAGACAATGCAAACAATTTTACTTTGGCGATTATATGTATAATGATTTCAGCAACTCGTTAATCACTAATCAACCATGAAGACCCGAATAGTCAAAATTTATCTCCTCGCACTTGCAAATAAATTCGCTGAAAAGTGTTATGTGGTGAATAACAGCGCTACACCCCCCTCTCTCTGTCTGTCTGTCTGTCTGTCTGTCTGTCTGTCTGTCTCTCTCTCTCTCTCTCTCTCTCTCTGAAGGATGAAATGAGGTTACTGTCTTCCAAGAGTTGATGTCACTTCAAATGCATATATATATATATATATATATATATATATATATATATATATATATATATATGGACATATTGTGACTGATCAGTTTCACACAGCTATCAACAAACAACTGTTTTTTCACGGTTTTTTTTATTGTCCTTTTTTACCAATGGGGTTTTGCTTATATGGTTGGTTTGTGTTATTGTAGTTTATCCCCTCTTCCTGTGTGTGGGTTTTGATGTTTAGGAAGGAGTCGTGGTCTCCTACCTTGCTGGTTGGGATAGTATGTTGGTTGTGACCTAAAGAAGAATCCTAATTCCACGAGTCTCTCAGCTTGGCACACTGTGGCTTGTGACAGATAAGCTCCAGCAGAAAATGAGTCCCTCACGTGAGTCATGCAGGGCCAAGTACTATAAAACTATAAAATTGATTGATGTTATGCGGGACAACATGCCGCAAAAAATGGTGACAAAATACTGGACTCAACGCACAAATAGACTCCGAAAGCCAGTCTCTACCCTGCCACCGAGAAACGTCTCATCCCAGATCAAACTCCTGAGTCGCTTGCTACAAGATAGCAGACCAAACAATATTCAAGAGACCCAAACCCTATCATCAAGTAATGGAATGAGAGAGGACGATAAATGAAGGGGTGTTAGAGCTCTTCCGGACGGGTGGGCCGATCTTGCCTCTTACACTTGTCCAAGCACTGGCCAAGAAGTCAAACGGGGGAAAAGCTTTTTAGAAGGAGTTAGGTTACGCAGATGAGAACTCGGATTATGTGGATAGGAAGGCTGGAAAGTACGAGTGTGTTGATGGGGTTGAAATGATGAAGGTCGGAGATGAAGACTTTGACGATCTCTCTGATGATGATGATGATGATGATGATGATGATGATGATGATGATGATGGTGGTGGTGGTTAGTTTAAAACACAAAATAACTTAATCAAATCTTAAAATAAAGGTTTGGACTTGAATGATGTCTGAATTGTTTGGGTTAAAATTGCAAAGGGAAATGTGTTCATTTGTCTGTGTAAGGTGTTGGCTTCAAAAGTTATACGATATTCTGTTTTTGTTTTTTGTTTTGTTTTGTTTTTTGGGGGGCCTGGTGTCAGGTTTTCAGTTGATGCTATTTAGGGTTAGATTGAACCCCCATAAGAGATTATTATAATCTGTAAACAGACAGCATCATAGAAAAGACTATTCGAGGTTTTAAAAAATATCACATCATTGGCCTAACAGTTGATATCTTCTTTTTTTTCCATTGGGAAACATATCAAATTTCTCAACATTTTTTCACTTTCCTCTTTGTTTTTCTCCTAACATATTATCAACATATTCTCAATTTCTTGGGTTTTGTATTCGTTAATTGGTGAAAGAAAAATGTCTTCATTCATCTTTGTATGCTGTTTACTTTAAGTCTTATGCGATTTTTGGATTTGATATCTGGATCCTGGTTTCCACTTGGTGAAAGATAGGGTTAAAAGCCTGTTAACAAATGAAATGATAAAATACACACTCTAAGGATTCAGAAAAAAACATATTTACATACGAAATTGTATAATCAAATGCGTCAACACAGTTTTACATTTTTGCTGATTTCGTCCGGAAATCAAGAGTGTTTGAATCTGGAAAATAACGATTTTTCTAAATTTTTCTGAATTTTTCTGAATCGTTTGCGAAATGTGTTTAGTTGTCTCCGTATGTTGTTTACTCCAAAAGTTATGCGATTTTCTATCTTTTTGCTGTCTATTTAGCTTTTAAGGATATTTATTTTGTTTTCGTAGAAAACTTTACAACATTGGAATTTTTTAAACGTTCCAGAGTTGTTAGTTTTAGATCTGTCGACCATCGACGGTCATTATTAAGAAATGTAATTAACAAGTTTTTTTACTGAGTAATTAATATATTTCATGTAATTTTATATATATATTTCAAATGTTCTGTTTTTTTTTAACTTGGTTAATTAAACCAACTTGTTGACTTTACCACCTGTGCTTGTGGATGGTACATACATTTAATCATTCGAAATATAAATATAAAATCATTTGAGAAAATAATATTAATTACTCTTTGAATACAATTGAGTATGTTTCCTTTATAAAAACCGACGATGGTCAAAATATGTAGAACTATCAACTCTCAAGCATTATTTCTCAAATTTTGATGCTGTTAATAAAAGGTTTGCACAAATACAGGACAAAATTTAAAAAATTGACAGAGTTTGCCAATTAATCTTAATATTGTATGATGTAATAAAGGAGTATTGCCTCCTTATACTATTTACGTCTCTCTCTCTCTCTTTCCCTCTCTCTTTCTCTCTCTCTAGCTATCTAGCGATATATATATATATATATATATATATATATATATATATATATGCAATGCTCTTCCAATGGAATTGAGCACTCTGGTGGATGGTGAATGTATGCATCGGTAAATATATCGCTTAAATTCAACCTTATTGACCGTCCTGTTCTGCATGGGGCAGAGATGCCAGCCTCTGGGTCAGAAGCAAAGGTTTCGATCCTACCTCATGGTACTGGGTGGGGTGTTTATTCGTCCCACAGCAGCAAAATATGACACTAGATCGGGTTTAACGTGGGAAGAATAGGATCCATCCGTCCAAAAATGGCTCCAGCCGACGCAGCTACGGTTGCCACGAAAGCGTCCACCAGGGGACCTGCTCCTTTAAGTGCAATGGAGCAGTGCTGCCCCTGGGTAACAGATTCCCCGCAGCTGGGCCGAGTAATAATAGGAGAGCCGAAAGCCTCCAATGTGCTTCAGTAAAACCTCATGGCTGACACACTGCACCGGCGCACTCGGTCTTTGATACCACCCACATGCCAATCTCCGGCCCATTCGACGGGCAAGTGTCAGTAACAGCGCCCCAGGCTCTGCCGTGGAACAGATACTACACTTGGATCCCGAACAAAAGACCAGAAAAAGGTGGCAGGACGGGGTGTTAATTGGATGTCCCACAGCAGCAAAATGTGACACAAGGTTGAGCTTAACGTGGGAAGAACAGGAAACCATCCGTCTAAAAAATGGCTTCAGCCGACGCAGTTACCGTTTAAAAGCTCATGGTAATGGCTAGACAACGTCACCCGTGAGAAGGGGACTTGCTCCTCGGTCTTGACATTATCCACAACAACTACTTTCCGGCCCAATCGACGGAACAGATATTACACTTTGATCTCGTCGACAAGGCCAGAAAAAGGCGGCGGGACGGGAAGCTGGATAGTTTTTACCCATACTCAAGCGTTGTAATACAACGAAACAGCCGTCCGTGGATGACACAATATATATATATATATATATATATATATATATATATATATATATATATATATATATATATATATGAATGTATTATACTATTTTAAACTCCATTTGAAATGACCTCCAGTTATTACACGGAGAATGTAATCAGACAACGTAAATAGAAACTTGGGCTGCAGCAGCAATCGTACCGGAAGCTGCTTCCATGAAGCGTTGCTCTTACCATTTTTTTAATCATATCATTAAGAAATGGATACATAATCCAACTGAATACCTATGAATGCATTATATTAGTTGAAACTCTATTTGATTCTTGTTGCAGCCCCATTTTCTTTATTTATCCTATTTACACAGTCTAGACAAGTCTTACATTCCTCGTGTATTAATGGAGGCTTGTATCAAATAAAATAATGCTTTCATAATTATCCCGTCGGATTATGTATATTTTCTGAATTATATATATATATATATATATATATATATATATATATATATATATATATAAGGCAAAAGGCCCAAATAACAGTTTCAACTCTAAATTCTCATTTTGCTCTTCCACGGTCAATATCTTCTCTATTTGTTTCTTTCAACGCGACGATTATGTTATCAAGAAATGAATATATGACCCTACAGGATGATTATAAATTGCGTTGAATTATATTCACTCTGTAATGAGGGGGAGATCATTTCAAATAGGAGTTTTGATATAATATAACAAACCAATATTTGAAATGACCTCCCCTTATTATACGGTGGATATAATATAACCGAGTAACATAAGTTTTGAGATGGAATGTGGACCAGAACCACGACTAATTGTAGTTTAGCCACTATAGTCAAGTTTCCCACTTTTCTTGAAAAAAATTGAATTTGGGGATGGGCTGTATTCAGCTGGTTTTTTCTCTCTCTTTGTTTGACTTGTTTCGTTTCACTGGAGGCTTGTCTAGTAAATACAAGAAATGCAACAAAAAAAAAAAGATTGACTCATGCCCCGAAGAAGACAATCACATAGAGTGTGATGGACTTTGATGATTTTGATCCAATTGTTTTTCCTTTTTCCTACTTCTAGGTCGGGTGCACAAACCTGGCAAAGATAAAAAGGTTACGTGCAGGGATACATTAACTTTGTCATCTTCAAAGTTCAAATGACTAGAAATCTATTTGGGGTGTTCATTTCTGCTCAGTCCACCCCTAATAACCATTTAGTTGAATATTTGAAAAAATATAAAAGATATGAAGATTTTGCAAAAAAAAAAATTTTTCTTTCAGCTTAATCAGCGGTCGAAGAAGCTGGGAAACTTGCGTGCCCGAGAGAGTTGACTTGAATCTTAAAGGCTATGTATATATGTATATATATGATATCCGACAGAATGACTATTAATTGTTATATTAAATTAGAACGGTTACTTGAAATGATCTCCCATTATTACACAGCTGCTGTATCACTCGTCCTTGACAACATGAATAGAATAAACAATTAAAGAAAATGGGGCTGCTGTAGGAATCGAACCTGCGACCGATAGGATATCTGCAACAGTGTAGCGTTTCGTTTACCATTGAGCTAAACAACACCCGGTTATGCAAAGGCCCGAATATCTGCCTCAACTCCAAATTCTCATTTTAGCTAATAACGGGAGATCATTTCAAATAAGACCTTTAATATGATATAACGCAATTTATAATCATTCAGTGGGATCATATATTCCATGTATTAATAACATAGTTATCGCGTTGAAAGAAATGAATAGAGCAGATGTAGACCGTCAATAAGCAACACTAGTCAGGGGAAGTTACAACATATTAAAAATACATCAAATTTTACCAATTAACGTTTGGTTTTTGTTTCAATTAGCATGTTTCATAATTTGTTACTATTTTGGAAACTGATCTTTGTTACACCCCAATGAGTGTAAAATGTAATCTTTAGTGTCCTTAAAAGCTTTCAGAAACATTCCAAAAACTGATTTTTTAAAACACAGACATTTCAAAATGATGCAGCTAAAAATTTTGATAACTTGTTACCACTGTTCCTAACCCTATCAACCATGACAGAACACTAAGTGCTGGCTAGAAACACTGACTTTGACACATGCTAACCATGTCACTCACAAGTCAACAAAAAAATTTGATTACTTCATGCAAGCGGTCAAAGCAGTACGACAAAATGGAAAAATAAATAATTTCATATCTCCAAAACATTTTTTCTATTAAATAAACGCAAGAACAGTTGAATGTGTCTTCTGTCCTTCGGGTAGGAGGGTCTAATTGTGCATGTGCAGTATTACTCTGGCATATTTCTGATTGGAGGAATAAAACTTGTTGCAACCGTCCCTTGTTTAAACTGTCCCCAGTCTCCTCTACGTTGTAAAGTAGGAAAATAAAAAACGACTTAATAAGATAATGATAACTGCATAGCAATAAGAATTTGATCAACAAACAATATCGGAAAATGCTTATTTTCAGTCTTTACTAGCATTGAATTGTTTGAATTTCGAAATACGATTCCAAAAATTAAACGTTTTCCCTTGATGAATTTTATTCCATCAGCTTACATGTAAATTTCTCAAAATGAGTTGTGTTTACCCTGTCCACTTTGTCCATATGTCTTGTCTAGGGCTATTTAATCAAAGTTTATGAATAGTCGTGACCACACGAGTATTAGCCGTTGCGTGACAAGAAAAAGAGCTCAGCATTGAGTAACATTCTTTCTGGGCCCAATCCACAAATGTTGTGGAAATTTTTGTTTATATCATTTCTATTCTATTATTATCGTTCATACCTATATACAACAACAAATTACAACAACAGAAAGCAGTTGGTCAGGAAGGTGGATGAAATGTGACGATATATATATATATATATATATATATATATATATATATATATATATATATATATATATATATATATATATATATATATGACATAAGTATTTGAACAAATACACAATTCGCTTTTAATCGCTTGGTTTTGATAGTTCAATACAGGAACATTGCGCAAGAAGAATTAACTTGCAATCAGTATAACAAGGTATATCATATTTTGTGGTTTCGAATGCTTCATTCATAGGAAATATTTTTTTAATTGAATTAAATTGTTAAAGAAGAATATTTTCTCTAAATTTTCATCTAAAATCTGTTTTAGAATCGATCATAGAGATCGAAAATACGAACTCAAATTGCTATTTGGAGGAGTTGCCAGACTAGTAATTTGATTTGGTCAACACCCCATCCGCTCAAAATCTTTCATGGCACCTGAAAACTTGGGCAATAAAAACAGATGTTGTATTTGCTGAAATACTTATGAGCAGTACTTTTCTTATAAACCAACCATCTTTTCTATAAAATGCATAGGAAAGTGAGGATTTTATGCACAGTTTTGTTGCATAATCGTGAAACTAACTTTTGGTGATAAAAATATTTTCATCAGAAATATACATTATATTTAACAGACTTTTGTAATCACAGTTATAATCGTTTTAATTTTAAAACCTGACGACAAAATGGTGTCAAAATGATTGATTTGTCGATTAAAGTAAACATTGATTTTAAGGCCCAAATTCTCCGTTGTAATTAGTGATTTTTTTCCAAATTAAGGTGATTAATTTAGACTTTTTTTCTTTCTTATGAAAACAAGAAAAAAATTAAGAACACATTCTTGAAAAAATTAATCATGTTTTAATATTGAGTATCAGAGATTTCAAAAGTTGCATGATGATACATCTTTTACGAAAGAATTGTTTTACGCTTGGGTACGCAACTGTTCAGTTGCACATCTTCAAATATATAATCTGTATGGAAGAATGTAGAGTCACCTTTTTTCAAGAAAACGATAATCAACAGGTAGGAAAATGATAGTAAAGACACTGATCGGATTAAGCTAAATCTAGAAACATAGTCCTCCTTCCACAGAACACAAATAGATATATAGATAGATATATGGATAAATAGATAGATAGATAGATAGATTGATAGATAGATAGATAGATAGTAAAAAAGAGTTAAATATTTCATACTTATGACAATGATCTGTGTTTAATTGTATTTAAAAGACAGTTTTAATGCAGATTTTCAAGGCATTAACTCTTCATAAGGAAAATTGGAGTAATATTTCTTTTCACTCCCAATTTTTCGATTTGGTATAAACCGAACTTTGAATACATGAATACATACATAAATACATACATACATACATACATAGAGGATGAGTTAGATATAAATATTCTATATTGCCTGGATGACTTGACAAGATGTTGATTATTTCCCTCTCTCTACCAAGGGAAATGTGTTGACTATGTAATTCGCACCAAGGAATTAGTATTTCATTTCAAATTATCATTACCAAAAAAACTAATAAACGAGAAACTAAGTTGGGTTTAACATTGATATGACTCTCTATTCAAAAACTAACCCTAATTCATCTTTCCATATTAAATTAAAAGACACCATTAGAGTTTTTTTTTTTTTGAATATCATTCCAGGGTATATCCCCAAATGAAAAGAAAGATATGCATTACGTAATTTCTCCTCGATTCTTATGAATCTTTCATGAAGAAATCCGACAAAATAATTATTTCTGTCCTTATGGATTTTTACAGGAAGTTTATGAGAGTCTGTAAGCTTTCTTTCTCTTTGACTAGTAGTCTCCTTAAATGGACGGCATTATTTTCAGTGACTACGCGTAATCAAATCTGGAATACATTGATCAGCGGTCAGCCTCCGAAAAAACAAAGAGAAATGGCCAAATAAATTAATAGAAATGTGTTAATGATCAAGTTGATTTTGATGGTTATGATTCCCTTGTTATGGAAGCACTGAAATTGATATCTCAAAATCATTATGCTCGATATCCAGTAACGCAGAAAGAGAAACTGTTGCCATGGTTTCAGTGCAGATGAAGCTTAGCCCTCATTAATCTCTTTGCTCATCCCAACGATTGCATCAAGTGGGAGAGGAATTAAGGGTTGGGTTTCTGTTTGGGGATGCATGGATTTTCATCCTCCCCACACTTCATAGGATTATCCTCTGTGGACGTACATCTTTCTTTTTGGAGTTCCAGTCATTGAAGGGCTAAATGTGAGAAATGGTGTGTTCTGTAGTTTTGTCTTCTGTTTATTCACTGCTTACGATGATTCTAAAATCCAAACATAACGCGTGCACACACACACGCACATAAATATATATTGATGCAAATATATGGAATATCAACACTGATGAGGCTTGTTGTCATTTGATCTCCAGTGAAAGTCCATTGGTACAATGAGTGTGAAAATGCAACAAGTACAAATATAATAAGAATAGACAAGTGAAAGTATCTGGACGACAGTATTACTAAATCTAGGAAGATATAGTGGGGGATACTGTAGTATTGAGGAGATTTGCTGTTATTTAATCTGCAAATAAATTTTGCATGCATTGCTAGATCTAATATTTGCCAATGATTCTGTTCGTCTCACGTGGCTACATAAATTGCACGTGCAACAGCGTTTTTCTTTTAATTCTCCTTTGTGACTCCAATATATGGTCCTGATGTTTCTTAATCAATTTTTATTAGGATTGATTGAACGTCCCAATTTCGTTGGCAGAGAACAATCTGTAGCCCTAGAAAGACTGTAGCGAGTCCTCGGATCTCCGATCAATATCTAATGATTTCTATGCTACGTGGGGGCAACTCCTTTAAACCTTTTCTGACAATTGGCTACTGAGGGCGCTAGCATTTAAAGGTTTATTTTCTTTATCTGAAGATAAAAAGTCCTGACAATTCCGCTCAACTTTTATCTCCATCCGAATTGATTTAACTTGAGGATAACCCCTGTTGACATAGGAAACATCATAAATTCGTGAACATGATTTCGGTAGTCTTCGGCAAGATAGCAAATCCTTCTAATTCAAATGAATTTGATCTAATTATGTGATCTGGATGATCTGATAATCTGCGTTGTTATTTGTGAATAGAAGTTGGTTTGCAGTATAATTCAGATTTACGGGAATGTTAATGGATTTTTACTCTCGTGTCTAAAAAGACTATTCCTTCTTTAGAAAATTCTGTAGTAAAATTTATTTTTTGATTTGAAGTTGTTCCTTTCGGTGAAAGAATGTTCTTTAACATTTTTGATCTCCCTTCCATATGGAACATTTACCATCAATGTACCTTATTCATGACAATGGTTACATTCCATGACTTTTTTGAAGGCTACTAGCAGTTCTTTCTCAAAAGTAGACTTGAATATATTAGCAAAATTGACTGTCATCGGATTTCCCATGGCTGCTCTTTTCATCAGATAATAACATTATCCTTTAAAATTGAGGGTATTGCTTATGAGAATGAAAGGAATGTAGTACAATAGTGTTGAATCCCACCTTTTACAAGCACGAACACTTTTTTAGTAGTCAATGTATGGATATAAAGAAAGAACGTCCATGGTAACAAGTAAAATACTAACCGAGTAGAGGTTTTTAATGGTTGAGTAGCTTCTTCTAAAGCCAGTTTGTTCCTTTGGTTGATTTTATGTCACGTTTTGGTGATTCGGTTGGTGATCACTTTGGTAAAAAGTTTGTAGATGCAGTTGAGAAGGCTTATTCGCCTATAGTTATTGAGATTTCTTGGTTTCCTGTCTTTTGTATAAAAGCATTACTTAAAAATATTTATTGAGTATTTGTGGTCATTACTGGACAATGGTTTTTCATTTAAATTTGTAACCGTAATGATAATGTGGTAGTATGAATTCGTGGGGGAAAATCACTTACAACTAAAATTCCATATTTTATGGAAATCAATCACTTTTTCTTTCTAAAATATGAATATTACAAGTTTTATATAAAATACCACGCAATCGATAGCTTTAATTATTGATACTGGATATTGTTTATCACAGTTTTAATTCACAAATAAACATCTCAATGTGGTATACGCTGAAAAATATATATAGTATGATAGTAAGCCTGAATTTGACTGTTGAATGCATTGTGAATTTTCTCAGAACTTAAAAATTGGGACGTTTTTTTTTCATTGAATAGAGGAAAAGAGAGTTAGATAGTTTATTCAGAAGGGGGAGGGGATGGGGAAGGAAGTTTTATAGTTTATTGAGGGGTAAGTAGATTTTTGCATATAAAATTAATCCCTGTTTATATAACATTTAGAAATATCATAGATTGGAAAGATAAATAAGATATAATCATCATCATCAGCCACTTTAAGTCCATAGCTAAATGAAGGCATATCCCATATCCATCCATAACGACTGCAATCGTGCGAACCATCACCATGTCTTACCAGCAAACCTTTGTATCTCACCCCTCAATCTTGTGTCTGGCATTTTCTTACTGAATTGGATCCTCAAGTGAAAATTATTCCCAATTCAAATCTAGGCTGTTAATTTGTCTACTCACTGCCGAAAGGAACCCGGCCTGAGTTTTGTTGCAATAAAGAACAGCAAAAATTTAGATGAAGGTAAATATAAGCAAACATTTTCAATGAATTACTAAACTTTATCGAATAAAATAAGATAAATACATAGAATACAGTAATAAGAAACATAGCGAATAAGATATCGGGATAGGGGAAAAGTTCAAGTGATTGCTTTGTACTTGATTTGGACTCATGTTTGTCATTGGTTTCTGTAGCTCAGTGGAAAGATCAGTCGGGCTTCCCCTGTGTTACTCTTCAACCTAATCTCGTGGGATCAATTCTAACACGAAACTTATTTTTCATTCTGATCAGCGATGATAATCTATCGAATGAAACCAAACTAATTTCGAAGCGAGACCAAACTGAGTTCAGTAGTGTTAAAAGCAACATAAATCGTGATGAAGATTACTAGTAGTTTAAAAAAATTGGTAATGATTTAGAATGCTTTATCTAATGAGATAGATAAATGAATGAATTGGCTTACCAATACTGAAGTACCAGTTGTTGAGAAACCAAGAGGGGTGTGAACTTTGCGCTCTAATCTCCTAATGGTTCCTTCTCTGGCTAGCTATTTCCAGAAGAGGTTAGCCGCTCTTGACCCCAGATCCACTCAATTAACTAAGAGGCTGCATTTCTCAGGGTATAGCAGCGATGACCATCGAAAGATGAACATGTTGAAAAGTGTGCTACTGCAGCCATTATCTAATACTAGTATCAGTGGTCATTAGTGCCTTAGGACTCGTGAAAAAGCGAACGGAAAAGTACAACAACCGTACTCCAGGTAGCATCAGTATCTACGTTGTCCAGAAGATCGACGTCTTCAAAACAGACATTATACAACGCAAAAAAAACTGTCGTTAAAATGACAACTCTCTCATGCAAAAACTGGACACAGATGATCTGACCAGAAATGCGATCGCCATCTTAAGTTAACACAGTTTTACAATATTGATTTGTCGAGATTTCAACCAGGATTGTTTAAAATTTGAAAAAAAAGTTAAATAAGAAGTTATATCACGGAACCAACTGCAACGATATGGTCCTTGAAATAAAAGTGACAAGGTCAGGAACTCAAAATGAACTAGGATAAAATTCCAATGGTAGCATCATGATGGAAACACTCTAGAAATCGAAGGCTTGGATGGCAGAAGGACGCCATGCGTAGAGCAGTTGAGAGCGAGCTGAGATAGATTAACTGTACATCGAGAAAGGCAGAGAAAGTAGCAAACGATTGGGATGAATGGTATCGAAGACTTATTTTGCAACTGGGAAAAAGAATTAATATCAATAACAATGTGAGATAACAGATAGGAATTAAGACAACAACTGAGATTTGACCGTACAGACCGATGATATGAGCACAATCCAAGAGCTCTCCCAGAGTATAGGATTAGTGAAATTCGATGAAATTTCGAGGTGTCGCTGATGGAAAGCGAAGCAAGGGACTCATTTGAAAAACACCTAATGGGGCCCCAATTGAGGGGACCCCACCCAAATGTTTTAAGTAGTTGACCTATCACATTTGTACTGACATCAGATATATATGCACATACATGAATTGAAAAACAATGATTCAGCCTTTTTGCAAATAAAGCGATTGGAGTGTCCTTTTATTGCAGATTTTCCTTTTTTTATCGTATCTCACTCAATGTTGAAGTGGCCAAGTAGCACCACCGCAACCCCAGACCCTCAAATCTCTAGCTATGCCACTGTGATTGCCCAATCAAAACTTTTTTATTGCCACTCCATCATTGTAGAGAATAATGTTTTTCATTAAATTTTTAATCGGTTTTCAACTTCATACTTATTCCAGTTGTTTTGTTTTTTTATAAGACTTTCAATTAGGGACCTTGTCTCTATGGTAATGAATAAGAGAGCTTTCGGAAGTAGAGATTCAGCCTTCGGTGAGGAATGAACTCTCTCCTTTCATGAACATACAGAAGCTGGTTTACACTTTTAAACTCACCCCTCGAAGCTGACTATCAGCGCCATATTTATTTTGTTTACTTATGGGATCTATTGGTATTAATAGATCAATCTTTATAATTAGTGAATAGAATATTTCTTTTTTGATTAACTTTTGACTAGTTTTTATTCATCTTGATTTCGGATGTTTGTTTTTTTTACATGCAACTTTCAATACGGGACATTTTTCTATGGAAAGTAGATGCAACAGTTCCGGCAGACCATTGAGTGAAATTGAAAGAGTTGCAGCGCTAGATGAACACCTTGACTTCGTAAAATGGAAACAATTGAGGTAAAGGAAAGTGTTATCATTATTGATGCATTAAGAACAAACCCGAAAGCACGACGGAAAGGTTAGAAGAATCAGAAAATGCGAAGAAAGATTGAAACCATCCAGACGTCATAATTATTAAAACCAGCTCAAATACAGAGAAGTGTGATGGAGTATCTTGATGTCATCTGTTATCCAGTGAAATCCAACCATAAATAGTTTGAAAGCTAGTTACCACAATTGTGGGGATCCAACGAGTATAAAGATATAATAATCATTTTCTTGGACGTTGCATCAGTTTCTAGTAAAGGTTGAAATGCTATACGGATATCATGAAAACTTTACTCTTCAAAGGGAAGAGTCTAAAAACATATCCAAAGGGAAAGAGAGTTACTATAAGTGCAATTTTCCACAATAAATGGACTCTCAGCATTGTAGAAAGATGTAATCGATATTGATCAGAAGAAGCTTGAACTACCAAACACACACACACACACACACACATATATATATATATGTGTGTGAGTGTGTGTGTGTGTGTGCGTGTGTGTGTGTATATCAGTGTGTGTCTGTGGCTGTGAAAAATGGATATAGTCTAGACAAGTTGATCTGAAAAAGTTGACGATTTGGAAGGAAGAGACTGATCAGTACATACCCAGCTTCTGTCGAATTCTATGCGATGCAAGCTTTTCCAATCACATCTGAATTTCCTCCTCTACTGATGCATGGAGGAGTCGATCAGATTCTATGAGAAAAAGATTCGTTTTCATAGATCTGCCGTCGGGTCGTCCATATCACCATTCTTGCCACGGCCAAGAAATACCATCTGTTACACCCCAGGCCACGGGGGTGATATGTTGTCACCAAGGAAGGGGTAGAACCTAGCCGTCATTGACGAGCTGGCCCAATTAAAAGCTTGCTAAACTGTTTTCTCTATGTTACTATTACAATGGGGACAATCGGACAAGTTTGCCGAACCCTGAAAGCTGAGTCATTTTTCCATTGTATTACTTGTTAAATTGTTTAGTAATATAATGTCTGAGTGTGATTTCCTCTTTGTTGAGGCGGTACAGTGGGATATTGCTTTCTTTTCCTTTCATTTTACTTTTCAGATTCTTTTCAGATTTTTCAATTCCAGAATCAAAGTGTTGCATTTCTATTATATAACACCGAACTGAACAGTAAAATTAAATCTTGAAATTGTCGAGGAATCGTCACACACACACACACACACACACACACACACACACACACACACACACATACATGCGCACATATTCCTTCCATCGTAGAGAGAATTCTTGAGAACTGCTGACCCCAACAACAGCTCTCAAGATAATGCCTGGTGTGCTGGCGATAAAATGGCTGATTTTGAGAAATGCACAGACGTGCCCAAAGATTTTTTTAAATTGTATTTAGATCAAAAAAACAGATTTTGGCGAAAAATAATTAATATTTGTAAACAATTTATCGATAAACTATTTTCTTTGAGCGGATTGTATTCTAACAATGAGTGATCGAAATTCAACGGAGATAATTCCTAGATACTTATGAAGAAATATCTGTAATATAAACATATATTATTAGATTGCTAGAGAACCACCCACCAAGATAATTGCAAATGAGATACTGAAATGCCTTGCACTGAATATAAGCACCCTCTCATTTCTTCAGTTGTAGTTAGATATAGGAACAAAACTCTGATGAGACGGAATGCACAATTTTTAAAATAGAGAGAAAGAAATGGAAATTAAATTTTTATCAGACTTGAAAGCATAACTCCTTCACAATATTAGATGGGGAAAATTTCCACCCAAGAGGTGAGCCTAATTTGTAAGATATCTACCTGAGTTTGATAGAAAAAAGAATATAACCATTGATTTTGAGGTTAACAATCTGAAAATTAATTATCCTCACAAAATTCTCCTTTTAGCTTTCCGAAATCATGATAATCTATTTCATATAATCGTCAATATATATATATATATATATATATATATATATATATATATATATATATAAAATTAAAGATTTTTTTTCCAGTGGAGATATCCAATGACTGAGCAAGAGAATTAGCAATTTTTCTACCTAAAATTTGTTTGATCAAGTTTCAGAACTCATTGTGAATGTTTTGCTTTGAAAAATGATAAGAAAAGGCGGTATAAATTCTTTTGATTCTATAAATGTTAAAAAAAGTCAATGTATGGACAAAGAATTTTATCTCCACGTGTTTGATTCTTCACGTTGCACGCCTACGTACCTTTGAAACGTTGAAGGAGGAAAGGAAACGATAATCACCATGACAGAATGGAGAATGAAGCGCACTAAGTATGAGCGTGGACGCTGGGATTAAACGACACATGCTATTAGGATAAAATGAAAACTTTACGCTTCAAAATAATAACGACACATACAAATGTTTAGACAAGCAAATAAACGTACATTTAATAAAGAGATATTTTTAACAGTATAAGAATGAAAGGAAATACATATAAAGAAGCATAAATACGATCGTTCGTGAAGAGAAGAAAAAGGGTCTGTTGAGTTTAGATGGTCATTCCTACACATTAAAATTAAATATAGGAGAAAATAATTAGTCAGGGGAACACGTGACATAATGGGTGTAATGTCGTTTGATTTATCTATCAAATGGATCCTGATGAGTAGTGCCTATAATAATGAGTGTTATGTTTGACCGAGCTAGATTATCAAAAGGCGGTTGGTTTAGATTAGTTGCTGGAAGGAGCTAAAAGGGGCTAGATAATAAGAGTCATGTTTGCTTTGTCGCCCAAAAAGTGACAAGTTAAATAGTTGCAGTGTTTGCATTTAGTAGCTATAGACCTCTTGCGAATTCTCACATCGAGAAACATTTGTGTCAAGAGACGATATATATGTAGTCACGGTCAAAGAATGGCATCTACACCGGTCATGAGTTTAGAAAGAAGGAAAGGAAGAAGGTAACTGGCTAGAAAGCTAGGTTAAATGAATGAGTGTTCAAGGCTTTTTATGAGGAGACAACGCCAGAAGTAATTTTCCATATATTCAGCTAAATTTAGAGTTTCATTCAATGCTATTGATTTTATAATAGAAATGCTTTGAAAATAAGGAAGGGGGTTTTCATTGGTTAAGAATCAGCACATCTGTTACTGACACCATAGGGACATTACGATCTAATACAATAGGTAAATGTGATGTTAATGATTTTACTATAGAAATGCACGGAAAGTTCGGGCGAACAGGATTGTTAGTACAACTAAAGTATGCATCAATCATGCAATCATTTGTATGATATATATGCGATAGCTATTGAATGACGGTGGTCGGAAAATGAAGTAAGCATTACTGGAAAAAACTGCTATCATACGTTGACTGGATTCATATATTCTATATTACCTTTTAAAGAATCTAACAGCAGTAATATTTGTTAGGTTCTGCTTGGGAACCAAAGACATCAAATATCTTCAAGGCTATTGTACTATCCTCAGTATTTTTGATATATAATAAGATTCTCTTCTCCTTCTATTCTCTTTGTCGAATCGCCATAGCCACACTAATGGTCCGTCTGACAGATCAGACAAATGGACTAAGGATTCTTCTCTCTTTGATTTCTGGTGTGAGTTTTTGGGTGCTCCTGGCCACATTTTGGGGGCTACAAACTTAAAAGTTGCAAGAAAACGCCACTATGCACCAAAGAGCATTTTGGGGATCAATATTACCCAGATGTTGCGCGTGTATTTTTTAGATAATTTTACAAACTTTTATAGATAATTACTTTTGTTATACGTGCTGACAAAGGTAATTCATTTATTATTATCATTTTTGTTTTCTTTTCTCCAACCGTAGTATCTGGTTGAACTCATTTTGACATGACGTGGCAATAAATCTTCTCAATACTCTAGAACCTCTAAGGGGAAGCTGCGTATTGTGATCACTTTAGGGCAGGATTTTTAAATAACTATAACCAGATGTTACCGCTAAGCAAAAGATGTATGGAGGAAAGCGCTTATTGTGATCATTTCTTATACATCTTCTGATTATGAGAACACAGAAAAAAACCGCTTCATGCTTAAACAGATCCAAGATTGCTGACTACAATTTCTCTCAGATACGTGATCACAATTGAATCCAGATGGCCAGTGGCTCGTCATTGGATCAATAAAAATTGATTCACCACCATGGCTTCATTCACATAACATCAGCTGTTTCAAGTTGACGTAACAATCTCATTACTTCCACTACTAATTTTTTTTTACAAATGGAGTTTCATCGTATCAGCTGCTGAGTCAATAGACGGTCAGCTGCGATCAATCGATCTTACCAGATCAAAGTGTCAGTCAAAATCTGGCACAGGTGTTAGGTTCTTTAGGGGATCCATCTCTCATCTCATCTCTCATCTATTTTTGTGTACAATGTGGCTCAGGGATAATAGAATAAAAGCGAAAAGTGATATTCCCAAACATTCATTCTGATAGATCCGCGTTTTACCACGTCAGGTTCTCAGATGTACTTTGCTCTTACACCCTCCTGGGAAATAAAATACATTGTATCGGAGATTATTGTACATACGCGTGCATCATAGCAAGCAAAGGATTTAAAAATACGTGAGCTATCAAGCGAATCCGTGCAAATTTGCAAAAGTACATTAGCTCTCGTGTCTTTACTTTCCTACAATGACCTTCATGATCCGTAAAGATTATGACTTACGTGAAAGAATGGATTATGGAATGGACCTATCCTCGCTTCTTTTATACTTCTTTCCGTGACGAGAATGCATTGATGAATGGCAGAGACGCAATAAAATCAGTTTGGGCTGCTTCCCTCGTAGTGGGGTCAAAAAAGAAGGTTCACCCAATCCAGGATTTTTTCACCACCTATTTTTTTTTTTTTTATCCTCGAAGTATCTTTTTTCGTGATTCTGCTTATTCCCAGACTGAAATAATGTCACATGGAGTTCATTTTTCACAATATATGACACCATGAACAGGTTTGAACCCCTGACACTGAATAGATATAAAATTGCGTAACTTGTGAAGTAAACAACATACGGAGACAAATTAAGACATTTTCCCATATAATTCTAGACGTAGGGAATTCAGAAAAATCGATATCATTGAGTTTCGAAAATATCTTGTCTTTATTCTAGGACAAAACAACAGAAAAGCGAAAGAATGTTGAGGAGTTCGTTTGAGGATTTTCATATATAAACTAAATATCAACTGTTTGTCCTGTAATCGGCTTTTATTACACCATGAAGTATCTATTTCAGATTCTGCTTGTTAAAACGATCTAATGATGTTCTCCTTCCCCGGGGATCATTTTAATCCTATATTAAACGTAATGTTAGGCCGGACACAAAAATAGATAATCAATAAACAGTGGCGAATGGACACATTTTCCCATATAACTCCAACTCAGGGAATTCAGAAACATTGTTATTGTTATGATACATACATCTTGACTCTATTCCAGGGCAAAACTAACAAAAAGGAAGAAAATCTATTTTTCCAGCTCCGTGCAATGTTTTTTCAAGTATAATATACATATATATCTATATATGTGTGTGTGTGTGTGTGTTTGTGTGTGTGTGTGTGTGTGTGTGTATTTGTGTGTGTGAGTGCCATTTGGAAGATTAAATACGCTTCCTAACAGTGTATCTTGTCAATTTGTATCTGTTTACCATGAAAAGTTAATGCCAAAAACATGACACTAGGTATCAAGTATGGTGTAAGATATTCTATATATATGTGTACTTCATATTCTGCAATCTACAGGTATCGGATTCATTTCATGGTGATGCTGTAGTCTTTAAAATTCCATCAGCTTTCCCACTGTGTATCTGGTTACTATTTTAAGATAAAAACATAAAAAAATAAAATGTTGAAAATTCCTGTTGTCTGATTCCAATTTCGGATAAACGGTGCAGATCAAGGCATTTCAGAGTAGAATATGTCCTTGTTAGATAACTGTGAGGGCAATGGTAAGGATTTTCACGCCAAAATCTTGCTTCAAAGAGGGCCAGTCGCCATGTCTACAATTGCCGATTACGTGGTTTCTTAATGTGTGCGTTTTATACTTGCACCGATACTGTCAAAGTAATTTTCTGGAGAGTTTGTTGCGTTCAGATCCGATCACTGGGAAACATGAACAAATCTGCGAAAAAGGAAAACGCTTCATTCGTGGAAGATGTAACCGGTTTCTAATTAAAAACAGCGAATGATTATTAAAATAATCCATGTTTTATTTTGTCATGACTCTCCTTTGATGTTGTTCGCAGATGAAAAGATGCTGAAAGATTCATGCACCTAAAATGCTACGTTTTCCATATTGCATTTCATACGAATGATACACGAAATTTGGTTTAAATTATTCCGTCTTTTGAGGGACGCAAACACTGCCGCTGGCCCTAAGGGCCAGAGGCTAAATATTGTCAACCCCAATCTGCTACTCTGAAATTTCCGCCTATCTCCCACTAAATGCATACTATACCCTCTCTCTCTCTCTCTCTCTCTCTCTCTCTTTCTCTCTCTCTCTATAAATTCATCGGTTGATCCTCATATATCTATCTGTGTCACAACATACACACATTAGGGAAGATGTCAGCTGTTCTTGACTCGAGGCTCATTTCATACTCTAAGAAGAGGAGGATGGGAAGAGAACAACACACAGTCATTTAAGCATTGGTACGCACACACACGTATTCACGACATAAGATATCACTCTCGAATTGCTTACCTAGTTTCCTATATGAATTATCCCGTAACAAATAGATATATAAATAATCAGAACGAGGATTCTATCAGCTTTCTAAAAATTTGTATCTGAATATCATGCAAAGTGACTGCCAAAAAGTTATGCATTTAGTATCATACAATAAAATTCTGAGTATATGTGTACTTCATAATCAATAATACAATGAATTGTTGACGTTTTCCTTGGATACAATGTATATATACATACATACATCTCAACATTGATGAAAATGATGAATTGGAGGGTGAATAGAAAAAATCAAGTGATAACCTGGTATCACATCTCTTATCAACACGTTGGCATATTCTGATGCATTTTGATGGTTGCCAGCCGTCTTTTTCAGAGAAACTTGCAGCTTTTCAGAGAAAATGGAGTGCTATTTACATGTTTTGAAATACAGAGAGAAATCGGAATACTTCTGTGCTGTGGGTTGTTTAGTAGGAGTGGGAGGAGAAGTGTTTATATCTATGTAGCTGAGAGTCTACTTTGGTTTTAAAAAAGTGTCAGTTATTGGGTGATTGAATTCTTGTCTGTGAGTGTCAGGCTTGTCCTAGATAAGGAAGGATAGTGAGAGGAGAGGTCAGGATGAAAATTGTTAGTTCTCCGAAAAAGTCTTTTGGTTTCGTTTTTTTCATCAGAATGGAGAGGTGTTGTCTAGCATTTGATGGACAGGTGTTGACATATATGAGATATGCTGGGTGAGACTTTTTCTCTTCTTAAAAGGGTGGTATGTGTTTGCCTTTACTATTTCTTAAATGACCTGTTGGGTTTTAGCCAATTCCGAATATGTTGTAGTGTACTGTTTTTGCGTGATTCTATCCCAAAATCAAGGCATTAGAGGGTTTACAATCTAGAAATACCCAAGCTTTGGTGTTATCGTATCGCATTGGAATATAAAGGCAACTTCCATACGACTGCATGTCGAACAGTCATGTATAATTTCAATGCTATGGTCTTCGTGTAAGTTGAAATTGTGGTTTCTATATTCGAATGAAAATGGGTTCATCTGTTCATTTATTATTTTCTTAAAAGGCACCCCATGTCCCTCCGATGCAAATCTTGTAGTAGTCCTTGGAAGAGATTGTGTATACGCCCGTTTTGAGTGGTTGGGATTTGTGTGGAGGTTTTTTTTACCAAATAATTGATTTTTAGGGTCTTGGTGGCAATATGTATTTCCAGCATGTTCAGGTTGGCGCTGGGGTTACTGGAGGTTGTGACACTGTGTAATGTAATACGGGTAATAGTGGGATTGTTATTCTTTTTGTCTTGTTTGGTGTTAGTTGTATGGTTCTTATATGCTTTCCCTCTTTGTGTTGTATATAAAGTGTTGTGGGTACTGGGTCTAACAGAGAGATTGTTCGACGTCTTTTTCTTCGTCATCAAGGTATTCGGCGCTACATATTCTGGGGGGCCTTAGGCAAAAGTCGATAATCCTGATTTCATTTTTTGATTGTAGTTGAGTAAAAGTGTATGTGGTCGTTCTTGTTAGTGGGTTGAAGAAGACGCTACGTTTGATGATGCTATTGGATCTACGTAGTAAGATGTCAAGGACAGGTAGTGTTATTGGAATCTTTTTTTGATGAATTTAATGGAGGATCCCATGGTGTTTGGTTCCGCAACTACGTTGTCAAGATCTATGTGTTGAGATATAGGATTAAGGCATCATTGATATAGCGAAAATAGGAAGCTATTTTGAGTATAATATGTGTTAAGGGGCCTGATTATAGAAATTCTCGAAAAAAGACAAGCTAAAATTCCACTTAACGGAGACCCTAACGGTAACCCGATTTCTATTTGTGGACATTTCTGTTAAAACTGGAGAAGCTATTCAGCTTCTTCTTCGGTGGATATGAGTGCTCTCTTAGATGTGTCATGAACGAGGTTCTGGCGTCTGATGTATTTCCATCCGCTATTTTTGCAAAGAGGTTTGAGTTTGTTTTCTAATTATTTTGCTTATTGAAGTTTTTATTTATTTTCGTTTCAATATGTTGTTTTCTGTGTTTGTGCAGTGGCTTTGGTTGCTTAGTTTTCTACTTGGGTCTTTCTTCAGTAGTTAGTATTTCTTTTTTGTCTGAGTTTGTAATCTTAGGCTGTGAAGTATTTCTGAATGTAATCGGAGGATATGTGGTTGGGTGTCCCTAGGTTCTTGTGGGAGCTTTTGAGGTGACTTTTTCTACTATTCGTCTATTATGCATCTGGTAAGGAAGTTTCTAATTTTTGAGGGAGTCGGCTGATAGGAGCTGAAAACTGACCATGTTCATCCTGACTCCTTCGTAAACACAAACACCCTCTGACACCTCCTCTCACATACCCTTCTTATTTCAGACCAAACTTAATTCTCATCAACACAGATACCAACACCACTTCCTATTAAATAACCCACAACATTAAGATATCCCAATTTCTCCCTGCAATCTCAAACATGTAAACAGCTTACAATTTTCTCTGCATTGCTGCAAGTTTCTCTGGAAAGGACGACCATTGAAATGCATCAAAATATGCCCATGTGCTGATAAATAATTTTCTAGTTGTAGCACCTGCTTTTTTTATAAATGTTTTCTCTCCATCTTTCAATCGTCATTTTTATCAAAATTACGTCAGATCACCTCACATCTACACAACAAACAAAAGCACATACACACAAACACAAACACACACACATGCACACACACACACACACACACACACACACACACATATATATATAAATTATGAATAGTTATGCTAATCTAACATTTGTTAACTTTTTGAATTTCTTTTTTCAGACCGATTCATGATTTGTGACAACAAGCTTGTTTGCAATACTTTCTCTAAGTATGGAAAATAGTTCTGGATTCTCCCAGATTTACTTTTCATCGCATGTTTGATCTTTTGTCTTTGCATGTTGTTTACTCCAAAAGTTATACTTTTTTCATCTTTCCAATGCCATAACTACACTTCTTGCCATATGTGATTGAAAACAATTCCTATGGAATCATAAGATGGACACTTCAGGGATTAACAAAAACATTATGTCTCATGGACCGCTTCTCAGCCATACCATAGACTATGAAGTATAAATTTCCCTGTAACGTGCAAAATGACTAACTCCATATTTTTGAAAGTACTATTTCTATATCCAAATGAACTATATACACTGTTAGAAAACTGATGAGATTTCATTCCCAACAATATATACATGTATATATCTCAATCAAGAAGTATGAAGTACACATATGCATAGAATCTCCTTGTACGATGCTAAATACCTACCCTCACGTTTTCCATGCTAAACAACCACAAATTGAAAAGATAGTCTGTTAGAAAGCTTATGTAATCTTCCCAATTTTATATATATATATATATATATATATTCTGGAATATTAAAAAACTTTTTCAAAAGATTGCTTTGTCACTTCAATCACCTATCTGTCAATGCATTTCAGGTAATTTTATTCGTTCTTTTTTTTCCCTTTTTCACTGATACTTGGTAATATTGGTGCAATGTATGAATTGTTTTTCGTTGGGATCATTAGTTGTCTACTATGTAACCGTTTTGGGAATTTTAAGAATATTTATATCAATATGGCACCCAAGCACTGTTGGTCAAACAATAACTACCTTCATTAAATAGTTCTTGCCATATATGTAGTTTTTGATTTTATATGAGGTTTTATGAGTACTGCATATTGATATTGTCTTATACTATACATTTATTTCTTGAAACAGGGATTACTTACGTAGGTTACCCTTAAATCATTTTCAAGGATGAGGGATCAAAACAACAGACATGACTCACTCTTCATATCAATTCTAATGAATATTCACCCATGTGAATATTAAAACTGTCATGTCAGTTTTAATCTCAGACTGCACGCCAAGTAACTTATGATGTCATCTTTAAGAAAACTAATTACACAAAAAAAAACTTTTGGGGGTCGATTCTTTACCAGCATATTCAACCAAAGAATTTGACAATTTGTTTCCACTAATCTTAAAGATAATTTTTCCACTTTGTATTACACATCATTAATATTGATATTAAAAAACATTTGATGGAAGCTTGATGCTATACAAAGACGAAAAATAATCTTTAAGATTAGTGGAAAATTCTATTTGAAAAAGCATTGCACTCTGCAGTTTGTTTTTGTTTAAAAATCGGAACTGGAACATCAGATTTTTCAATGTTTTTGTTGGTTTTGCCCTTAAATAGAGTCAAGATGTATGTATCTTAATAATAACAATGTTTCCGAATTCCCTGAGTTGGAATTGTACGGAAAAATGTGTCCATTCGCCACTGTTTATTGATTTTCTATTTTTGTGTCCGGCCTCGCATTACGTTTAATATAGGATTAAAGTGATCCCTAGGGGAGACATTATTAGATCCTGTTAACAGGCAGAATTATAAAATAGACACTTCATGAAGTAATAAAAGCAGATTACAGGACACACAGTTGATATTTGATTTGTATATGAAAACCCTCAAACGAATTTATCAACATTCTTTCGTTTTTGTTTTTTTGTTTTTTGTTGCTTTTAGTCTTTGAATAGGCACATGGTGCGTTTGATCGTTAATAATAGCGATTTTTCTGAATTCCCCGGGTTCGAATTAGAAAGGATTAATGTGTTCATTTGTCTCTGCGTGTTGTTTACTCCACAAGTTATGCAATTTCTATATTTCCAGTGCCCAGGTTCACAACCGTGCTTGGTGTCATTTATGGTTAAAGATGTATCTCGTGGGACACTATTTCAGATTGAGGAAAAAGACAGAATCATAAAATAAAAACTTCACAGATTAAGAAAAAATAGATAGCAAGGGTAATCTGAGTATTCCCCTGAACCTACTTTTCCGAATCCACTATAGGTTATTATCAAGAATAGATATTAACAGTTAGCCGCTAAAATTTTAAAATAATTTCGTTGTTTTTATTTTTCTGTCTTTAATGTTAATTTTTAATGTAATCTATCATTATTTAATCTATTTGTTATTTTATGAAAATGTGCCTGGACGGAATGACTCCAGGGTTAACAAGAAATTGGTGACACTGACCTCTGAGGTTACTACAGGTCAATTATAGATCAAGACTACTTTTCTGCATTAATTTGTAAGTTTCTATTTTTAGATTCATTTATTTCAAAGAAATCATATATATATATATATATATATATATATATATATGTGTGTGTGTGTGTGTGTGTGTGTGTGTGTGTGTGTGTGTGTGTGTGTCTGCGTGTCTGTGTGTCTGTGTCTGTGTGAGTGAAAAAGACCATGAGTGAGAGAGATAGAGGATGTAGATCCGACAGAAACCTGTGGAATAGTTGACAATATGGAAAAGTGAAAAGACTACTTAGTACATCTTTTTACATGTTTTTGGCTCATGTACGTTTCACCCGTTCAAGGTTTCGTCAGAGGATTGAAAGCGAAAATCAGTTTCAGGAAGGAGGAAAATATAGAAATCCATGGATGGTAGTTGGTAGTAGAGAAATTAATTGGGTATAGATAGAGACAAGTGATGTTCTTGTTACTGTATATTATAGGGAAAGTTTTTATTTTATATACGTGGAGTGGATTTCCAGGCAAGCGAGTATCTTTTTTTTTTTGTAGATAAGATTGTTTGGGGGAGGGAAACGAGAGTGTCCAGATGTTGTGGTTGGTGCAGGAATGGTTAAGGTCTTTTGGGAACGAGGATTTTTTATATGGGGTGTATAAATATGAGTAAAATAGTTTAGAATCATCCCTAAGAACGTTTACATCGTTTCAAATATGTTACTGTCATTTGTATGAGGGGTTATCTTATGTTTCTAACGATTACTTTCGCTCTTGGTGGGGTTAATTTGAAATTATCTATGTATCTATCTATATCTATATCTATCTATCTATCTATCTATCTATCTATCTATATATATATATATATATATATATATATATATATATATATATATATATATATATATATATATATAGTTTGATCAACAGGTCTGATACGTAGTTATTAACTGAATTTTTATCTAAAACTTTCACTATGATGATTTATCGATGTTACTTATGATTACCACTTATCTAATTGCATTAGCAAAGAAGGAGATTATGCTGAAAGTAAATATATGTAGTTTAAATTAAACAGTCGTGGGACTAATTGATACACCCATGTGTTTAGTTTTCTCGTCTCAGTTGTTTGTATCCCAAAGTTACGGTTGACTAACCAACAGCCTTCCGAGAGCGCTTGCTGCATTTTAAACCTTCCTGAAATGTTGATCAGAACCTTTTAATTAATCCACTGGGGATAAAATATTTTTACTGCTTAGTTTTCTCTTCCAAATTCCAGGACTTGTAACCGTTAGTCTTTCTTAATGATACCGCTCAGTCTCTCCAGTGAGTTGATGCATATCACCACTCTATCTGTCCTAAGGGTTGAATTCCCATTCTCAGCCTAGTGGCTAGAACAACGCCTTTATCATCTCCGTCGAGACTTCCCAACCTTTGTAATACCCTGTACCCCGAGGGAATGTTTGATCAATTTTTCAAAAGTAATATCACATCTGAAAAGGTCAAATGTCTAATATTTGAATCACAGATGGAACCTCATACAAGAACGAAGTGAAATAATTGAACTTGAAACAACAGGGTTTCGACTCAGTATATGAAATTCAAATGTTAATAGAGCAATTTTACAAGAAAAATTGCAAAAAATGCAATCAATCTCAATTGTGTACACAGAGATTTAATGTGTTCTTCGTTCTAAAACAAGATATTTTATCTTTATTGCACCCCTGACTAGATTCTCTTAATTGATGTCGATATTTATGCTACTGAGAGATAAACAAGTATTCAGTCCCTTCCATCAATATAGTTTATTTAAAAGTTGGCTGAATTTCTAATTGTCTGAAAAAATATGTTGAAGGCAAACACATAACCATCAAAATGCAAAGCTGGAAAAAGTAGACCATTACATCTACCTAAGACTACGAATCTCCATGAAATCGTCAAAAGAAGAAGAAATCAAGAATCAAACTAGGTTGGCAAGCCTTCAGTAGAGGAAACTCAAACTTCCACAACCATATAATCCCATTATTCCGAAAATAAGAGCATACAACCAATGCATCCTCCCAATTGTCACCTATGGAGCTTAAACATGGAACCTAACCATGAGATAGACCCTCAAACTGAGAACCATGTAACGTGCACATGAGAGAACCATGCCCAATATCACATGGAGAGATCACAAGACATCACTATATACTGGGGAAAACGGGACTCTATTAGAAAACTCAAATGGCAATGGGCTGGTCATGTTGCAAGAATGGCAGACAACCGCTGAACGTCACAGCTCCCAATGTGGACCCCCAGAGATCACATGCAAACCAAAGCCGATTGAATATAAGATGGTGAGACGATCTAGACAAGTTCAGAAAGTATATGCTCTGCGACATCCACGATAGAAAGGTCTGACAAATCCAGACTTGCAAAAGTTCATGTCCAACGACAGACGATAAAAGACTGATGATGATAATGATTATAATATAGGAAGAGACTAACGATACTAAGAATAGTATAACCATATTTTTTTAATATAATATGGAAATATAACTTAGATGATATCGGAAATTGAAGGACAAAGAAGTATTAAATTCCTCTAGGATATTGCATCATTTATCCATGGAGCTTCTCTTTGCTATGAGATCCAATGAACGAGATATTGGACTGATCTACCTCACATATCTTCTTTAGACTTCTCAGATTTCACCTTTTCGAATCCAAATTCTTACCACAAAGTTTCAATGGGGTTTAGTTTGGGTGATTGATTGAGCTGCACAAGGACATAGATGATCCTCTCCAGACAATGTTTCAGTCTTCTAAAATGCCGTGCTTGGGGTTACCATAAGGTTTGAACTCCTAACTATATTTCATTTTTAGCTCACTGGGGGAGGAAAGATGTTCTTCCAAAATCTGTCGTCTATAGGTCAATCATATTAACACTACCATATTTGACATTCGGCTCCATTCAGATTTTTCCGAATATTATGGACAAAGTTGTGACCTAAAACCTTAACTTTAGTCACATCTGACCAAAGTGTATTACTGAAGCTTCCTTTGTCTCTAAGCTAAATGTACCTCAACAAAATTCAACGGCCTTGTGTCATTTTTTTTCAACTGAAGAACTTTGACCTCGGGCCAGTGATACCTGTTGTTGAAGTAAGTAGTTAACTTTTGGCGAGCAACAACTATTCATGCCTCCTCTAAATCTTCAACCAATTCTTTCTGAGTAATGGGAGATTCTTTACTCACTTTTCCGACATTCACCGAAGCAAAGCCCCTTGTTCTACGCATATCCATTGTAGTGTCATGTTAATCACAATTTATAATTACTGAGCCAAATGTAGCTACATGAATATCAAATCGTATAGCACGCAATTTTCAAACATTCCTCGTCGAATATTCTTTAACGATCTTTTCACTGGGTATAAATGGACGTTATTTTACTTTTGACATAAAAGAAAGCTTATTTTTATGATGCTGATCGTTCTGTTAATCCACATAAACGTACATTACCGATGGCATTCTCGGAACCTTCGGGTTTACGAATAATTTTACAACGTAAAGTTGTCCATATGATTCTTACGAACATTTTGGACTTGATACTTCTTTATAGCCCACTAAATTAAATAATTAATAGTACCTTCCTATTAGTCAAAATCTTTCAATTTCTGTTTATAATATTTATTAGTAATTGTGGATTCTAATCGGGTAGTACATTTTAGGTAGATCCAACAATTGAAAATAAACCAATTTCCTAATAAACTATGTTTCAAAAGGTGTTTGCATACCTATTTACTCCAGTGTGAGTGCATTGATGTGATCATCCCAGCAAAAGATGGACTCTGATTTGTCCAATCGTCTTATTAATCAATTTTTAATTTGTATTTTCAATATGAATTTTAAAAAGAAATTGGAAGAATCAAGACGAATAAAAAAAGAAAAACCAAACATATTGCAAGAAAGTATAATCATTCATCTTTTACGAGCTGTCCAGTGAAATCCGTAAAAAATGGAAAAAGCTATTAACAGACGAGAGATTCATGTTGTTTCATTTAGAAATCAACAACGAGAAATTATTTCAAATCGTTTTGCATTGATTCACCGTTTTCAATGCTTTTGTTTCCTTTCGTTTTTTTTTATTGAGAGGTTGTGGAGTCGTTGTTTTTTTGTTGTTTTGTTTTCGCTTTTTGTTTTTTTTTTGTTTCTGTGAGAAATAGATTGAGGAAATAACTCTCAAACTCGGCGGATGTGATAACTGCAAACCGACATTATGGAGATGAAGTGGATTTTTATGGCGTCATTCGCAGAAATAAAATAACCCCAAACGCCTACGTTGGATGGCATTATTTTGCTGTTTGCCCATGACAATTTATGTTGCTGCATTACCGTGCAACGTGCACACGAAAGAATCCTGCTAAACATCCCATGGAGAAATCATAAGACAGCACTGTATATTGGAGAAAAGACAGGAGTCAGGGATATCATAGACATCATTAAAAACTCCGATGCCAATAGGAAAGAATGTCTGAGAATTACTGGACATCACGAAGCGTGGATCCTTGGAGATCCGATGCACAAATATGGCTGGCAAAATATGAGATGGCGTGGCAAACTAGACAAATTCAGAAACAAATGGTTCTGCGACGCGCTTGATAGAGAGGTCTTATGAATCCAACGATGGCCGCTAAAAGGATGATGATGATGATGATGATGATGATGATGATGATGATGATGCAATCGCTCCGTGAACTTAATTAGTAAATAAATAGGACCGACCTATGAAATTTACGTATAATATATATATATATATATATATATATATATATATATATATATATATATATAGAGAGAGAGAGAGAGGGGGGGGTAAATAGAGATAGATTGATAAAAAAAAGGAAAAGATCTATACATAGAAACATTTTTAATATCCCTTATCGTGTTGGAAATAATTTGTGTTCTTCTATAACTGAATTTTAGAATTTGTAAAGAGAACCATTTAGTTCTTATGTAAGACTGATACTTCAAAGATATCTTTTTTTCAATGAAAATTGTCAAAACATTGCACAATCATTGTGTTTTCATACAAAGTCATTAGGTACAAATGTGTATCCGAAAAAATCCAATTTTTCAGAAATCCAATATATTCTTCACAACTGCTGAAAATTTGAAAATTCATATCATGTACGTGAGAGTGAAGGTACATACGATCGTGCACATTTGTCCATGAGATTGTCTGCATTTGCATATACATATATGACATTTGTGGTGCATCTTTAAACTCAACAGTACATAAGTAAGAATATATATTGGAATACCAAAAATAGACACGCAATAACGTGTAGCTCCTCCTTAACCGTAAATATTGGCAGTCACACAGCGTGGCATAGTCTCTCATGGTCTCATGGAGCTAGTGCCCTTGCACACACACACACACACACACACACACACATATATATATATATATATATATATATATATATATATATATATATATATATATATATATATATATATATATATATACAGAGAGAGAGATACGTTCAAGGGCAGCCCATAACTGGGTTATGTTTGTTAGTCGCATTTCGTCAAGCTCGACTAATCTGTAACAAAGACCCAATAGATGCTTCGTCAGGTTTTGGGTTAACACTCTGCAGACTTCAGAAAGGTTGATGGCCATTATTTATCCTGTCCTTGAGTTATTGATGAAGACAGACGGACAGAAAAGGGATTTGCTTTGAGTCGAGTTATCTTGAACCAACATTCAACCGGCCTTAGAACTCGCATATCAAAAACATATGTTCTACTTGGAGAGTGTTAACCCAAAACCTGATGAAGCATCTATTGGGTCTTTGTTACAGATTAGCCGAGCTTCATGCTTAATTTGACGTTTATCATGGAGATGTTCTCACAGAACGTCACAAAACCTTGCGTAATACGAGACAAGAATAGACAGCAAGAAGTCTATAGGTTGAAAGGAGCGTCAACTCCACGCGCATTTCACAGCACGTAGAGTTTGGGAATTTACATATATCATTTAATATATATATATTTATACATTTAATATACATATATATATATATATATATATATATGTGTGTGTGTGTGTGTGTGTGTATATATATATATATATATATATAGAGAGAGAGAGAGAGTGTTGGTTCTTGTCGACTTATTTATAAAATCACCATTTTCCTTGCATCTTATTGCCATGTTTTCAAATATATCTTCAAAGTGAAGACCTTCGAAGTATAACCTTGTAGACGAAACTCTTCTCCGGTTGCTTTGGTTTCTGATCGTTAATTCATCCGTGTTAATTCATTTTGTATACGCATACATCTGTTCATACACTTGAATTCTGTTGAAATTTAACAAACGCTAAATATATTTAAGAACGAAGTGACAACTTTTAGCCATAACTGAATCCGACCATGGATCCTTTTTTCTTTTTTTTTTTCTTCGTTCTGGATTCTGGATCGGAACGATTGTGATTGATCTCTTCCCTACTTTGAAATCTTTTTCCCGCGAACAAAGGTTTTCAAGTAGACTTTTAAAACAGGGGTTTTAAAATCTTAAACCTGTTGAAATAGATGGCCGTGGTAAAATATTGCAACCTACAGAAATGATTTCCTCCTGGTTTTATTTCACTGATTAAGTGCTCTCTTTGTCATTTCAAAGAACGATGCACTTTCTATTGACCATACCATGGAATATTGACAGAGTTTTGTCCTTCCCTTGTCTACACAGTGCAAATCTGCGATGGTTGGCAGGCGTCATTCTAAGAGCTCGTAACAGATGACACCCACCACGTACCATCGACTGGTCACAAGGACCTTACGAGTGCAGAACTTCGTTTTACGTGTTGGTATCGGTTCTTCGTTCAGAATCTCCGACTTTTAACAATAAATAAAGGAACCTCTTTCATCGTGGTTTTTCTATGATTGCTAATCACTAGCCTGTGTTTGAATAAATGTTCTGTTGTCGGAGCTTTTCTGCAGAATATAAATAATTTGGCCATTCCGAATTTTAAAAAGGACAAAGATGTTGTTCAATCAGGTAAGATTTTTTATCAAGCACATATTTTATTAAAATCTTCTTTCATGTTTTCAGATTTAGAGGGTTACAGAAGTGTTGAAGCTATAAAACGTTTTGATGCTGAGTAAAAGTTGTATAAGTATTTTGATAAACATTGAAAATTACAGAAATGTACATCGGTGTGGAAAAGAAGTTTTTTTTTTCAATAATTTAAGCCATGTTTTGCGCCAGACAGGTTACGTTCTAGACTATAACAGTAGCCATAATGTTTACATCCCATCGATAACCGATAACTTCTCCCATGGTACGAATGACTTGATGGAACTTTCTCCCTGTTCCTCACTGCTGTCTCCAGAATTTTTCGAAAAAAGTCAAGTTGAAATATAAGAAAATGAATGTTTAACGACATATATGCTCCAATTGTCTAGAAGCTTTAAATAAGTTCTTTGACAATACACTCATATTCTGTGGTTTTCAAATAAGTTATCCACGACTGACACGAACGTGTTCTAGGCCTATTTCTTGGTCTAGTCATAAGCCGTCCCAACTGAGCAGACTTCATTAGGCTTCTAATTTAGGGGTCATCGGAGATACATTCATATGATTTAGCATCACTGATGTGTGGGAACTTCTGTCGCTTTATTTATTTGGGGCTTAGACAAAATCATTCATCAACCCAATTTTATTTGAAGATGCAGATGTGAGAATTAATGGGGATAGACTTTAGCAACTGCATTATGAGAAACAGGTTAAAAAGCTTCTCAAGATGGCTATTCATATGGTGGTTTTCGTTTGCACGACTATCCCCCATACAAAGAAAACAACAGTGTTTGGCATTATCTTCTCGCATACCTAATATTAGAAGCGCTCTTGAAAGAAAAGAAAAAATGGACAATTTTCAATTTCAAAATTGAACTCTGTTATTAAAAATGTCGCACCTGAATTCATATTTTACTTTGAATCTCCACAAATCGTCCGTGAGTGGTGATTGTATCTCAGAGCATTCAGTAAAATATCTTAGTGCAATTTTCGGTTCCGCTCATAAGCCGTCCGAACTGAGCTTACTTCATAAGGCTTCAAATATTGAAACCATTGGTAATACCTACACTTAATTCAGCATCTCTGATGTGTGAAAGCATAGGTCGCTTTTTTTATTTGTGCCTTTGACTAAATCATGCATCGATTCAAGTTTTATTTGAAGATGTAGAATTGAATGAAGATCGACTTTAGAAACTGCATTATCAGAATCAGAATCTGGGTAAAATTTATTGTGGGCAAATTCAACTTAAACTTTTTCGAAACATCAAGTTTAGAGTTTACCTTAAGGTTAGTCATGCAAAAGTAACATTCCATCACATCAATGAAGTGCCAGTGCCTGATCAGTTCGCTAGGCAGAAAATGGAGGTAAGATTTATTCTAGGAAAATTCAACTCATATTATTAATTTATATGTATATGTTCGAAATATTCGCGCTTACCTTTTTGGCTAGTCATGCAAAAGTACCATTCTGTCGTATGATATTTCCTTTCATTCCCGACCATCGAAACACCAAAAGGTAGAGACTTCATCTTGCTCTTACTCCAACGTCTTTTTTTAAGCGTACAGGGAGTAAAAATATTATCCTGATTTCCAAGTTTGGTCCCCAAATTGGCATGGTAGCATAATTTCGTAAATGGAGTAATTCTAGAGCGTGAATCAGGTATCAATACTTTGCAAAAAATAAAACAAAATTATCTGTATTGTTTCAACATTTTCTATTCATTATCAGAACTTCCACTTTCGAATTTATTCTTTTTTCTTCTTCTACTGTTTCCTATAAAATATAAGAAATAGAAATATATCAACATTTTTCCAAAGTGTTTTAATGATTTGATATGATTTTATGCTTTATAAAAATGATTTTATGTTTTATAAAACAATACTTACACAAAATATATTCTATTCATTGGAAGAAAATAAAACAGTTTCTCTTGAATAACATCTTCTAAAAGAAAATGTGTGGAGTAAAAGGCAACACGGCAAGTGTATATTATTACAACACGTTGAAAGAAATAGGCGAGAAAGCAGGAAATATGCATACTTTTGTTATAGCTGAAAAATATGACCAGATCATAAAAAGCGACTCGATTTAAGCACATTAAAACTACACATTATATCTTTTTCAAATTTTGATCGTAAAAGTGACACAGACCAGGGATGCACTCGACAAATTGATCCAACTTTTGTAAGTTTTGAACGGGTTTTCAATCCGCCGTACTAGCTCAACCAAACACTTCACAGCTTTTCTAGAGATGATCTTCCGAAGCCTAGACAGCGAAAATAAAGGAATCTGAATAGATAGTCCATACGGAAGCAATCTCAGATTTGCTAGTGACATATCCTTTTTACTGAGAACCATCAGGACCCACAACTAATGCTAGATGAACTAAATGAAGAGAGCAAGAAAGTTGGCTTTCACATGAACTTCAGCGCAACGAAGGACATGTTCAACAAATATGTCACAAAATAAACGTGCAACGATCAAATCAAAAATGCAAAACTGAAAAAAGTAGACCACTATACCTGCCCAGGCCAACGAGTCTCTATGAAATCCTTAAAAGAAGGAGAAATCAAGCAAAGAATCACTCTGGGAGGGCAAGCTTTTGACAGAGCAAGCTCAACATTCAAGAACAAAAGGATCCCATTTGTCCTAAAACAAAGGGTACAACGAATGCATTCTCCCGATAGTCACGTATGGAGCTTAAACATGGAACCTAACCAAGGGAATGAACCTCAAACTGATAACTATGCAACGTGCACATGAAAGGATCATGTTCAACATCAAATGGAGAGGTCACAAGATATTGCAGAATATAAAAAGGAAACAGACGTCTGGGAAATCATAGAAACCATTAGTAAACTCAAATGATAATGGGCTGGTCATGATGCAAGAATGTCAGACAACCGCAGAACATCACGACTAAAAATGAAGATCTCAAAAAAAACAAAAACAAATGTAGAACTGGTGCCGGCAGAAAATGAGATGGCGAGACGAATTGGACAGGTTCAGAAGATATTGGCTCCATGATAGAGAGTTGTGACAAATCCTGGGCAAGGTCCAATGACGGTTAATCAAAGACTGAAGATGAAAATGCAATATTGATTTCCCAACAACCCACATACTTACATCAGCCTTTATTTGCTGGCATCCTGATGTGATAGACTGATCGCCAACTGAGTTTTGTTGGTGAAGAAATGTTATTTTATATATTTTTGATCAATTCAAAAGCAAATTTTTCATCACATAGTCCCCATTAATGTAGGTATAGTGAGAGACACACAGACACACAGAGGTTTAGTGATTGTTAGAAACAGTCAATCATAACTGTCAACACAGGTTCTCTCAGGTTTCAAATGATTCTGGAATGATGCACAACGCGTACAGGCTGTACCAGAGGAGCTAAACGGCTGAACAGTTGAACAATTATTTTCGTTCGTTTTGTATTTTTTTTTTTTGTTTTTTTTTTTAGGAGTCCACCCAAAAATAAGTATTCAGAGGCTGATTCAATTTTCCAATGTAAACTTATGATATACTTCGTGTTCGACGGCGTTCACGCATTTTTTCAAAATTAGGATTTTTCGATGATGCAATAAAATGCAAGGAGATTAAGCTGATAATTGATCTGCTCTTCTTCCAATTCTTGAAACTGATAACCCCCAAAACAGCATGCTGCCAAAAGACGTTAGTAATTTGCAAGTTTCTGTTGAGTGACTAACCCAACCTCTTCTGTTTCTTGTCAATATTGTGATGGTAACCCTTATCGCCTGAAAAAGCTCATTAATCCTCTTTCTAATGTTAAAACATTAGATAATTCGGTGGCTGCTGTGAAAATGCTATCTTGTGAGGAAAACCCTTATGTTTCAGCTTTGATGATCAACTTATGGAACCGATATACTAAATTCTCATTCGACAGCATCTTTGTTACTTTTTATATAAAAAGAGTGATTCACTAGAAACCATCGAATAAAACCGTCAACATAGGTTTCTCGGGGTTCTTATTTTGGTCTGGCTGGCTATGTATGTATGTATGTATTACGCGTACAGGCCGCACCAGTGGAGCTATAGGGGTGAAAATTCGACCAATTACTCCTAAAAGAGATTTTTAGTTTGTGTCTTTTCAAATTCCCCCCAATACCTTTTTAGAGGGATGTTCAGCTTGCAATGTAAGCTTCTGATAAATTGATCCATCATTTTGTGCCTGCTTGTTTTTAGTGATCACTTCCTAACAAAATGCCGGAGGGGTAACTTATTCATTGATCCCTCTTTTCCAATTTTTCTGATTGATTATCCCCGACACAGCATACTGCCTAAAGATGTTGGTTGGTGACAGTTTCTATTGTAAGATAAGCGTAGGGGATGCCTTTTGCCTGATTCCTCTCTTAGCGGGGTTGGCTGGCATGTCCACAGAGATGTCGGCTGCATGGTTTCTTGATGTGTACATTTTATAATTGTACCGACACTGTCGATGCAATCTTCCGGAAAGCCCGCTGCGATTCCAGATCCGGTCGCTGAGAAACATGAAGAAGAAATTACGATAAGAGGAACGTTGCATCTGAGGAGAGATGTTACTGGGTCCATATTAGGAACGAGGAGTCCGATTATAAAAATAATCCATTCTTCATTTTGCTATGCCTCTCCCTTGATGGTGTAACTCCTCCTTCTCTTTTTGAAAGATGCAAACACTCCTGCCGGACTTCAAAGTGGCTAACTGTTCTCCAGCCCAACTTGGAACACTAAAATATGTTCCTACCCCTCTTTAAATGCGTGCTACTTCCCACTTCACTTACTATAAATTCGTGAGTTGATCTCTACACACACACACACATGTGCTCACACATATATGTAGGTTCATCGATCTATCTGTGTGTCAATTATAACACCCATACACATACATGTAAGATCACACACTCTCTCTGATCTCTTAACCCCCTCTCATTACTACTCTCTAAATAGTCCCCTCGTTGGTCAGCTATCTTGAGGAATAGGTCAGCTGCTCTCAACCCCTGGTTCCTTCTCATGTGAAATGGATGGGAAAACAGAAGAACATACAGGCGTTATATCATGAGCACAAACACATCTTTGATGCTCAAGATCTCTTCTGAATTACTGATCTTGTACCTGACCTGCATCTGTTTCGTAGCATTGTGTCTAATCAAACATTGTTAACGTACTTTTTTTTACTAGCTCCTTCTACAAGCCTAAATTTACATAAATGGATATAAATTTGTAAATATATAAATACTCTCTCACACACAGACACATGCACAGATATTCATAGGTTAAGCTGTTTCAAAGTACCGGTCGTCGTCATCAGTTAAGCTATTGTTGATTGTTTCTGCCAACTATCAGCACGTTCCAAATTAGTTTGGCCCAGACCAAAAATCACTAATTGATACCATCTGAGGTGGCAAAGTCTATTAATGATTTTTGTAATCTTCCGTGTGTATGGGACATATTTTGATATGATAACCTATCCGGAGTTGCAACTTAGTTGTAGTTTGCATGACTTTTATACCTATACCATATGACTGGTGTCTGGAACAATGAATTTGACATTACTACTAAGAAACTACTTGGAACAAAGTCTGTTAGGTCACAAAACTGGTATTTATACATTTGTCTGAATACACAAGGAAATTTCAAGATGGTAAGGACTACCATTAAGATGGGAAGAGATTGGATTGCCCGAACAAATTTAGGTATGGTAATGACTCTTCTCTATGATGATTTCTTAGAGCTTAAACTTTCAGCGAGTATGCTGGTAAGACTAACCTTTAGTAAAACTAACCTGGTAGTCCATGAAAAACTGTGATATTGCATTTCTGGACCCTACTTTGGATATTGATCAACTAATTTGACAAATTTTGTAAACAATTACATCAGGTGTGATTTCAATGGTTGATTGTAAATGCAAATTTCCACCATCACAGGCAACTGTCAATCAACAAGAACCGTAATTACACATTTGCAGGGGTGAAAAGAAGGTGTCTAGGAAACAAACTTGCCCACCTCTTGTTGACTGCAGCGTAAAATAAGTTCATTGTTTCGTTGTAGTAAAAGGAGAAGAATATTCTTACAATGAGTTGAGAAATAGATAAGACGATTTAAATAATTCCTAGTGACGTCATCAGTTTTTGCGTACATCACTGTCACTGTTATTCATGCATGACTTCACTAGTCTTACTTCTGGTCATTGTTATCCGTCATTGTTACCTACAAAATTGAGGCTCAATAGTAAGTGTTTCACATAAGATTTCATTCCGAGGATTTAAATTGTCTCGTTTATTTCTCAACTCATTCTGAGAATATAATTCTTTCACTGCCTCGGAAGAATGAACTTATTTCATTTCCTCCCACTTCCAAGGCCGGAATTAGGTTGACTTGGTCGGCTCAAATCAGCAAATCCGATTTACAGGAAGTATTAATAAACGAGTTTAAATGAAATGCATAGTTTTGGAATAATCTTGTATGGAGAAACGAATTCTGTTTCATTTTAGATTTTAATGAAGCAAGAGAATTGGGCCTTAGAATAGCCAAGCTTGTTCTACATTATAATGTATCGCTTTTCAGTGGTAAGATGTTTATATCTTTGTTCTTCTTCTCAAGAACTGTTTTGAGAAATATTGAAATTATGCCTAATTAAACCCTATCCTATGAAACTTTTCGTTTGGGGGGGGTGCTTCTTTTCAAATATAAGTGGAGGAATCATATATATATATATATATGGTTAAAAGTTGGAATAAGTTCAATACATGTCATAAAGAGAGACAGAAAAAATGTTCATGCATATAATCCATAATACCTTAGTTACTTCTAGAAATTTCTCTGTTCTGAGAAAAAAAATTTTCTGGTATTATTTTTTACTTTATTTGTGTTGGGGGGCATTTACATTAACCAAATGCAATATAGGTCTTCCACGTTACAAAGTGTATGCAAATTTCCTCTAACCACGACATTAAAACTGATGTTTCAGTCCTGAAACCATGCTAGAACACCGGGTCCTTATTCCTTTTGAAAGATGCAATTTTAGCAATATGGAGTTAGGCCTGCTTAGTACTTCATCGGTGTTTGGTAAATGTCCCGGATACCGAAAGCTGATTTTTAAATCAGGTAAAGTCATAAATAATAAAGAGCACTTTGTTATGATTTCATCAACAAAAATTGCTGAAGAGCTATTTCAAAAATACTTATTTCTCAATGGTATTCTTGAAAAAAAGGTTAAACATGTATTGTTCACCATCGTAATGTACACATATTCTGATTATGTCATTTCTGTTTTTAAGCAGCGCCAGATTAGGGCGTGGGCTTTGGAGGCTGAATCTCGAGGGTCTTTGCCAGCTGGAATGCCCCCCTCAGATTAAATGTAATCCTAAGTAACACGCGCAAATTATGATAAGGATTGCAAGATTAAAAATTAATGATAAATAATAATCTGGCCTTCCTCGTAATATTCAAGTTAGCAGGATTAAATACAACAATCACTGCAACACATAACCTCTCTCTGAAGCAAAATCTTCGTGGTATAATGCATCATCATCATCATCATCATCATCATTAGCGTCCATTGTGGGGCATAGACTTTCCACAAGATTTGCCGGACATCTCCATCATGGGCGTCGCGGAGCCAGTACTTTCTTTATTTATCAAGCTCGTCACACCATCTTATTTTCAGTCGGCCACAATTTTGTGTATGATCCTAGGGGATCCGTGTTGTGGGTCGTGAATCCAGAGGTTGTCTGACATTCTAGCAACGTCCAGCCCATTGCCATTTCAGTTTTCTGGTTGTTTTTCTATGATATCTCAGACTCCTGTCTTTTCTCTAATATACTGTGATGTCTCATTATCGACGTGAGGTTGAGCATGATTCTTCCATGCGCACGTTGCATGGTTCTCAGATTGAGGGTCAAAAGGTGACAATTAGGGGAATGCATTAGTTGTAAACCCTTTTTTTTTAGGACTGGAGGGATTTTCTTGTTCTTAAAGGTTGAACTACCGAAAGCTTGCCATCCTAGAATGAATCTTTGCTTGATTTCTTTTTCTTAGGAAAGATTTCATAGAAATTCGTTGTTTCAGCTCTGTAGGAGACTATCAGGAGGATGCATTGGTTGTATAATGCATGAAGTGATTTTAAAACCAGATTCTGACGGTCAAAGTGCACATTATGGAAAGAGGGAATGTAATCTTCTAAACCTCCAGCTGAGAGTAATGCAAGCAACTATTTTCTGACTTCATGTTATCCTCTGTAACAAGCGCCCTGTACGCATACTCGATCTAGCGGGTGTTTTTCCGGGGAAAAAATAAAACAGTAATCTTCTTTTCAATCAAGATTTTAGTAACAGTTTTCCGGATACAGATAGCCAATTATCCAGTTTAAAATAGAACTAAGTATTTAAGTAAGAAATGAACGGGCTGTGTACACAAGGCACCTAAACCCGTAAACCTACTTCAAAACACAGCTTTCATTATATACAATTCGTAGGTCGATTTCTAGGCAAGATCTTCAGTGGAAAAGGTACATAATTCTGAGGAAAATTTTAATATACTTTTCCTTTTATTGATAAGAGCTTGTCATGTTCACGTCAAATAGCCAGACGTAGGCCGTAATTCTTCGAGGCAGATAATCAGTTATTATCCACAGACGGGTCGCTGATGGAACCTGACGATAAATAAATGCCCAAGAAATGATTCCAGACAAAATCATTAGGTTCAAAATTATGGGCTTGGCCAAAGGAGTAGGCACATCGGCTTTATATAGCAACATAGACTTTTGGAAGAATTTTAGGAATGGTCTGTCTGTCTGCCTGCCTTCACTTCTTCTGTCTACGTTTTTTTGTGCTAGAATTGGAAAATCTGAACCGCTCGCGTGATTATGCCAATGGTAGTTGTACTGATTTATGGTTGTGTAAGCAATAACAGGATGCTGTAAATCCGTTTGGCGAAGACTACGCTCTGAGAGTTTAAAAACTGGCTGCTGGTTTAACGAGCAACAACAGATTTTAAGTTAGATAACTCTTTGGGGCTGGCCGTCTGGAGGATGGAGAAGACAGCATTAACTTTCTTTCGTGTTCATTAGTTTCCAAGATGCAACTGACAACATGCTTTTGATCCGGTCAAGACATTTACTCTTTAGATACTTTGTACAAATGGTGCTTAGTTAACAACCAACACTTATAGAATTTATCAAACATGATCTTTAAAAATACGAAAACACATATAACATAGAATTAAATATTTTCTGTCAGATAAGGTTATTGAGTACAACATGGGAGTAAGTACAAATAACACTTTTCTTTAAAAATCATAATTTCATTAACAAACAAAAGTTGTGGGCGAGATAGCCAATTTTCTGATGGTTTATTCATATTGTCATTAGAACACTGGCAAAGAACGTGACTATCAAAGTCGATTTCCAGAAAATTTATGAACAAAACCAAGACGGAGAAAACTCTGAAAGAAAACTAGCTCATCAAATGCTTTTCTGTGCAAGCCAAATTTTGATGAGGTACTAACAAGGTGTCTATCATTCAATATGCAATTATATAATAAATGAAATGTTATAAATGCTGGCTTCCGTTAATATTTATAATGGATGGGACGGCATTTTAAGTTACTACTGCCTAAGCAGAAATTATGGGACAGTGGTTTATTGCTATATATATCATATATGTCAATGAATATAGATATCTAAGATATAGTCAATGCATGAATATATTTATGTTACACTTACATAATATCAATAATTATATATCTATAGAAATTTATAGCAATAAATATATATATATATATATATATATATATATATATATATATATATATATATATATATATATATATATATATATATATATATAAGGAAATTGATTCGCACAGAGCTAGGCTACAAAGGGGCACACATGGAAAAGGAAGTGAGTTCGAATTCCAACGGACTCATTTCTTCATTTTCCAATCATCTTCGTAAATGATTCAGTCTGAGCAAAATTTAGTTCCTAAACTATTTTTCCATTGTCGGATACTAATATCCATTTCAGTGAATACTTACAAACGCTATATAAATATGTACAATTTTCTCATTAATAGTCACTAGATTCAACTACATATAAAGTCTAAAACATGTGATAAGTAACAAAGAGTATACGAATAATTTTGGCAATTTTCTTGTTATTAATAATGAATTAAAACCTCATAAAAAATATCAGAATAATTGCATTAGGCTTTGAATCTTTTTTGAAAAGTTCAAGATCATTGCTAAGAGATGTTTTGTTTTAGCTATCTATCTGATTGTGATGAGTAGCATATATAATATATTATCTGATTTGGACCTCTCATCATCTGAATTCGGAAATACCGGACACAATGAATAAACATCTCAGGTATTAAGATGAACTTTGTAGTTCTGATTTCTCTCCGACGATATTTTTCTCCTTTCCACAGATTTCGTGAGGCGTTCAGAAACATATTCACTAGATTTTATATCTCTTCTCTCTCCCATGTCTTGATAATGACGCTTCACTATCGAGGGCTTTCGTGTCACTGTGTTCCTTTTTCAATCGGCAATTTATCAATCAACAGAACAAGAGTTGTGGAAAAATTGCATCCAGGTTGCAGATACAACTAACATGCTTTAAAACTTTGATCTAGGCGAAATTAAGTTAAAACCTATTCAATATCATTTTTACAATATTTTAATTGATAAATTTTGGTTGAAGGACTGGACACTGCACCTAAATGTATCGGCGCTGAAATGATGCCGCTGAAGTGACCTCGCGCTCAAGCGGCAGCTTTCGAATCCGGTTGAAAAGCCAGGAGTTTGAACGATATTTTTGATGTAGGTTCTCTCCACTCAAAAGATTGATACGTTATAATCTTTCTACAAGACTTCTGCCAGGTAGAGCTTAATCTGTGTGTATCATATTATGATTCAGTAGATTTGTCCGTCCGTTAGTCCGTCTATAATCACAAAAATGGCCTGAGCCATGAATGACCACGAAATTCTTTGTTGTTATTTACGGGATCCCGGATTAAATTTTTATGAAATCAGATTTCTAAAATCCCCTTCCAGGAAATATTTGATTGGGGTTTCAATTTGCAATAGAATTTTATGCTTAGTATGTCACTTAGTTCATACCCGATAGCATTCATGCTTTCATTCCATTCAATATGTTACAATATTTCACAATATATAAGAAAGAAGGGGATTGGTTAGCAGTGACCCTATATCTCGAGTTCAAACATTAATCCCACTTTTCCCAACATTAGCTCCCTATTCATTAACATTGATATTTAAAAATCATCTTTAAAATGTCGTTTGGGGGTAGTTTACAATAAAAAAAATCTATGCTAAATTGGTCCAGCAGCAAAACTCAAGAACATCCGGTGGTATGGCCACCAGATCATGTGTAATAACTGATGGGATCCCGGAAGAGGCTTTGTGCATTTTGTTAATCCACTTCAAAATTGGAGTCTAGTGGATGCTTCAATTCACAATATCAGATAAATTGATCCCTTAGTTTGTGTCTGGCAGCGGCCACACTCAACTTAGAAATTGCTAAAGTAATTCAAACTTGCCTAACGTTACTTACAATAAATTGGTTTGTGGTAAGTTTGTGTAGCATTTATTTGGACCTATACGCATGTTATGGGGTCAAAATGTTTCCTTTTTTTTTTCTTAGAAATGTTCCAATATTTTCCGACAAAGAATGGCTCCGTGCTACCAAAACATAGTGTTGCGATGCCTTATATGAGCAAAAGAATCAATGTACAAAAATATGATGAGATCATGATTTTAAAAATACATTTTTTCGAGTACAGGACAAATGCTTCATTTGGTGTCTCAAAAAATCCTAGTTTAAAAAATCTCACATATATTCATCTCTCTCTCTCTCTCTCTCTCTCTCTCTCTCTCTCTCTCTCTCTCTCTCTCTTTCAATATATATAGTGAGGAAATGGATTAGATTTATCTAACATCATGGTGAATTCAATAGACAACATGGAAACACAAAAGTTTGGTAACTGGATGGTATTTATTTCCATTAGATGTTCCGAGATACGGTTTTTTTTTTCCTGTCAAACGTCAAATATATATATATATATATATATATATATATATATATATATATATATATATATATATATATATATATATATATATATATCGTGATCAGCTTTTTAATCAATCAATTTTTTACTGTTTTTCTTTGTATCAAGATTTTCGCTCAGCTTATATCTATCTTACTGTAGAGGGAATTAAGTATCCTCTTTACAACCAACATTCGATGCTTGTTGATGTTCATATTTTAGAACTTTTCAGTCTTTAAATACAATTCCAATAAATTAATCCCGTTTACGCTGTTTAATCGTTGCCGCAGAATGACAGTCCAACTCAAAGTTGTGACAAAAAACAAGTTCGGATGAAGGTAAAAAATGGTCAAACTTATCCTTCAATAATGTTACAATACTTCTCACGATAATAGGAATAAAATGAAAAAAAAAATGTGTCTGTGTATTTTATTGAGTCGTGAATAATTATCCATGCATTAGGATATTAAATATGCAATATTGGAACTGATATGACAATGGCGAAATGCATGGGTGAGGGTAAAAGCACTTTTAATACCAACCCGTTTCCAATTAGTTCCGCCACTGATGCGATTGTGTTCTGATGAAAATAGTCAGTTTTTAAAACGGAGACGGCGCGTGAAATTTGATGTCTTCTGTCACTTGACAAGAGTTGCGGAGTTAATCCCTTATCCAATCAAACAGAAGTTATAAATTATCAGCGAGTGGCTCCTCGGCATTCAGTAGGGGAAGGCCGTCCGTGTCTTTTGTGAAGGGAGTTCGATCATTAGAGGGGGTTGTGAAAAAGTAAGCTGAATGTTTTTCATTGTTTTTGTTTTGTTTTTTACTAGTACTTATTAAAATTTTAATTTTAGTGATTTTTCATTGCGAAGATTCAGGCGCACATCAGAAATGAAGGATTAGCTCTTTGTCCAACAGAAACGTTGTTATCTACGCCAGCTGCTCCGCTGCTTGATCTACTAGAGTTTTACAGTGCAATCTAACTCTATAGACTCACCCTTTATTTTCCCTGATTGCTTGCTGCCATACATGTGCCAAAAACTTCGAATGGGTGTACGTATTCATTTATGTCTGTTTGATCACACAACATCTCGAAAATTTCCGAATGAATTTCCATGAAATTTCGTGGAAGTGTGGGTCATGGACTCCAAAAAGTTCAAGATGTATCTCAGGATATTTTTTCGACTGAAAGATTCATGTATTCTCTCATGTCTGTCCAAACAACGATATTTTCTAAAATTCGCAATTAATCGAAATCATATGATGTGGAAGGGTGGGCCATTGGCCATAGGAGAATTTATTATATTTTGGAGCCGTTGTAGAGTTCTTTCCGGAATCTTGTTTTGGGCTTATTCATCGTATGAAAGGATTATAGAAATATCAAATAGACAAAGCTTGTCATGCATGCATGTTTTTACTGTTTGCCCCAGCATTGTTTCGTGTTTTAAAAAGGTGTTCCTTCCTCTTTGCCGACACGAGTATATTTTCTATATATCATGTCTGCGTTATTGCTTCTTGTAAAGGCAAAAGATTATTTTGATTTGCAACCCGTCCAAACTTTTTACTTAACTGGTCAGTGACAATATCGTATATTTCCTTTCATTATCATGACTAGATTTTGTCGCCTGGTCTGAATTGGCTAATCAATCTGAATTTCAGGGTATCAGATTATTATTATTATTATTATTATTATTATTATTATTATTATTATTATTATTATTATTTGGAATCTCACACCAGTTACCTGGTGGTAACCGCTAGAGCCTGAGTGACAGCAAGTCTCCTCAAGTCTCCAGCCCTCCTCTCCCAGTACTCATAGGTCGCAGTAATACTGCGATTTATAGTTTCACACCGGTTGCCGAGTGGTTATCGCTGAAGGCTGAGTGACAATAAGTCTCCTCGGGTCTTCAGCTAACGTCTCCTCTCTCTTTCACCTATCATGTCAGAGCTACAATTCGTTGCAGTCCTTATATTTCTAGCACTTTCCTCAGTATCCGTGCAATTCCCAGTAGTGCTGTGGTCTGTACGGTCTCTATCCTTCCCCTAATCCCGATCTCCTCCAGTCTCACCCTCAGCGTTTTGGGGACAGTTCCTAGTGCGCCCACTATGACCGGTACTACCCTGGCTTTCATGTTCCGCATCTTCCTTAATTCTCTTGCAAGGTCCTGGTATTTTTCCAGTTTTTCACTCTCCTTCCTTATTATTATTATTATTATTATTATTATTATTATTATTATTATTATTATTATTATTTAACTCAGTGACAGTAAGTCTCTTCAAGTGTCAAACCCTCCTCTTCGCACTCCTCAAGTCCTTAGCAGTGCTGCAAATATCAGTTTCACGCCAGCCTGGTGGTTATCACCGATAGCTAAGTGACAGTAAGTTACTTTGGGTCTGTTGCCCTTCTCTCATATCTTCACCACCAATCACAACGGTGCTGTGATTTGTACCGTCTCCACCATGCCTTTTTCTGTTAGACCATCGCTAATATCAAGGGGTCGTAGGTATCATATTTCCAGTCCTCTCCTCAGTATTCGTGCGATCCCCAGTTGGTTGTGTTGTGGTCTATGTAATCTCAATCATTCCTCTGATCTTCAGTTCCTCCTATCTTGTCTTCAGTGTCTTGGGTGCGGTTCCGAGTGCACACACTGGTACTACCCTGACTTTCATTTTCCACACCTACTTCAACCTATTTGCCGGGTCCTGGTATTTACCTCACTCTTTACTGCCTTTCGTATTTACTCTGTGATCTGCAGACACAACCAAGTCTATTATTTGGAAGGTTCTCTTTCCCAGGTCTTGTCCACTCGCTTGTATGGGTTGGTCACTCTGGATATCGAGTAAGGCTTTTTTTCCATGCTTTATGCAGATACCATTTGTCCGCTTCGTCGAATCCCTATTATTTGATCAGTTCCCTGTGTATCACTGTTGCTGTTGTGTCGTGTCTATTTTTGTTCTCTTTCTGGGCAAGTTGACTTCATTCAGTGGTTAAGTGGTTTACAACCTCGTCAATCCCTCCGCATAGGTGGCATTTGCTGTTTGTTTGGGTTCTGTTCATTTTTGCCTTGACACATTCTGATGCATTTGTTTTGGGCTGCCGTGATGAGCGATTCTGTTTTGTCTCTGCAGATTTCTTCTGCATAGATATGTATATGATCTCTCATCAGCGTCATTTTGTATCTGAATTCCCGTGTAGTTTTTTCTATTCCCATTTTGCTTTCCCTGTTTGCTGTGCTGCTCCTTCGTAGGCTACTTTTTGTTATCCGCTGCGTTGCTTCGGGTTCTCTTTATAATGTCTTCACTATTCGCTTGCACATACTTTTCAAATCCTATTTTGGCCCTTAAGACACAGTCTTCTAATGAACCTTCCACGGCCCTCTATCCTCTTCATATACAGTAAATCTGTGCCATCTATGGAGTATAAAGCCTTGTGCATTGTGATAAACTTACTTTTTCACCGGTTCATTGATTGGATTTCTTCTTTTGCCTATCCAAGGACTGGACCTATGCATCTATTTATCAATACTACCCAAGCTTTCATTCTTTTTATCAATTTCCAGCTACCTAGTTTGGTCTTATTTATAGATATTCCTATCATCCCTTTTTTATTTTCTCTTTCATTTCGTCCCGTTTTATCGCATCACATTTGAGGATTCATTGGTTCTTATATTTGTCCCGTGTGGTTAACGCTTTGATTCCTTGTTGTCCGGTAAGTCGATTCCTTCTGCAACTCCCTGTTCTTTGCAGATAGTTTTATGTCGTCCATGTACATAAGGTGATTGACTTTCCCTTTGTTTTGGAGAATTGGTTTCTTTTGTTGTTTTTGAAGATTCTGTTGAGTGAAATCATGGTTAGAACGAATAGTAGTGATGACATAGTTTCCATTGTTAATCCCCCCTTTTATACTTACTTCTCCTAAATTTTCTCCTGTAGCTGTCAAATGTACTTTCAAGTTTTTCGTTAAGTTGGCTATAAACCTCACCATTAGTTTGCTGATCTTGAATATCTGGAAGTATTTGAGTATCCAGCTTTGCAGGATCATGTCATATGTTTTTTATAATCTATCCATTCCATTACAACACTTCTCTCCTCTTTTTTACTTCTTTTAGGATCATCTGGCCAATGTAGAGCAAGTATTTCGCCCCTTTGGTTCCTCTCCTGCACCCTTCCTGTTCTTTGGGTAATAGTCCTCTTCTTTCCCTGGAAATATATGTTCTCTCTCATATCTGCCCGGTCAGGATTTTCCACATTAATGGTAGGCACGTTATTGGTCTTGAACTGCTTGTCTATCTCCTTTTTCCCAGCGTCCTTTTAGATGAGGGTTGTTCTGTATTTGGTTATCCTTTCTGGGATGTCATCTTCATCTACGCAACTTTGGAGTTGGTGGACGAGTCTGTCATGCAATGTGAATTTCTTAAATCAATATCCATGGATCACATCAGGTCTTGGTGCTTTCCAGTTGTTTATGTCGTTTCAGTCAATGTTATTTGATCACCGTCATCTAGGTCTCGGGGTTTTCTTTCCATGTCATTTTGTCCCCATATGTCTTTCCATAATTTTTACGACTCTGTGGCAACCAATTTTATATTTTTCTTATCTGTTCAGGTCCTGCTAAAATTTTATTTCATTGTTTTGGAATGCGGCTCTCTATGTATTGGGTGGTTCTCTTCAGTTTCGCTTCTTTGGCTTTGGTGTATTTCGTACACTGTAACGAGCACGTCTTTTTACCTTATCTTGTATTTGTCCCATAGTTTTACATGTGGTCTGTTCATGTGTGATGTATTTTTCAGTAGTCCTTCATTCATCTCTTTAGTTGGGAGATCTGTTTTTCTAAAATTATTTCCTATGTTTTTGTTCATGGCATTCGCGGTTTCTCTTTGTGCTGTATATACGTGTATATATGTGCGTATACAATTTTGAGTCATGCAATAGACAGATGGAAACAGATCGAGATAAAAGGAAATAAATTGATAGATATGAACAGACCAAGATAGATAGATAGATAGATAGATAGATAGAAAGAGACTGAGATAGATATGTAGATAGATAGATATAGTCAGACCGAAATAGATAGATAGATAGATAGATAGGTAGATAGATAGATATAGTCAGACCGAAATAGATAGATAGATAGATAGATAGATAGATAGATAGATATGAAGAGACTGAGATAGATATGTGGATAGATAGATATGAACGGACCGAGATTGTTGGAGGGATAGATGTGTGAGTGATACGGTTGATTTTTTTTACGAAAGCTGATAATACAAGTATATGTGTATCATTTCTCCAATAATTCAACATCGTCAATGCCCAACCTCCTGACAGTTTTCTCTTGAAATTGAAAACATCTTCTTTGTGGTGTTTCAAAAGTATACAATACATATTTACTCAATTTGAGCGGTTTTAAATTGATTCAGATGTTCGCTAAGCTTACATTAATTCAACACGAGCCGAAGAAATGGAACTGTGCGGGAGATAATGTTGCACTAAATTTTTTCAGAAGACTTGACGTCTTAGATGCTTTTTACGTAAGCACTAACCATTTGTATGGGTGGAATGCTTGTAACTACCTCAACCATCAAGCAAGCATGAGTTCATTTAATTATTGATGTTTACTAAGTTTAACTTAGTCGTACACAGATCCAAGTGGGTGCTATGTCGACAGGGGAAAGAATGTCCGCCTACCAAAACCCACACTCTTATATTTCTAGCTTTTTACCCGTGTGTCAACTCAGAACTCTACCAACAGTCGGAAACAGAAACTTCACGTCAAACGTACGTCAACCAATTATTATCTTTGATGTCAGCGATGCCCCAAGAAGACATTTGCGTATAATTATCTCAGTTTAATTGGATATCTCGAGATCCGGTTGTTTGGCATCGTAGTAACTATGCAATCAATCAGATGAGGTATTCCTGCGCATGTATGGAGAGGCACTTTCTCGTGGGGCTTCTCAGTCGGCAGTCAGACGCCATTGAATAAGCTCCCTGGCCGTCCTATTCCCAATGACAGAGTGTTTGGGGGCATAACATTGCACTACCACGTTTGTCAGTCTCCACTACAATCCAGATTTAGACTTCTGGCTTTAACCACGTTTCTAGGCACATTATATATATATTTATATATATATATATATATATATTTATATATATATATATGGTACAGATCAAGTTAGCAATATAACATAGTATAAAGCAACGTCTGATATGTGATGGATTTATTACATAGAGTGCTCGATACATTTAACTTTATACTTCGAAAGTCAAGTTGTTTTAGAGTAGAGCTGGAAATATTTAAGAAATGGATTCACTACTCTCTGCGCCTCATCAGGCAGATTCACCTGATGAGGCCCAGAGAGGACAGAAACATAGTTTGTGTAGCGAATCCACATCTTATACATATATATATATATATATATATATATATATATATATATATATATATATACATATATATATATATATATATATATATATATATATATATATATATATATATATATATTGCAATTCATGAAATGACAGAATTATAAATGTCATTTTTCTAATTATATATATAGATAAGTTGGAGAGTCATGCGAACGAAATAGTGTAATGAGATTGATCAATAGTCAGTGGTATTTTTGCTTATTGATCTTTTTGTGGAGTTTCCAAGTCTTACTCATTGGTTAAACTAAAGATGGCGAATGTGAGAAGGTAGGAACCACTACAAAGTTCAATTCGAATGAATGCGTTGTAACCAAGTTTGAAATGATCGAACGCAGACGTGAGGAAAACAATTTGTAATTTATATTCAAATTAACCGGCGTCACATCGGAAATGTTTATCTGTTAGTTTCGATTCTATATATTTACATTATGTAAACACATACACAATCATATGAGTATAATTATATATATATATATATATATATATATATATATATATATATATATATATATATATATATAATTATGAATTGTGTTATATTATATAGAATCTTATTTGAGATGATCTCCTGTCGTTACACATTAAATTTATAATTCGCCCTAGACAACATAGTTAGAATAAACAATGAAGAAAACGGGACCGCAGCAGGAATCGCGTTTGCCACTGATATGGTAGCTGCTTCAACGTGGCGATGCTTTTACCATTCAGCTAAACGGCTCCCGGTAATGCAGGGGCCCAAGTAAATGTTTTTGCACCTTATTCTCATCTCGTTTAATCTCGGCCTATTCACTTCTTTCAAGGCAACAGTTATGTAATAAGAAATAGATATATATGATTTCACAGTATGATTATATATATATATATATATATATATATATATATATATATATATATATATATATATAATGCTAATTTATATAAATATGTTTATACATTTATATTTACACGTGCGTGTATGCGTGTTCCTAGATTTCTAAGGATGCCAGTATAGACATTGATTGATGGAAATAGTTATTGATTATAGGATAATAGCAAAAATCATGAATTTAAAAGCAGAACACATCATGTTTTCTGCTGTTCCAAACATTATCAGATTTTCCTTTTTATGATTAATTGTACGATGGGATCTTGACCTTTAATTTTTACTAGAGGCCATCACAAAAGAGTAAGTCAAACCAAACTCATATCAGCAGGTCTTCCGCTGTCAATAAGCAAATGTAAGGTAAAAGACGATCCCCGATGGAGTATCACGGCAGGTGATGAAGTCCCAGTTTCTGTTGCATACATCAGCTTAGTGATACTTGCAAGTCTCAATTCTGGTCGAGACAAGGACCTTATACCAAGAAGTTCTTATTTTGAGCTTAATTACCTGAGAACAGATAAGGTTTCATTTATTTCTGCCAACAAAGTATAAATATTCAGATCTTTCAGTCCGTCCACAAAATATTTGCGAAAGTTCCCAATGAGTTTCAATTAAATTTTGTGTAAGGTTGTGCAATGTACTATGGTAGAGAGGGTCTAATTTTGGATCGGATCAAGCAATTTTCACTTCCTCACATCGTAACTATATAACAATACTACACTAATTATGCAGAAGTTGAAAATAAATTTCGTATCTTCTGGTGTTCTGAAACTTAGATAAAGTAAGCGTATATCAGAGTGACAATGTTCTCCAAGTCAGACTACAAGGCAATATGCATTCTTACGCGGGTGGAACAATGATTTAAGCCTCTATTCGAAATATCAAAAATTAAAAATCTCGAATTTGTAAGATATACAGAAATAACTACCCGCATATAAGCTCTGGGGTTCATCTGCAATAATACAAATACAAAACTAAGTACAATTTATATAGTGCTTCCCAGGCTCAGTGAGATCCTCCCAAAACGCCACAGTTATATTGTACTGCTATGACTCATGTAATGATATAATTAAGCATGCGATTTAGTATATAGTATGGCCCTAAAAGATTTTTTTCAAATTAGCTGGAAAATGAAACTTCCAGTTTTTAAAACAGTTAACTCAGTTCGGCACTAAAAACATAAGCTGTAAAAATAAAGTTAAGACCAAATATGATATCTATTTATATATTTTAAAGGTTGTAAAAATGAGTTCAGTTAGGGAACGGGAAAAAACTGTAACTCATTTTTACGTAAAAAAGTTCATCTGCAAAATTCTACAATAAAAGATATATGACTGTATCAGGTGACGTTCTTTCTCTTTAACTTGAGTTTTCAACCAGTCAAGAAATAATCATGAATATTAATCATTGTTCTAGTTAAATGTTGTGAATGTAAAGACACGATGGGAGTCTTCAGGTTTGAAGATTTGATCACTCCGTCGGTATATGTAAGAATCGTTGGGATATAAATTGCGATGTCTTTTGCTTGTTTGTTTTTTGTTTTCTGTTTTGCTTTTTTTTGTTTTGTCTCATTTTTGTTGTTTTGTTGTTTTTTGGTGGGTTTTACTGTAAACACTCTTTAAAACATCAATCAACAATGAAGAAATAAACGACAGATCATTCACACATAATATTAAGTTTTGTACGGAAAGGTATTTTTCGATGAAGATTTTAGTAAGATTTCTATCGAGAGAATTTTATCAATTACAGAAAGCTTCTGTAGTTGATTAAAATTTCATGCTTTTCGAATAAAAATATCCATCGATATTCGTTAGTGCAGCAATTTGAATAGCAGTTTGAATTCATACATGAAAAATTAGAATTCGCCCCACCGACTGATCGAGCGAAAAGAATCTAATAGAGATGAGTGGACATATCTAAAAAAAAGGAAAATGGACTTCATCATTTGATTACAATCACATTCGACATGATTGTTTTGGAGAAGTTTCATATCATTATCAATCACAAGAGAAATATACATCTGTAGATAAACAGGAATTTAAAACACGTCGTGTTCTTTTGTAATGGCGAAGAAAGTTGCCAAATCACTTGCTGTCCATCAGTGTCAGCCGACCCTATAGATACTGAAAAAAGAGTTTCTTCAAAAAATTACATTGTTGAAAGAAATTTATTAACCTAAATCCATTAGTTTGTCTCGAAGTAAATTTGTGATTAACAATGATAAATATTGATGTGAGATAGATTAGTAAGGGTACTTGTAAGAGATTAGAGTCGACGAAAAGTAACTTCTAATGTCATATCATTTTTCATTGCAAAGACATTGTTTTTTTACTACAGGATCCCACAATAAAAACAGTATAGATTAGCTGGAATATGAACGCGTTACTCTCACCGGGAGTAATAGATAAATATATAAACATATTTTATGTATTTTTACCCTTTTTTCAATCATTTTGATTAACGTAGAGTATTGAACTTTTGGATGATCATCTTAAACCAAGCCATATTACAACATGAGATAATCTCTGTAACGTAGCGTGAGAAGCAGACTTTGTGTGATTGTGTTATTTTGAATACTTATATTTTGTGCCGCAATTTACTCTCAATTTTATTACAATGTCTCAAAAAAAGAGAAAATTCTCGTGGTTATTTATCAGAGCATCTAAAGATGGATTTTATTGAATTTAATACAAACAAACAGCTTCCAATGTTTCTACTCTGTTACAAGACGTTTTCGATGAAACCGATTCGATTACGAGGATATCTTGCCATCCAAATGGAGAAGATAAGCCCTTTGAATGTTTTTAAGAGCTGTATGAAAGATTTTTTTAAGATTTTAAAATTGTCAAGCAATAGCTACATTAGGTAAGAAATAGGAAGAATGAGGATTATCGTATATCAGAAAATATCACCTCTGCCAACGAAGTTGAAAAGAGGTGTTTTTGCTCACGTCTCTCCGCCTCCCCGTTTGTCTCCTTGTCTTTCCACACGATATCCTTAAGAGTACAGAATGGGTTTCAATTGAATTTTGGGGTAGGCGGGTAATGTAGTAAAAAAGATGTGGTAAAATATGGGGGGGGCAGATCGAGGAATCCTTTTGATTGAGTGATATCTTTCCATTTTTAGGGGGGGCAATCACACTTAGGCATATGCTCACGACTATCCACACGATATCTCAAAAAGTTTCCAAGGGATTTCTGTGAAATTATTTGAAGGAGTGAACGATAGGCTACGGGAGAATTGATCACATTTTGGAGTGTATTCATGCACAATTATATTCCATACATCGTAGCTATATGTTCAAATCACATTATATTGCCACAGCTTCATTTCTGCCTCCACGATATCTCGAAATGTTCCCAACAAATTTCTATTACTTTTTGTGGCAAGATAGACAGTATTAAATATTGGAGCGGTTCCTTGCACAAGTACTTCCCCTGCGTCACAGTTAATTGTCAAAAACACATGATAAGGCCATCTTTTTCCTGTCCACAAGATCTCACCAAAAGTTATGAATTAATTTCAATGAGAAAGAGAGGAGTGTATCCATGCACGATTACTTCTAAGTCGAAATTATATGTCCAAACCACTATATCGCCAAAATTCCATGTCTGTCCACATGATATCTTCGAAGGTACTGAAAGGATTTCGATGAAATTTTGTGGAAGGGTTGATACTGGGAAAAAAAAAAGAGGTAGTAAAATTAAGGGGGAGGGACCAGGAATTTATCATTGAATTTTTTTTAGTTTTTTTCTTCGATTAAAACAACGACAACCTACGTAAGAACTGGTTAGATTTTAGGGTGCATCCACTAACAACGGCGTTGGCAGATGTAGGCGCTTTTTGAGTGCATTCTACCTGCAAAAGAATGGTTGGAGAAACTTTGGTAATACCCTCTATCAAAGAATTCACTTAAACGGCAGCACAGAGACGCATTACATTGACAAAATCGCTTTTGATGCTGAAAATAAACTTAATCATATTTTCAGAAATGCACCATATTTCATGCAGTTGGACCAAAAGTTTATCTCTGTCGACTGTTAAAACAATAAAAAGCGTGACATAATGCAGTTTATTTGGTAAATATTTGGAAAAAATCAAATTGAACCAATTAGAAGTTTCAAGGAGTAAATGTAATACTTTGAATGTTTTTCATCTGCAAAACCGTTATCTTATTTATGGAAAAAATATGTTTCTTAGATACTCTTTTAATGGGGTAATTTAAAGATGGTTAAACTGCAGAAGCGATTTTAAAGTTCAGTAATCACCTTAATGTTCTTAAAATGGACCTGGGAAAATTATTAAGTGATATTTCGAACTTGAGAGTGCATGATTGGATAGTGAATACTTTTACGGCAAATGTTTGATTTATTAGAACTATTTCAACTTAGATAGCGTGAAGAAAGTGAATCGAATCACATTTGTGCTGACCATCAAAAACTCTGGCAATTTTTTTTTTTTCGAATACCTACTTTATATCAAAAAGTGTGGAGACGATTGAATGTTTTGTATGAAAAACACTGGAAAGGGTGACCTTCTCTTGTTCCTTATAAAAATAGAAGCAGACATCAAACATTTAGTTTCTTAGCATTAGTCTCAAGGGTCTCATTAAAGTAAGATAACTCGTTTCGACGGCCGTTAAGCACAATGGAGAGTCAATTTCTACTTGTTTTACATTCAATTTTCATTCCGGGGACTGGCAGCTTTCCCTCATTTGTCAATCACCATACCTTCTTCTCTCCATTCTCCCTTATTCTGAAGACGTTCAGCCATTTCCTTATCTGTCTACTGTTTCCTTCATGTTGACCTTTAACGCTAATTTTGGAGACTTGATCAGTGTCTTCTTCTTCTCTCGACTCCCCCGTCATATCCCTACGCCTTTTCGTATCTTCTCTTGTCCAAGAATCACCCTTTTCTGACCTTGATAGATATAGCGTATCACTGGAAATTACAAAAGGACATCATGTTATCCGATTGATTTAATTTGGGACAAAACGATACAGAAATTGAAGCCATATTGAAAAACTGTTTCCGTAATGAATAATATTCATTTAACTTCATCAAAAACTCACCTTATCATACATTAGGATTCGAACCATTAGTTTGTAAACTTATTAAATATTTTGAAAACTTTATTTCCGTCCTTAGAACACTACGAATTATCCATTACGAATTGTAAAACTATAGATATTCCAAAAACTGCGAAGTCAGTAATTGTGATTGATATTTTACCACGACATTACCGTATTATCGCAATGAAAGAAGCAGAAATTCAATAAAATCTCCACAAAGCTAAGAATTTGCCTCAGAGACACTTTGTATCTAAGAGGTACAATAGAACACAAATAAACTGATAATTAGCAAATGAAAGATTATGCTTTTAACTTGGAAAAATGTCTATTGCAATTATGATGGACTATCGACAGACTTTTGCTAAGAGTGCTAAAATCCATCGATTTAAGAGAACAGGACACTTTTCAAAAAACTCATTTTGAACGATTTGGGGTCACTTTGGTATATTACCTTTGTAGCAGAGTAGTGCTTGGTCCTTAGATTCAAACTACATTGATTTTCTAAAGTTTTTTTAACCCATCGAATACTGTGTGTGAGAATCTTTTTTGTTTTACTTTCTACATATCAGTAAAGAACACTTTAAAGCAAGGTGTAAAACATCCAAGAATGAACAGGGAAAGGATCAGGCGAAATGCTGGTTGATTGGTAAGAGGGATATATATATATATATATATATATATATATATATATATATATATATATATATATATATATATATATATATATATATATATATATATATATACTTGATATTCAGCAAAACTATTCACATCCAGACAAAACGTTAGACATATTTTATAGTTTTGTAGTGTTGACATTTTTACGGCGAGAGAAAAGTTAAATAATTTTTTAACACATATGCTTTCAATTCACAAAAATGTTCCGGGTAATAAAGTGTAGAAATGTGCATGATAGAAGAAGAAATTAGAAATGGAATGATAACAAATTATTCCATAAAATAAGGATACCTTTACTTTATTTTTTTTAAAATGTATCCCAACATATAAAACTCAATGCCCATAGTTTTGTAACGCTAAATTGGTCCCAATAAAATTCATATTCATGTCTAAGTTTGTATAACAACAAAGCCTTTCATAAAGAAAAATTCTTCCACATACTTGAACAAGTTTTGGACTGTTTCTGGAATATCAATACACGTAGCAGAAGTGGGGTCTGTTTCCAATTGTTATTAAGTGATAAACTGATCCCTCAGTGATAAATACATCTTAACGTGAGATATTCGTAGATATAAAGTATGGGATTACTAAAAAGTTATAAACTGACTCCGGATGAATGATAAATCTATGGATATCCCTAAATATAAACTCCAGCGTCTTTTGATTCGTAACGATAAATATGTAAGTGTGTAGGCAAGATAGAACTTTTCGAAATCCCATTACTTGATGAACGTGATCAATGAAATGGAAGTAGGTTTTCTTCTTTTTTTCTATCAAGTTATGAACCCATCCTTCTTTGCATATCAATATTAAATGTCCCTGGATATAAAATGATTTATTGTCAATTGATCTGTTGTGATATCTACTAACAGAAAAATTATACTCCTTCAATGAAAATCTTCGAAAAACAAATTATCATTTGTTCGATCAGGATTCGAATATCAGTCTATGGAATGATTACTTGGGCGGTATTTTGAGAAAAATAGTAGTTACTTTCTACATTGAAACGTAGTGGAAAAAAACATTTGCATACATCGTGCGTTAGCTCTCATATCAGTTTAATGGATGAGTGGTTGATGAGTTGCTTTTCCTTACCTATAAGTAATGAAAAAACAAAATATAAATGACTAAAAAATAGGAAACTTGTTTTTATTCAAAATCTACAAGGATATTACCAACAGCATAATACTGTCATATAACGGGTGACATTCTGGTTTCTATATAGAAACATGTACGAAATATTTTTCACTGAATTAAGTGTTGTTATTATCATGGAGCACGACATTTTCTTGGACGCGATCAAACGAAAAAAAATATAGGTACAGAGAGATTCTATTATATGTGATTGTTTTGTGTCTTTAAAGTTTATGGAGCAAAAGGCTATTCGAGGACAATTGACCTTTCGGGTAGGAAGTGAAAAGGGCAGAAGTCAAGGGTATCTTCTTCCAAACCAACTCAATTCAAAAGCTTAGAAAATACGTTTTAGAAAGTCTCTTTTCCTTACTCCTTGAAAGGTCGCTTTCTGATCATTATTATATGTATTTCAGTTAATTGTATTGTTTTATTCTTGGTTCGCCAGATTTAGTTTCATTTCTTTGCAATTTTGTGGGTGGCATGGAAATGTTATCGCAACAAAATTCACAAAAATGAGTTTAAAGCATAGAAACGTTGAAGAGCACGGGCAGAGATCTTAGAACCACAAGAAGTAACCATGAAACCAGCGTTCGGAACCTTGTTGCGGTAAGACACAGTTTTTTGGAAGATTTTTCACCTCTGCTGGCGAATTCGAAATATGGTAAGTGCAATGCTACGTTGAAGCGGCAACCCTATCGGTGGCAGGTTCGATTCCTGCGACCCCATTTTCTTTAAATGTTTATTCCATCTACGCTGTCTAAATTGAATGATATATTTGCATAGATCACAGTAAAAATGATTGGATTTTGTAACGAATTCAGCACTTTCTCCTTCCCTACATCGTAGCTTCATATCTACAACATTCAAATTCCGCCAAAGTTGTTAATGAATTCCACCTTTAGTGGCCTTCAGAAATGAAATATAACCCAAACATATTTCACAGTGACTATAAGCTCTGTCTCAGAGATTAGTCCCCCATCCGTTGGTTATGACAAGCCTAGTTCGAATCCTGGTCACTGCAAGGCATTGACCATTTTTTCTCTTGCTTTTATTTTTAATGTATTTACTCCAGTCAGTCCGTCTCTCTATTTGTCCGCACAATAAATCCAATTGTTTTCAATAAATGTCGATGGAATCTTGTGAAATCGAGGGAAACGGTCCATAAAATAAGTGATTGAATTTTGGGAGTGGATCAGATAATTTTCTCTTCTCCTGTATAATAGCCAAATTTCCACACTGCTCAACATCTTCAGAAGGTCTCAATCAATTTCAATGCTATGTGCAGCAATCACTCCTGAAATAACCGCACAACGAGCAAAATCGAAGACGCAAAACTGGAGAAAGTAGATCACAACATCTACCTCGGACAACGAATCTCCATGCAACCCTCAGAAGAAGAAATCAGGCGAAGAACCACTCTAGGATGGCAAGCCTTTGGCAAGGCAAAGCTCAACCTTCAAAAACAAGAACATCCTATTGACCTTAAAAAAAGATATATAACCAATGCATCCTCCTAATAGTCACCTTCGGAGCAGAAACATTGAACCTAACCAAAAGATTGACCATCAAACTGAGAGGCATGCAACGTGCACATGTAAAAATTATGTTCAACTTCACATGGAGAGATCACAAGGCAGCACAGTATATTAGGTAGAAAACAGGAGTCCAAGACATCATAGAATCCATTTAAAAAAACTCATATGACAATGGGCTGTTCCCTTTGCAAGAATGGCAGACAACCAATGGACATCACGACCCACAACATGGATCCCCAGGGATCATATGCGAAACTGAGAACGGCAGAATACAAGATGGAGAGATGAACAAGACAATTTCAGAAAATACTGGCTCTGTGATGCCCACGATAGAGAGGTGTGACGAAACCTGGGAAAGGTCTATGTCCGACGTGGACGATAAAAGAATTATGATGATCATGATCATGATCATGATGATCATCATGATGATGATGGTGGTGATGATGATGATGAATTGGCTGCACTAAAATTGATCAAATCATGCGGTTGATCCAGGCGGTTGATCCAGGCGGTGTCCTCTCGTATATCATAGCTTCACGTCCATACCATACAATACAATACCTCCATAAAGTTTTCAAAGAATTTCAATGAAATTTTGCGGAATGCAGGACGATGTACCATGAAATAAGTTGAGACATTTCAAAAGAGCCCTAAAACTGGATGAAAAGACAAACGCCCCTGGTCGAACATAGAAGTATAAACAACCACAATTTCAACTTACACAAAGCCAATCTCATCAAAAATATACATGGCTCCTCGTCATACAGATGCATTGAAGCAGCCCAAATAATTCACAGCAATACAATAACACAAGGTATGAATATTCACAGATTGCTAAACCTCTAAATCCATTAATTTTCAAACATAATCACATAAATAAGCGCATAGCAATACCAAGCCTCAGTAGGCCATCATCGGCCACTGTATTGTACCGGCGCTAAGTTATCAAATATACTGCAAACAGATACTACACTCTGATCACACAGGAACATCTATGGGGGGATTGTTATTTTGTTAGCTTAAAGCAGTTGGTCGCCAAATTCTTATTCTTCCGAACGCTTTGCAAACGATTGCCATTTTTCTACTTTAAGCCCTGAGTGAATAAAGATTTCCATCCAAACTCTGAATTCTTCAAATGAATTTAAAAGTCAGTCTGATTTAATAAACCTTAGAACAAATGTAATGTTCTATGCATCTAACCATGCAAGAATCTATCAATCTTTCTCACAAGAGATTTTCTAATTAAGTTCTTCAATTAATAAATCAATTATCCTTAAGAACTTTTCTGCTTGACTTCTTCATTCACTTCCTCACATCCCAAATGAAGTGTTTTTTTTTGTTGTCAGATGCTTCAACAACAAATCGGAGTACTTCATCAGTGTTGATAGTTCACAGCGTGGGATCTGGGAAAATATTCGGTATAAAGCAGATCACTGGCGACAGGACGCTCGGTCACACCTGCACGGTATACGGGAATGGTATATTTTGGACGCACATGTTACATTATCATAGCAACAGAATTTTCTGAGTATGAAGACGATAGTGAATAATCATTTATTTTAGCAGTACGTAATTCTTTTTAAGATTAAAATGTGATATCTTTTTGTTTCTTCAATTAAAATGTTCGAAGTATCTTGATTTTTATGGATTTTAGATGATGAACATGTGTGGGCGTTTTACGAAAAATACGTTAATATACAAATTGATTTTTCGTACATTTGATCTCAACATTGATAAAATTAAAGCTGTTAATACTGGGGTTTTAAAGAAAACTGAATCATCGAGGAAACACAGTCACATCCTGCCATAAACAGGACTTTTCAAAGAATTAATTTGGAGTTACAGAGAAGTTTTATTGCAGGTAAAATCTCAAATGTTCGTTTAGAATTTAGATACTCATTGATGAACAACGCTTTCTTTCAAATTTTATTCTCGGATGAAGTATTGCAATATAATTACTGATTTTGACTACCTTTATTCTTTCAGTTGCTTTTTATCATAACTTTTGATCGGACCGTACGGCAAGGATTAAACAACGTAATCGGAAAATGAAGATCAAGTCCACAATGAGAATCGAAAGTCCCCGTGGCTGAATGGTTAAAAGCTGTTATGCATACACTGGGCACCCTTTGGAGGATAGTGTGAGTTTGGATTACGGCCCAATTCAAAGTTATGATAAAGAGCTATTGAAAGCTAGTCAAAGGTAATAATAATTGGGATTATTTTGTATATCTTGATTAGTCTAATTATTCTTGTCATATCGTGACGTTTTAGTACTTCTTGTGGCCATGGTAATAGTGTCGAAATTCAGGAAGCATCCAAAAGTTTTGAGAGCCTCTGGTCGAGGAGCCGCCGGGACATAATAGGGTGTTCGAAAAGTAATTACGTAATCCATTGCTATAAATTATAAGCCAATCAACAAAGGTGAGACCTCGGTTAAATGGTACGAAACAACGTCTGGATTTGATTGATTATCTCTTCTATCCGGCTGTGTGCCGTTTATAGTATGAAAACGTTTAACCCAATGAGGAATAGAGATTAAAAAGTAAAAAACAACGCAGAATCTTCTCGACGGGGAATCGAAAATGCCTTTCCATTATGCCACTGTCATTGATAATTAGGGTGATTACATTATTGATAAATAGTATTTAATTAAACTTCAAGGGCGTTGGTTTTATCTCCTTATTTAAAATACTTTATTTCATTCTGAACTCGAAAATACGTAATTACCTTCAGAGGACCCGAACATATTTTGCTAGAAATGTGTTGTGTTCGTCAATGATCTTCAGTGAATAACTTCTGGTTGTGTATACATATATATATATATATATATATATATATATATATATATATATATATATATATATATATATATATATATATATATATAGTAGGTTGTGGATTTGCTACACAAACTAGCTCATGTTTCGGCCCTCTCTGGGCCTCTTTATATTATCGATATATAATTATATTATGTTATACTGCTAGCCTGATTTGTACCACATATATATATATATATATATATATATATATATATATATATACATACATATATATATATATATATATATATATATATATATATATATATATATATATATATATATATATATATACATATATATATATATATATATCAATGCCCCTCTGTACTGTGTGAACGTCGTAATTGCAACGGCCATCTCACCAGGCCCCATCGCCGTTGGTAGTCTATTTTTCTCAGTAATATTAAATGGCTAGATTTTTTTTTCAGATTACCTCTGTACTCTCACTGGAATAAAAAAAAAACTCGCTGAAACATAATATCTGTAACTGGCATAAAAGAGTCAGCACGTGTACCAAAACTAAGAAAGTAAAAGGATATCTTAAAATAGATTTTTTTTTATCGAAAGTAAACTAAAAACAATACCAGCACAAAATTAGGTCATTGTTGGTTGGTTTGTTGGTTTGTTGGTTGGTTGGTTGGTCCAAGATGGAGACCAAAAAAGCACTTCTTTGGGAAAAATAATCACTGTTCTTGGGTAGTGACTCAGGTATACTCTTGCATATTTTTAAAGTTGTAGCCCCCAAAATGTGACCAGAGGCGATGAGCAAGGAAAGGAGATTCTGTAGCCTACTTGGCTGGTTGATCGGGTGGGATATTTGAGGGGCTATGATGGTTCGATGTTGCAGCCTCCATCTTATTCCCTACATCAACAAAGAAGTCGTAATTTTATAACTCAGCTGGAGGGGAGACTGCATCTATTTGAGGTTGGAAACGGTGATCACTCTCTTCCTAATAATGAGTGTGGCATCACTTCCAGTGCATGGATCATACTCATCCAGGATGAGCTGTTCATCAAATTCTAATGCCAGTTTTAAATTAACGCCTTGCTTCCCCAATGCCTTCTCGTCAGAGGCATAAATGTCCTATGCCACGAAATGACAATTCGTCGTTAAGCATGGTGCTAATGGTTGGAATCGTTAATTTCCAAGAACAATAGAATCAATTTGGATGATATAAGAATGTGTTATTTAAATGAGAATTAGCATTTTGTATTCGCAATTACAAGAACAAAATATTGCCGGTTGCTGTCAAAATGTTGACATTCACCAGGTAAATATCTTGTAAATTTTATCATATATATATATATATATATATATATATATATATATATATATATATATCACTTGGCCCAAGTAATATATTAACTGTATGATGACGGGAGATCATTTCAAATAGGAATTTCAGTATAATATAATGCAATTTATTATAAATTTGTTGGCTCATATATCCATTTCTTAAAGCATTTATATGCATACACATATATAAAGACTTGGTTGGTTTGACACAGGGTCACATGAAGGAGTAGTTTTATACCAATTTCCAAACCCGATTGGCCCAATCCACCCTAAGAATCAACATTAGAATTACTGACATTCAGATGGACTTGAACGTAGATCATTGGTACCGTTGGAAATTCATAATTCATAAGCTATCATTAGATATAAATGAGCTATATGTGTCTTGGGTGAGGTGGCCCTATTGTTTCCTCCAAGCCATTGCGACAACAATCACAGTTTGGCAAATTTTTCAGGGTGGCCTTGGAACCTCAACTTTTGAGTGTCAGGTGAGCGAGAAACAGCACCCAGTACCCATATCCACTGTGTACGGAACTCCTGCACGACAGGCCGGACAGAGCGGATCCATGGTAATCCTGTCTAGTATTTCCCGATATAACCTCTTCCTAAACCATGAAAGGTTACTTGACTTTGGAAGCGTTGACAGGGCACTTCTGCACACACCGAAGAAACAGTTTCACCCGTCTCGTACAACAGCGCTAAACCTAAAAGCATCCGTGATCAATGTTGAGATTTGGATTAGCTGACCAGATGTCGAGGTCAAGACGCAGAACGGTTGACGTGATCATCAGCTGGAAGAGCGAGACGATGTTCTTCATTTACTGCAATTTTCCCAATTTATTACGGCCGAGGTTCTTTTGCAAATTTGGTTTCTCCTGTCAAAGGAGGGATTCTGTAGACTATGGTATTTCTCCTACCAACGCTTCTTTTCACTCAATTCATTTATCTCGGAGCTTAACGACGTTGTCGATAAATGCATCCAAATTTACTGCGATAGTTCTGCATTCCTTTAACAGGAGTGATACTGTAACAATGGCAGCTCTAGCTGTCTATGGATTGCCCCAGTTCGTTACGGGTTTGAGACGTGATGATGTTATTATCATAAGTGTTTCGGCAGGCTGGGTTAGTGGATTTGCATGCGTGTGTGTAACGCTTGCATTGAGTATTTCTTTTTACCGATATTTTTGTTTGCTAAGGCACATACATATGCTGTTTGCAGATGTATGGTTTATTTATGCTAGTACTGCTCGCTGATCAGTTGCATGCGGATTTAAAACAATGCGACTTTCTCACTGTGTTTGAGTTAATGCTTACGTAAGCGTCTCTCTGTCTATGCGCTTGCGTGTTTGTTCACGCATTGTGAACAATTCGTACATCTCCAACAATGAAAGGTGATTATTTCCGCTCTTTGGAAAGTTCCACTGCAAAATTCCAATTTAACATAATTCTGTTCACGCGAATTTATCTAAAATAAATTAAATTGTCTTCCCCTCGCTTAAAAACCGTCGCTGTAAGAAGCCACAGGGCGTAATCAAACTGCTCAATCGTTATCTAATACCGTCATCATGATTATTTTTATTTGCTTTCATCGAATTTTCACATCAGTCGTGACTGACAGTTTGTCCTGGAGATCAAGTGACGACGAATTTCCTAAAAGATATTCTCTTTGGTATTCCTGCTTGTCAAACGAAGAATTACCCTAGGCTGGCAAACTTTTGGTGGAGTAAGCTGAACATTCAAACACAATTCCATAAGACCTGAAAAAAATGATCTACAAACAATGCGTCCATCCTACAACCTGGTCAAAAGAATAGCTCGAAAGCTAAGAATCATGCTTGGCGTCACATGAAGGGATTTCTAAACTGTACAGAGTATTAGGGAAAAAATAGGAGTCAGAGATATAGAATCCATTAGAAAATCCAAATGGCACTGGGCAGGTCATGTTGCAAGAATATCAGATAACCAATGGACATCACAACTCACTACGTGGATTTACGTAGACACATATGTGAAGCTAAGATAGCGTGACGATCACGCAGATTCAATAGATATTGTCACCGCAACGCCAACGATTGAAAAATCTGGCAAAGTTGGGGTAGGATCCATCTCCAATGACGTTTAAATGATGATGATGCAGATGATGATATCTGGATAGTAGCAGCCCCTCGTTGGATTTCCGATTCAACAAATCTTCCCCTTATATTATTATTATTATTTGCATTTTAGCACCAGTCGCCTAGTGGTCACCACTGGAGACTGAGCGACAGCAAGTCTCATCGAGTCTCGAGCCCACCTCTTCACACTCACAGTTCCCAACAGTGATATGGTTTACAGTTTTACACTAGTTGCCAGGGGATTATTGCTGAAGGCTGAGGGACAAAAATTCCTTCCAGGCCTCTAGCCCTTCTCCCATATCGTCCTCACATATAACAGCAGCGCTGTGATTTGTACTGTCTCAAACCATGCCTTTTTCTTGGCTGTGCAGTCATTGCTAATAGGGGAAGTGCGATCTACATAGTACTTTCCTCAGTTTCCGTGCAGTCGCCAGTAGTCCTGTGGTTTGTATAGTCTCAATTCTCCCTCTTATCCCCAGTTCCTCTAATCTCGTTTTGTTGTGTGTGTGTGTGTGTGTGTGTGTTTTTGGTACGGTTCCAATTGCTCCTACTATTACTGACACTACCCTGTGGGCTGTCTCCAGTTTATGTGGATACCATTTGCCCGCTTCGCCGAATCCCAGCCGTTTGCTCAGTTCTGAGAGTATCACTGTTGCTACCCTGTCGTGTCTGTTTTTTGTTACTCTTTCTGAACTAGTCGACTACATTCACTGGCTATGTGACTTACAGTCTCATTCTTTTCTCTGCATAGGCAGCTTTGTTGTTTGTTTGGGTTCTGTCGATTTTCGCCTTGACATTGCGATTCCTCTTTTCGTGTTCCTTTTGCGTAGCCATGTCTATGTTTCCCAGCCTGCAACATTTTGTATCAATCTTTTGAATTCCACGTGTAGTTTTTTCTATTCCCATTTTTCTATCTTTGTTTGCCATGCTGCTCCTTTGTTTCCTACTTGTTTGTTGTTCGTTGCACTGCTTCGAGCTCCTTTCATGATGTTTTTCACTATTTGCTTGCACATACTTTTCTTATCCTAATTTGGCTTTAGGACACCGTCTTCCATACTGATGAGTTCTCTACCACCTACTTTCCTCTTCACATACAATCTATCTGTTTCATCTGTGGGGTTATAAAGCTTCCTGTTTTATTGCGTCACATTCGAGACCTCTCAGGTCCTTTGTGGTTATTGCTCTGATTTTGTTGTCAGGTAATTCGATTACTTTTGCTGCAGTGAGACTTACTTTGTTCATTACCATTAGTGTGCATTTTTTTCTATTCTGAACTCCATCCAAAATTATTATCATTATTATTATTATTATTATTATTATTATTATTATTATTATTATTAGTAGTAGTAGTAGTAGTAGTAGTAGTATGTGGCATCACTGATTTAATGCAGGATTCTTGACTTTCATTCCAAAATCGAGACCTATTAGATCATTGGAGTTCAAGATGTTTTCTGTTTATATATGATGTTTTCAAAATCATTGTCTTTTGCACTTGGTTGGTGCTAATGTCCCTGGTGTTCAGTTTCGGGAGATGTTTTTGGAGATTTTTCAATGTTTCAATAACGATTGGTTCGATCTTGGTTGATTGATAGTTCTTTCCATAATTTTTGCAGTTCTTGACACAGAGTTAGTATTTTTCTTTCTTTTTTTTATCATCATTATCAGTTGTATTAGAATTATTATTTGAAGTAGTAGTAATACCATTTTAGGCGCTTGCATATTTACACTAGATGTCTGGTGGCTATCGCTGGGGATTATGTGACAGCAAGTCTTCTCAAATCTTGAACACCATCCTCTGTTTCTGCATAAACCTTAGCATTGCCATATTTCCGATAATCTTAATTTTTTGTCAAATTTTCAGTTTCTGCGATCTTGCCCCTGGTGTTTTCGACATGGTTCCAAGTATGTTAGGGATGCTATACAAACAAAGCAAGGTCCTGGCATCTTCTACATTTCTTTTTCTTAACTCTTTAATCTTATGCTTACTCGTGCAACTATAGCAGACTTTATTTTCCTTGCTCACACCTTTCAGATCGGGTTTCTTGGCGTAGATGGTGTGGATGCTGTAAAGTGCAAGAGTATTTCGCTTCTTTTTGAGGGACTTTCTCCAATTCATCATTTGTTTACATGGTCAACTCAAGTCATTTGCACTATTCCCAGTGACTTTCCTTGCACCTATAAAAATTTTTGTATATAATTTTAGTCGTTTTGTTGCATTCATTCATGGTGCAGTTCATAGTGACGCTTTTTCTCTGCAAAGATCATATTTGCTTCCTTTTGGATTTAAGCTTTTGCTTTGATATACGTCGGTACATTGATATGCACGTTGTTTGATGATAACAAAGCCAATTATTTGATCTTTTTTAACATAATCTCCTTCCATGACAATGCACCCTATTCAATGATAGATATTAATCACATTGCTTGAACATTTTCAAAACAAAATTAATCAAACAACCACGTCTCGGGCTACGGACTTATTGATCTTCTCTCGTAATTTATCATGATGTGTTTATTCTGTGTTGCAGTGATAAGAGATTATGTTTCTCTTTTCTGGTGTCTTTTGCATAACCATGACAAACGTAGTCTGGTGTTTTCTCGGATCATATTCTTCCCCAGCTTCAAATGCTTTCAATAGATTAGTTTTTTTTATGTCAACGCAGTCAATATCATTATTATTACCAGTAGCAGCAACAGTCTTTTAGCGTCAGTCGTTAGACATAGATTTTTCCTAAGATTTTCCCGATCTCTCCATCATGAGTGTCACTGATCCAATACTTTCTGAATTTGTTAAGTTCATCACACCATCTTATTTTTTGCCGACCACGGGTTCGAATGTGAAGTCCTGTGATCCACGTATTGAGCTGTGATGTCCAGCGTTTGTCGAACATTCTGGTGACGCAACAAGTATATGTTCAGCTAACATGCTGAGAACAAAGACACGACCTTGAGTATTGAAAATGCAGAGTTGAAGAGTGTGGACCACTAAATATACCCAGAACAATGAATCTCTATCGAACTATCAGAGAAAAACCTCAGTTATCCTGAAAAAAAAAACCAATGCATCCACTCGATGGAGCTGAAACATGGAACTTTACCAAAAACATTGACCTTTAAACTAAGAACATGCACAAGAAAAACCTGTGTTCAACATTGCGTTGAGAAGTCACAAGACAATATGGCGTCATACCATTCCTAGAATTATCTCTCTATATCTGGAAACTGCATTGCATGTGTCGTTAAGGCTTTCGTGCTTTTTCTATTGAAGGTGCTATTTTATTCCCGTAGTATATAAGAAAGTGTGTATTCTCTAATGAATGCATATCAACAACAGAGAAAAATTTAGAAGAGAATAATGACGCCAAAGTCTTTGTTTGAATTTTCCTGAATGAGAGACAAAACTGTTTCCTTTATAAAATAAATAATCAAAGGAGCAGCGAAATTGAGTTAAACAATCTTTTTTCGTCTCTTTCCAAGAAAGTTTAAAACTTGGAATCAACGAGCATATGATATTCCCCAAATTCACGAGAGAGTCTTTCCAATCAGATTTCCTTTTTAAGAATTTCAAACGAGTTCCCTTCATATACTCCATGATAAAAATCCAAGAAATAAGAATTTTCAACTTACATTTTCACTTCCAAAAATCCAAATCCCCTATAAGATTTTGATGAAACTTCTTTATCTAAGTTTCTATTTTTTTTTTTCTTGGGAATTTCACAGGAATTATTTCCTACCGAAGCACCCAAAAGCAGTCCTTCATTTTTCGTTCATGCGCACATATCTTTCGGAGATCAAACAATACCTCAACTCAGACGACAATTTTCTCTCCGTTGACTGTCCTTTGCTTCTTTGAAAAATCCCTTGAATTCTCTCTTAATCTTCGTAGAATGTTGGATGTTTATGTTAAATTAAACTATTGATTTCTTACAAGTTTTCCTACACTTAAACAATGTGAACTAAATACAACAGATAACATTTAACTTTTCTATTTTAATTATATTAAATTTTGAATTCGAAAAGACTCCTAGTCCGTAATTAAAGTGCGGATGTATTCTCAATGTACAAGGGAAGTAACTCGGATGTATGATTAAATTACCTTCCTTTAATCATCCTACTCGTTGAGTTCTATTACAACTGTAGATAAGATTAGTGTCGGACACGTAGACTTCATTAGGAAAATTATGTCACCAGCTGACATTAAATGTGCCAGTCAGCTAGTATTTCTCTTGTTTTTTTCCAGGGTGGGTAGGGCAGTAACTGAAGAGAAGCTAAGATGTACGTTGTAACTATTTACTTCTTAATTGATAGTTCTCAAAATTTGTAAATGTTCTCAAAATTCGTAATTGTATTATTGATTAGTTTTAAAGTAAAACTGTTAAAGAGCTGTTTTCCGACGCACCATGACGTCAGTCGTGAGCAGAATCTCTTTCCAAGATTAATAGATAAATAGTTAGATAGATAAGACCGCTTACGAAGGTGTTACGAACGTTAGCAAATTAGTATCGTAGACGAATTCGCTAGTTCGATAGCTAGCAAAAGCTACAAGGACAAGTGTTGCATCCAATGCAGATCACCCTAGACTAAATTGCCAGCCAAAGATTACTGCAGATAACACTTATCCATATACTAAGGATGCGCGTGTTTTAATCAAAATTCGCCTCCTTATTATCATAGTAAAAAGAAAACGAGATAGCATTCCTCTGCCAACGCTATTGTCACCAAAAACTGAACGAAAATCGTTTCATATACAGCTACCATGCAGAGGAAGTGACTCTAAAAATTTTCGGATCCACCTCCAAACTTCAATCAATTTTCCCTTGGCCTACCATTCCATAACGTTTATTTTAAATTCACTGAGAATTATTGGATATATTGTATGGAAAAACATAAATGAATACATGAATGTGCTAAAAAAAAAAATGAAAATCGAAAAAAATTCGAGAATGGAAATCCTGCGTAGACAGACAGACAGACAGACATACTGAAGGTAACGAAAGAACCCCCCACCCCCACCCGTCTTACTGTATCAGGCTATTTATGCTGTTAAAACTGTTTCAGCAATTAATATCAAACGTAAAAGACCTGACTCCTGTTAGAGGATGCCATGTCGTCTTTAGTGGACCGGATCCTGTTTTCCGAGCCTGTATATCTCACATTTGGTTAACTATGAAATATTCTTTTGTTTTTTGTTTTTTTCCATGTTTTTGTAGTATTTTTTCAGAATGATAAACTCGAATTGAAAAGTGAAGCTTTACTATTTAAAAAGGTCACTTCCTCTTCGAATGAAATTGATCAATTTCCTTCGAGGTTGGAATCCACCTAGTATTTTTTTTTTTTTTCGGAAGAAAACTTCATTCTAACATAACAAACTCTAAGGTTTTACTAAGAAAGGAAGCGTATACTTCAACTAGTAAACCAATTTCACATTAAACAGAATTCACATGTCAAGGTTTTCTAACTGGGTATCAGGTGACATCAAGTCTTTTCAACTTTCCATTTTCCGTTTTTGTCAAACCATAGATTCATTTTGCAAAGATCCTTGGTATCGCTCCAAGTACTCCAGTAAACAAGGGTACTTTTGTCACCTTCGTATCCCACATTTGTTTTTACTTCTCTAGCAAGATCTTGATATTTATCCAATTTGGCATTTTATTTTATTTTGATCCTGTAGTTTGCTGGGACATTTTTGTCTAAAAACATTTTTCTTGTGATTGTTTACAATGACTAATGCAGATATTATGGCTTGGATAAGGCGATCGATTAGAATTTCGAAGTCCCAAAGAATCTTACGATTGCTATTCCCAAGGATAAATATTTGTTCTTTCAAATATTAGTTATTAGCTAGATCGAAACCAAGTAGTTTACTGGAATGTTTCATCTGCTGACAGTTTATCTGGTCTTTGTTTACAATCCATATATATAATAATTAACAATGTGCAGATGTAGTCCATCACGCTAAGGGTCACAGCTGACGAAATAAAACAGGATTTGATTTATGCAACTGACACAGTAGAATAGAATGCAGTAATAAAAATGCCGAATTTGAAGAACAATAGAAAAATAGAAAAAGTAATAAAAAACTAAAACAAAAAGATCTGTTTCTGGTCAACGAAACATTGTTCTCTAAGCTCATCGCAGTGTAAATCTATATTATCCATTGATTTAAAATGTGATAATTAACCATATATTTCATATATGCCGTCAATTTTGACGACATGGGAAAACTAGTGGGTGAACACAGGTATACATGGAGACATTTGTTTTGATTTCAGCTGCTTTTATGTATTTTTTCTCACTAAATTTTGAAAAAATAACTTTTTTATCCATCACATCACATTTTTACAAAAAAAAACACGTCTTTGATTGTAGATTTTTGCATAATTTTGCACCATACTTATGGATGAATTGTGAAAACTGTTTTGATTATTTCAGCAGATTTTAATTATTTTGGAATACTGGATTAAGAGTGAGAACCATTTTTTTCTATCATGTAATAGTAAATCATTCGTGTTTTGCTAGAAAATAGATATTTATTTAAAAAATCATTGATTGCAACAGAATTGGACTATTTTCAAGTCAATGTTTAATTTTATCGGCCAAAAATTACCGGATGTAGAGGATTTGCCAGTCACAATTAAATGATGTTCTGATAGGAATTTCATTTCGGATTTCCGATTAAAACTAAACCCTTTTAAAGATCTATTTCATTTTCGGCAACTTTCCATAGACTTTTGTGATACTATTTTAGTAACTTCTGGGTGAGATTCATCTGGGTGAGATTCATGTGTTCTGATTAGTCAAACCCATTTTCACAAGTGGATTGTTTTCTGAGACTAGATTGCTAAATATCATGTTTCGAAAAATGACTTGTATAGTAAGTTGTTGAGCTTACGAGTCGGTCTATAGTAAATAAGCTCGTTCTTGGAAGCTTCATGAGTTTTTGATGTTTGTGTATTAGTCTTGTATTTGAGACTTTTCGTGGAATATGCAATTTCGTAAGCATCTTAATAGTTGACAGTTAGAAGCTGCTTATTTTCTTATTATTTGTTTTATGGAATCGTGCATATCTCTCCGTTCATCTTTTTACCTGAAATATTATCCTGTATTGTTATCCCAATTGGGAGAGCATTAGACAAAAGATCTGAAAGAATAGATGGATGAGGTCCTTTGATATTCTTATTTTTCATTCTGGTGGTTATCGCTATTGGTTGACTGACAGCAAGTATCTCTACTTTTCTCTGTATGTTCGCAGACCTTATTGATTTCTGTTAAATTGTGTATTCCATCATGAAATAATGATTACGGTTTAGATTCCATGAACTCTTCTGGGTTTTTTTAATACCTTGAATCATTTGAAGGTGACAGTTATAAAAAATACGTCCACGTAGAGGAATTGTCTATCCCAACCGAAGACCATGACTGATCACTGATTTGCAACATGAAGGTGGGTTTTTATGCTACAGCAAATCTTCTGGTAGTTTTCCTTCCCAGATGTTTCTCTTCCACAGTTTCGTTCAAGCGAGCCGATTGCTCGCTGGAACGTTCGGCAGTGACAGTTTGTTCAAGCTTCACTAATTTATAATAAAGAATTCCCTTTTGATTCTCTCAAAATGGAAAACTTGACAACCAGTAAATTTCGTTCAAATTCAGGTGATTGAGTTTGTACTGAAACTGGCAATGATTATCTTCGTTTTAAAATCACGTAATAAATTCACGTTTCATCACCAATGACTCTTCTGTCCTCAGATAATATTTTCTGTTTCTTATTTTTTATCAAGATTTGTGAATGACAAACTACAGTGGAGTATTTCCCATCAGAAGTCCTTCTAATTCATCGGTTTTCAAGCACTGGGTTCATCCAGAGAGTTCTTTGTTCTTGAGTTGAAACTCCCCCTTTTAAAACTTTGCAAGCCTTAGCAGACACGATTGATTCATAGCTTTTGCTGCAATTCTCCAAAGGCCAACCATGATAGGAAAACGGTGTCGAATGTACATCGTATATTCAGCCACGAGTTTCACCAAAATGAAGAAGAATATCACATTTCTGTAAACAATTACAAAAGAGTATTCACGTAAACGCAACTTAGAGCTGACTGAGCTTAAAAGATACAAAATACGTCAGTGTAAACCTATACTTGAGATGAATGCCATAGTCTCTGATTTCTGACTAAAGATTCGCCGAGATTGATAACTGGTTTTGTTATGAAAAAAATACCACCAATTTCAAATAGTAATTCATATCAGTAAGTGGATGAGGTCGGCAGTTTGTATCTGTGTCCACGTACAAAGACAGAATTCTAATTAATTTCAGTTCCAAAGCCTGCAGACTTTTCCCTGCTATAAGACTGGCACCCCACACACTTGAGATTCTCGTTCACTAGGATATATTTTATTTGCAGATATTTAGCCGGAAGAACAATTGACCGAATTAAAAAATGGCTGAATAGAAAACTTTTGTTGTGCCTTTCAATATATCTACAAAATAAAGAGGTTAGAAACTTTATGGCCCACAGGATCTGAGTAAAGAATTGGAATGACCTACGCCACATTTATACAGGTAGGAAACTTTATCAAAATAACTTGTGATTCTAATACAATTCTTAAATTACTATTTATGGACAGAAACAATCAGCATTACTTTCCGGAATATTAGATAAACTAGGGGTTGGATGCAGTCGCTCTTCAGATGTTGTAAAGATACACCAAGTTAAAAAATACAACAATTATAATCATTTTGCTTCTCTTATTCATATTACATGATTATTTTCGATTTATGCATTTTGGATTGAAAGAAAGTTATAAATAACAAATCATCATCATCATCATCATCATCATCATCATCATCATCATCAATCTTTCAACGTCTGTCTTTGGACATAGACGTTCCCCAGGATTCGCCACAATTCTCTATCATGGGCGTCGCGGAGCCTGTATTTCTTGGATTTGTCCAGTTCATCTCTCCATCTTGTGTTCTGTCGGCCCCGATTTCTTGAGTGATCTGTGGGGATCCATGTTGTGAGACGTAATGTCCATCGGTTGTCGTACATTCTTGCAACATGGCCTGCCCATTGCCATTTGAGCTTTTTAATAGTTTCTATGATGTCACAGACATTTATTTTAAAAATGCGTTCATTCGGTTTTATGTTTATTAGGGCAAATGTTTCTCCATGAAATATCCGTTCGGTCAGATGTCCGTCGGTGCTATGTCTATCATCCAAAAGCCCATCCGTCATCTGTCCGGCTACATACAATTACTACACCAATTTCTCTCATTTGTCCTTGTTTCCCACTAAGCTGGGCATAGTAAACGCCTATATCCGTTCATTTTGTGAAAATTCTTTGAGTGGATCAAGAGAAAGGTGTCACCAGAAATGCAAAACTCAACACTCTCCAATCATGAATATTACAATGAAGACAAGTCCACTTAATCATTACTCTGATTACTCACTGATAGAAAACGCAGATTTTACAATTAGATTCATGGATTTTTTTTTACTTTGCAAGTAAAGTAGCAACAGACGAAATCAAATCAAAGCTATGATCAGTAAGAAGACATGCTACAAAGCAAACCTTTTAACTACCAGCACCAAGGTGCATAAAATTATCTTGGTAAAACTAATCTATATTCATTAAATTTTCCTGTTAAATTCCACTGAGTGGGTGCTTGTCGTAGCTCGTCTAGCAAACTAATTTGCTGCGTTATATCCTCAAAATGTCTCTCATCACTGCACCAGACGTAATGAATGTCTGGTGGACGGATTGTTGGAGGAAGCTGTGGAGTATTTGCCCCTGGTGCCAATGTTCGGGCTTCAGTCCCGGCGGAAAGTCAGGATTATTGAATACTGGTTCTTAAGATAGATAAGTCTTTATCACTTGGAAGATTGAATGATAAATCTTGAAAGAAAGACTTTTACGTATATTATAGGTTGTTGCATGTAAAATGTCTTTTTGTAATAGTAATACGACGGAGTTATATAAACAACAACGAACTGAATGTACTTGATTAAAATATGGTTCATTTGAAGCAACGACCTTTCAAACAATTCTCGAATGATAATCTAATATCCTTGAAAATTTTCTCAAGCTTAGGTGATTACAAATTCTATAAAAGCACAAATTATGGCTTCCTTGTTATTGAAATTTTCATTACTGATTAGAAGTTTAAGGGCTTGCAAGGATGACAATCTGTAGAAGAATGTCAAGTGATTTTTGAGAGGATGCTGCAAGACGTCTCAGGCCAATTTTCTAAGATTAGACACGGATGAGATGGATGGGCTAACCACTGTCAGAGAGCGTTCTGTTCAATTCATGTCGGACCTATTCTTCCTATTGCTTTGAAATGACGTTATGTGGTCGCTGTTGGGGTCCTGAAACCTCCAGAAAGTACTTGAACCATTGTTTGTGGGCTGTTAGCCACTGCTGTTGATAATTCCACATAATTAAGAATGGACCTCTCTCAGGGTTTATTACTATTATCCATATATCTAAATTCAGCTTTTATGATCGACCATATAGAAATATCCCACTGGGGTCGAGACATCCCGTGTAGCGTCCCTTCAACTTTTAGTTTGGAATTAAATACGGAACCCTTCTTTTAGTTAGATATCGAAAGCATCGTTTCTAACAACGACCCCTATAAAAGCCTATGCTCACTGGCGCTGGCACTCCTAGCTGGTTATGATTCTAGCCACTCTTTCTCACTCTCTTCCCTTCTCCCTAAGATCGTTATCATTTCACCGACCGCCCGGCTGATCCGATCTAAACCATTCTCCACCGTGACCTATATCTGTACTAACCATGCCCATTACACTTCATCGATGTGGAAGCATCAGACATATGCACAGCTACGTGGCTAGGCAACTGCGTCCTCTCTACGTGCTCCAAACATGTATAAACCTCTCATTCCCATGAATGAAATGGTAATGCTTTTTACTATCCAATAGTCACGATAATCTTTCCTAATTCTCTATACTTCGGGAAACACGCATGGATAAAACTTTGTGATCTTTGTCAATCAACCTAAGAGAATAGACCCCAAGTCACATGCATATCTTTGTAGTCCGGCTCGCACACAGACCCCGGTTTCCACGTATTCCTTGGTACTTTCCAAGCAAAGGAGATTCACAAGAAGTTCAGACGACTCTGCTTCAACTCCGACGCCAGTACTATCAATGACAAGAAAGCTCCCAACTTTCGCTATCTCTTCTCATCAATTTACGGGATCGATCAGATTTATGTTATCCTTATACGTACTTCATTTTCATCTGTCGTTAATGTCCTTGTAATGAATGTACGTCTTATTTGTCCATCTAAATCCTTGAATGCGTTTCTTTTCACTTTGTTTCATCTCTGCGTCTAAGTTAATACTTGGCGCACATTCTCTTCGTACATTTTCTTTCCTCTTCCCATATCTCCAATGACGTCGATGCTACCATCAAACCACGAGGAGACCGAATCCTTCGTGCTACTCATTCCTCAATTAGAACTACTAGAATCATAAAGCTATCCTAACACCCGTTTAAAGTGTGTGCAAGTGAATAAGAATACAAATACGGGATTTTGAGAGAGTGCACTGAGCTCAGACGAAACAAAAGTCAACCTGTTTGGGTTGGCATCCAGTGAGTTTGATGTCGCCATGGTGAAGCGTAAAGAAAAGTGTTTGATATCAGCCGCTAAGCATGATTGTGGAAATGTCATCGTCCAGGGTGATGGCACTGGTCAGCTGCATTTCATCGAAGGAATCATGATTGTTGAAGTGTATATCAATACATTGAGAGAAAAAAAATTCCTTCACTCAAACACTTGGAAAGAAGAGCTGTGTTTGTGCATAACAGTGATCCAAAACACTGCATAAAAAGACAAGAGAGTTTCTGAAGAAGCGAAAGGTAAAAGTATTAGGTTGGTCTAGCATGCTGCCGGATTCAAATTCAATTGAGCATTTGTGGGATGTACCGAATAGAAAAGTAGAAGACTGACGGCCATCCAATGAGGTAATTTGAAATAATGGGCACTGTCATGGGGGGGGGGACATTCCAGTTTGTGCAAATCAAGTCAATATTTCCAAGATGACTCGAAGTAATGGAAAATAAAGGCGGCCACATAATGATGTACTCATTTTTCGACAGCAACATATTCACAGTTTTGGTAACTGAATTTCAATGCTCTAGATGTCGTTCATAATTAATGTCTGATAATAACCGTTTTAATTATGCTATTTCCCACTAGAAATCATAAAATCCTGCTATGTTTTTTTAAAAGAAAGTCAACTTTCTATTAACAAAAAGGTGGTATGGTGTAATCAATTATGGACAATACTGTATGTGTATATACAGTTTTGATTGTGAGCGTTTATATGTGGGAGGAGAGGAGGGGAGAACCAGAAGGCGTAACGGTTAACAAAGAGGATAGGTTAAAAAAGGATTGAATTCCCACTGAAGCTGCTTATGCTCAGTATCCGTTAATATGTATGAGAAAGGCATTAATCCACCTCTTTGCTCAGCTACCATCACCATATTATCTTGATAATTATCTTCAAGAAAGGACTCAGGCAAACACCTCTGCCGTTACTAACCTCCTTGCCCGGGTAAAATCAATTAAGTAGCAGGTTTGATCCTAATTGAATATTCCCAAAAAGCAAACAGCTGTTACACCTATAGTCAACCTTGACCATCCATATACAAATTTTCAGTATACGCTTTACAACAACTATAGGTATGGAAAAGAGTTGAATGGTGCATTATAATTCCACTTATGCAAACAACGTGAACTATTTAACAAGTTCACCAGTTCTTTCATAGAAACTAACAATATCATCCTTATATTAGAGGCACCATGCACCGGACATAGAAAGATTACCTCTCACCTTTTGGCCTATCGCAAGTTTTGACTTTGCAACTTTTTTTGCTTTGGCTGCCCGTTCATTTACCTCCTACTGATTAATGAGAAAAAAGACTAGAGCTCTCTGTGACTCATCCAAAGGAAACAGTATGATGTTAGGTATTTTTAAAAATTGGACTTTTTTTCTAGATGTTTTATTCAATGTGTTCGTAGGATGCCTACTTCCCATTCTACATTCCACGATGCAGTGCTTGTGCAGCCGCGAAGTTTTGTCGTTTGTCTTGAAGCAAGCGTCTGACTCATTTAAAGTGGTTTAGAATCAACACAAGTCTTCATTTCCACGTAAGAGATACATTGCATCTTATCAAAAAATCATTTCATTATGAAAACCTCCTGACCCACTTTTGAGCAGTACGGTCACCAGCTTCAATCCCCCCCCCAACCTGTGCATATTCCATGGTCTGCTTCTGCTGCCTTTGTTCCAAGTTTGCCGTAGACTAGCTTTCTCTTTTTGAAGTGCACTAGTTTCTACGATAGGTGTACCCTCCTGAACATTATATAATAGTAAGTGAAAATGCTCGCGGTCTGCTGCCTTTCAAACTGGGATTTCTCTTTTTCTTAAAAGACGAAATCGAAACTGCACGAAAATTCATGGAAACATTATACATATATATATATATATATATATATATATATATATATATGTGTGTGTGTGTGTGTGTGTGTGTGTGTGTGTGTGTGTGTGTGTGTGTGTGTGTGTGTTTATGTGTGTGCATAAAATATGAGTGGTCCATTCTTAAGAAGTTGAGAAAATCAGATTCAAGGTTTGACGAACTTTCTCTCGTTTGAACACTCTTTAACATAATCCTGGTGCATATGACATTAATGAATCTTAAATACCTACCAAGTCACAATGCATGAAGTGAGATTTTTTCGTGTTTCTTCTACAAATATAAACAAAATCCTGTTTGCTTATTCCTGCAATAAATATTTTGTGGAACATTGTTATTTATTCTAAAATCAAAAACTAAGTATCAGAGCCCCAAAACAAACCTAAAATGAGCGTCCTGGTCGTAAGAATAACACATCGGGCGAAACTTGGTAAGAAAATGATCCGATTTTCACCAGAGCTGAAAGAAAAACAATTCTGTGATTATGTTCAAATGGCATGACGTATTCATATCAGATTTATTGTGAGGTGCATCAGGATCATGATATAGAATATTCAAGCTTCAAAATAGAATTTCAAAAGCTGAGCACTGCAGCTCAAAAAATAACGAAATCATCACGAGCAAAATTTCGCTAAATTTTAGATCCGATTTTCTCAACTTTTTTGATGACTCTGTGGGGGGGGGGGGGGATCTAATCGTAAACCCCTCATGACGACATTCAACAACACCCTGTGCACATTACCTCAAATAATTAAACACCGATGCACCATCCTAAAAATTAAATCAGAACCAAGGAATTTGGCAAAAGTAAGAGCAGTTCATGTTGCGATCAGCTGAAATACACTGATACATTCACTAGCGCTATAACAAAGAAGACTTTAAAGATCTATCACAATGATAACTGAAGAAGCAAAAAAGTCATTTGTCTCCTTGAGTTCCTTAATGCTACATACAATACGTAGGTAAAGCTGAATCACAATCTAATATTGGACAATTATTGGAATAGAACAAGAACATTAAACCTCAATAAGTAACTCCCGGTCGAACAACATTTAGTAGAACACTATTTCAATAGGGATTAGATTTATTTGACCAAAAAGATGGAGTAAAACATACCCCTAAAAATCGTAGCAATATCAAAATATCATGAAGACAAGTGGATAATTCACTTTCGGACTAGAGGACTCCACAGTGGATAAAACAAGCAAAGCAATACTCAACTCTACATCACAATTCAGGAAAAAAACACATTGAGCAACACCAGCGACCCCCAACCAGCCTCAACACATAGATTTTTCATAAGAATATTTGGATACAACCATCCTAACTTTTCATTAAAAAAATAACAAAATTGTCCCTTAATATTCCACTAAATCATTTGTGTAAATAAAATCAATTACATTTACGCCGAATATTAGTTCAAATTTCCATATATAAACCCAAGTGGGCTCTACTCTAACATTCAATACTAAAAATAATTTTAAAAATAATAAAAAGTAGTTCACGTTAACATTTGGGAAATCTAGCGACTTCCGATATATCAAGGGAGATAATACGAATATACAAAATTCAGAATTACCTCCCTTAGTGTATGCACCTCAGGATTTGCTATCAACATCAGCAGCAGTGCGACGTAGAACTTCCCCAAGATTCGCCAAACCTCTCTATCGTGGGCATCACGGAGACAGTACTTTCTCAATTTTTCTAATTGGCCATGCTATCTCACATTTTGTCGTGATGTCCATCGGTTATCTGCCATTGTCGCAACATGACCGGCCCATTGTCATTTTATGTTATGTTGAGCATGATTTTCTCATGTGCACATTGCGTTGTTCTCAGTTTGAGGATCAATCTTTTAGTAAGGTTCCATGTTTCAGCTCCATAAGTGACTATCTAGGGGATACATTGGTTATAGACCCTTCTTTTTAGGACTTGTGGGGTTTTCTTATTCTTGAAGATTGAGCTTGCCCTGCCGGAAGCTTGCTAATCTAAAGTGATTTTTCGCTTGATTTAGTCTTCTTTTAAGGATTTGAGGATAAATAGATACATTGCTATAACTTTTTTGATGATTTACGAACCTATTCTTGTCATTTACCGACAAAATGTCAATACATTTTGCATGCTTTTTTCGCACTATGTATTGTTATTTATTCAACAGGACCGTTATTTTGTTTTGATTTTTTTAATTCGACAAAAGGAATAAATTCTCATTAATTCCTCTAGTATGTACAAATGCCGACAGTTACTCGGTCTTTTAAAATTATTAATTAAATTTCTATCGACTATTTTCATTACATAATCAGATTGAACAGTTGGGGGGATTTTTTCTAATAAAGCTTTATTTCTAATATTAATGAGAATATTTGTGAAAATCCTATCAATCATCAATGCTTATAGTTTTATTTATACCAATGTCGCAATTTTTCTCAAAATTAAATGGAATATTAGACATTAATTTAACTTATGCGTTCAACTCTGACCCAAGTAAGCTAGAACTGGATTAATGACTGTTCTCAAAGAAAGCCATTTTGAAGAACATTTTAGTATTCACATTTAACGCAATTTTAATTTATCGCGTATATATGGTAAGGATATAGATGGGATTAACCGACATAATGGTGAATTTAATTTACGTTATTTCCTAAATTACAAAGTATGGGGAGGAGGGGAGAACTGATACGATGTTATTATTGTAATAAATTTCTTATTTTACTGGCGAAAAAAGAGATAATGTCTTTGTGTCAAAGTTCACATCATTTGTGTATTGGAAGTGAAAAATGAGAAAAGTTTTGTTTGGGTATATGTAATTGAATCTGTGACTGCGTTATTAAAGAAATTGTATGAGTGTACATACATATATACACATATACAATTCTTCTCAATATATAGATATGTGTGTGTGTGTGTGTGTACACGCATACACTGTTCGAGAGCCATGTTAATATCATTGTTTTGCTTTTAGATTCCCCCCAAAGTAACCTGCTAAACAACAGATGATCCCAATAAAAAATTTACACATAGAACCATAATATAAAATAGTATGTAAGACATTAAAACCACTGAAAAAATTGCATAAATTACATTAACAGACAGTCGGAAATAATTGATTGAAGTGACATACGTATCTGGAAAAAAATTTTATGATATAGATTGTAATTAAACCTGTGATTTTTCCTGGGCTTATATATATATATATATATATATATATATATATATATATATATATATATATATATATATTGACCCATCCACGGCATTCAGAAAACTCAATCCAGCACCCTGACCTGAAGGCAACCTCTCCATCATCACACACACATATGCACACATAACGAAAAACGAGGAGACCCCCAATTGCTGACATGGAAGGGGACCATAAAACATAATACAATCCCTATTAAGAATTTTCGAAGATTTAGTAAACAATAACTACACATTATACGAATCAAAGAAGACCAAGAAGGCAAAGTGATCAACCTGAGTAAATTTAGATTCACTACAGACAGGATAAGGGCCTAAATTTCTGCCTCCGTCCCCACACTTCAACAACATCCTGAACAAGGACCTTAATGACTTTTCTCGAAGAATTGAACTAAGAGCCTACTTTGGCAAATTACACTATGATGTTGATATCCTAAACAGATTCAAAGAACCCAACAAATCTTTCACCCCTAAGAACATAGATATCACTATCTAAACATTTGAACTAGCAGTTAGAGAAGACATTAAATCCTATATTAGCAGCTAACAATGAATGCATAAATTCTTACCACACGATAACCTGACCACTATAGAACGAGTTCTTTGAGAAGCTTAAAAACAATAAAGATTTGAAAATCAACAGAGCAGATAAGAGGGAGCTATGATCATTCAGGGGTTGAATGAATACCTGTTATAAGCGAACACATAACTATATAACTCAGAATTTCATTAAAAGAAATTCCCTAACGATCTCTTCAATAATACTAAATCATAATAATCCATTCCCTAATAGAGATGTACCATAACAACATAATAGATAAAAGAACACTTAGTACACTTAAACCCACTTCCACAAAACCTACTAGGTTCTACCTACTTCCCCAAATCCACAAATCAAATAACCCAGGTAGACCAGTCATCTCTTCCACTACCTGCCACACTACCAAACTATCAAAATATGTAGATCACCACATCTAACCCTCAGCAATGCAATTTAAATCCTATAAATGAAACACTTGTGACATTTTAAACAAAATAAGAGCATCAAAACAATCCAAGACTTTCTAGTCACTATGGATCTCAAATCTCTAAACTCTAACATTAAACATGATGAACGCATTCTAGCCCTTGACGAAGCCCTTAACAATAGAACAACTAAAAACCCAGGACTGAAAAAATTACCACCCTTATCCAACATATTTTAACACTCAATAGCTTCAACTTTAATAAGAGACACTTCCTCCAAATGAAAGGCTGTGTCATAGGCACAGTAGCGGCCCCATCCTATGCTAACATCTTCATAAGCAAATTCAAAGAAACCCACATATACCCGGAAATAGACAAAGATTGCATCTTCTACATTAGATACATAGATGACATTTTCTTTCTATACACCAGAGATTAAGCGAAACTAGACAATTTCTTAGCATACGTAAACTTTACACACGTTTCGATTAAATTTGATGATGTGACATCTTCTGACTCTATAGCTTTCCAAGACAATTGCATATACATAGATAGTAATATAAACCTCTAAACCACACTCTACACTAAACCCACAAACACTCACAATTACCTTCACTCTGAATCAGCCAATCCCAAACACCTGGGAAAAAATTCCTATTTTTCACAATCGCTAAGAATAAAAAGAATTTGCTCTAAATATAGTGATCTCAACAGACACAACCACAACCTAATATAACATTCCACTAAACAAGGATAATCACTAGAGAATACAAATAACCAAAAGGCAACTACAATACCCAGAAAAGAAGCCCTTACACTCTCTAAAAATAATCAACCTTACCACAAACCACTTAAAACCACCTTCAACAACACACTCCAACCCTTGGTACATATTATCAACAAGAGAGAGAATAGTCTCACACTCAAACAGATCTCAAAGAAATATTCGTAGAATCGTGTCTTCGCCTACTGTAGACCCAAAAACATCAAAGATACAATTTGCTGCAACACTATAATAAACAAAAAGTCTCGCACAACAACATCCCAAAAACCACTAAATTCTCCCAACTATGCGATGAAAGAAATTTTATACTGCAACCACCTTCAGTAAACCAACACCTTCAATAGCTCTACTTCAAACAAGACTTTCTACATATACCATAGCACTAACTGTCGGGGCAAAAATATTATATACTTCCTAGAGTGCAGTATATGAAATTTACAATACATACGCAAGTTTGAGTGGCTATTCAACATTTGACTAAATAACTATAGAGACAGAATCAAATCACGAAACCATCTTAGTCTACTCCCCGTGGAACTATAAATCTGCACCCCCGGACAAAAAAAAAATACTCCCAGTGACATAACTAAAATTTTAGAAAGACATGAAGATGTGTGGATTAACAAACTTACAACTCTCTCCCTGAATGGACTTAACACTTAATTTGACAATACTAATCACACAGATCTCTAATATCATAATCCTCCCACTAATAACAACCTCACATCCACTCTACCCTCTTTGATGTATATCTAATATGGGGGACTTTACAGTCACACAGACCCCTACCTATTAAAACCTTTGAATAGTATTTCATCGTACAAATCAGAGCCAACAAACTTTCAATGACCTGTAAGGATAATACAGATGACGTTCTTTGACATCATTACCCCCACCACCTATACAATCCCCAACCTACCCGCACACTCCATTACTAGACCACTTCCTTTCGATCCTGACACCATATGGCCTCTCCAAGACTCACCACTGTTGCTACCATCATATCTTACCACGGACTTCATCACTGACAGAAATAAGTCCCACACATCAAAATGACCCAAAGAGATTTGATTCAAATTTTTGCTTCCAAGGCAAAACATCTGATGGTAAATCTATTCTCTACGGAAAACTGTTAACCCCTGAAAAGTACACACACACACACACACACACACACACACAGAGCACATGCTATTGAAGATGGTAATACATCCCGAAACATGTTTAGCACACCAATTAATTCATTTATGGATTACGTAATTGATAAAGTTTCTATACTCTCATACTTCTGAGTCTGTCACCTTTCTTATTGTTCCCATTATATATATATATATATATATATATATATATATATATATATGTGTGTGTGTGTGTGTGTGTGTGTGTGTGTGATAAATATTAGGAGACATATTTGGAAATGTTTGTAATTTCCTTTGATACTCGAAAAGTCACGTGGTTTTCGGACTGTTAACAAGTCATTCACTTCATTTTTTATCTCCACTGTTTACTTTTCCCGCGATTGACCGCTTTGTAAGAGGATGCATTTAGCAAGACATCAGTTGAGGTTATACAAACGTCACCGTCTCAAAAACGTTCATAGATAACACGTGTTTACGGAAGTTACTCACCCTCAGATACACCAGTCTTTTTTTGATTAAAAAAAAAAATTTTTGTCCTTCCAATCCCAAGAGGTCAAATCAGAAATGAACGTAGGTTTTTTCGTAAAGTTTCGACAGTTACTTACCACAAAAAAAAACAACACAAAAATGCTCTATTTTCCATCGAATGTACTTTTTTTTAACAAAATCGTTCATTCTGAAAGTTATTTAAATTTTGGAATTTAAAAAAAATAGAAAAAAAGGTATAGCCTCAACCACGGTATCATGAATTAGGTTCTTACCAAAATCCCAACGCAGGCTGTAGACATTAGATGTAATCCCACCATCGATATATCTACAAAGGCACAAACTTTCATTTGTGCTCTGAGGAACATTGTCTGAAAAAGCCAACTCATAACGTATTAGAAACTGTCAACAAAAACTTCCAACTAACTGTCCACGAAGGTTTCTTCAGTTGCAATTCATTATGAAGACCAAAACCAGATTTTGGGTTTGTCTTTCTTTTAAGTGGGGTTTCAATTTACAATATTGGTTTATGCTAGATATATCAGTTTGTGTTCGGGTTTTTTTTTTCCTTTTTGTTATTTTTTTTTTCAATTGGGACGTTTTTAGAGATTACTGCCATACAAAATGCAAGAAAAGTAACTTATTCATTGATTACCCCTTTTTCCATTGATCATTATAAACACAGCGCTCTCTCAAATGATGATGATCACGTGACGGTTATCATTTGGTGGGATCAACCAGACCTGTTTGTGATGATGTTCAAATATTTTCTCTTTTTTTTTCTTTGTTTATGCTGGTTTGACCCCTTAGTTTTGTGTTACGCTAGTTCATGAGCAAAACAAAAAGCAAGCGAAGTATTTCATTCATTGATTACCCTTTTTTTCCCAATTTTTTAATCGATCGCTCCCAACCTCGAATGCCGCCAAATGCATTGAGTGACTAACCAGAACTGATTGTAATTATATTAGAATATATTTCATTCATCTATTTCGTAATCGAATATTTCTGTATTTTGCCTCAACGTGAAAATTGCACGTCAAAAACTGAAAAAATGTTCATAATCTCGAAATATTTGCAATATGGTGTAATTTTAATGCTCTTAAATCTGAAGTCGATGTGAAAAAAAGGAAAAATTATAATTGTTCATTACATTAGAAACCGCCAACTAAAATAGTCACTGAATCCGTCACTTTAGGCTTCTTTCAGTTTTGTTTTGTTTTTGTTTGTAGGTTTGTCTGTCTGTCTGGCTATGAATCATGGGTACAGGCCAAGATAATGAAGCTAGAGGGCTGAAACTTTAAACCTTTTACTCTTTATTATATCTGGAAGAATGTTTTTTTTATTTTGTTTTTGGCTTTAAAACTTCATTTCTAAGTTCCTCTCTCTATCTTTTATTCTGCTGGCCTCGGTTTCGCGTGTGATCTCTAGGGATCCATGTTTTGATGTCCATCGATTGTCTGCCATTCTTACAACATGACCAGCCATTGCCATCAGTGGTTATCAAAAGATGCCAGCCATAACATACTGACTGATCACATCTCTTTACGATTTTATTGATCATCCCCAGCACAGCATACTGCTGAATGACATTAATCTTGTCACAGTTTCTATTGACTGACTAACTAGACCTCGATAAAAAAAATCTTCAGAAACAATGATGGTCGGAGTCATTTGTAGCAGAAGAAGTAAGGGAGATCACCTCGCAAATAGTTATTCCCCTTGTATAAATCAGCATTGTTGGTCAGAATTCTTTTTCTGCTGCTATTGTTACTTTTGTTTTTCTTCTTTTAAATAAAAACTTTAGGTTTTCAAATCAGAATTAATGCTGATTTGTCATTATAAAGAAAAATGATGACTCAAAACATGAAATAGACACATACGCATATTATCTTCACAACTTGCGGCATTGGTAATTTCGGAGACGTTGTCTTACTACTGAATACAACAGTGATTAGGAATATTGGCCTGAGAGTACAGAAAAACAGAAAGACAGAGGGTGAGACAGACAGACAGACGGACGGACAGAAAAAGAGAGGGGGAGAGAGAGGAAGAGAAAGGGGGAGAGAGGAAGAGAGAGAGACTTTTGGTTGCTAAATTGCCTTGATCATGAGAATCATTTCCACGTACCAGAATTATTTCCCTTGCACCCTCGTTCGATTCGAACTGAGAATACTTTTTTTTTCAATTACAGGACCGGGATAAGGATATTGTTATCATACTAATTTATTTTGGAAATCATATATAAACGTCTAATGCTGAAAATCATGTGTTGAATCGATTCAACTGAATAATTTGCCGATATAATTGTTTCCATTTTTTTCACAAATAATTTAATTATGAGCCATCTTCAAACCTTTTCTCTGAAATTGGTTATCACGCCTCATTTACTGTTTTTGAATCATATTAATACGCGTGCACTTTCTATTGAAATTAAATGTTGCAGTGTAATGTTTACATTTATATAACTAAGTAATTAAATGCATGATAGCGGTTAGACATAATTAGACATTCCTCAAAGGAATTAATTTAAGCTTACATTTTTTAGCTAGACTCAAAATTTCTTATATCAGTACCAAATTAGGGGCAAAAATGTTCCGGTGAATGTAACAGATTTCAAGACAAAGACAATAAAGAGAGACGTGTATAATTATGGATATTGCAACCACAACTTTTGCTTAGCCTTGTCGTAGTACTGAAGCACTGCAAAATCAGTAAGCAAGCCATAACCTTCAATGAATATTAGGTTTTCTCAACCCAATTAACGTACTTATTCGCTCCCCCACAGGTGCAAGATGTGACACAAGGTCGTTTTTAAAATAGGGTTCCAGTTACGGGATTGCAGTAAAAATTGCTCTAGTCCCTGCAACTAGCGTCATGAGGCATCAGGGCAAACCTGACCCATACTTTTCAGTGCGATGAGACGGTACTGCCCCCAAGCGCACTGCTTCCCCGAGACAGGGCCAAGTAACTTTTGAGGGCATAGGACGAATGCTAAGATCTCTCTTGCTTAACAATGCCAAACCTCAAAAACCCATCATCAGTCACGGCATTGCTACGGTGCAATAAATTTTATTCACAACACAATCACCGTATTTACTCGCTTCCCCACCAGAACCAATTTGTGACACAAGGTCGTTTTTGAACAGACTTTTCAAAACCTAATTTACCAAATACTCCATTTTGCAGGAACAGTTAAATTTATATCAAAGAAGCAGCGTCAACTGATTTACATGAACTAAATCTTTAGCACCTATAATACATTTGAAAGGGAATGGTTTTTAATTATCTCAATCATCATCATCATCATCATCATCATCATCATCATCATCATGTCTTTTATCATTTGTCGTTGGACTTGGATCTTCTCCAGGATTCGCCACATCTCTCTATCGTGGGCGTCGCAATGCCAGTACTTTCTTAATTTGTCTAATTCGTCTCTCCATCTCGTATTCTACCAGCCTTGGTCGCGCATGTGATACTTGGAGATCCATGCTGTGAGTTGTGATGTCCATCGGTTGTCTGCCATTCATGCAACATAGCCGACCCACTGCCATTTAAGTATTTTAATAGATTCTATGAGGTCTCGAACTCCCGTTTTCTTTCTAATATACTGTGCTGTCTTGTATGGTTGAGCATGATTCTCTTATGCGCATGTTGCATGCTTCCAGGTTTGAAGGTCTGTCTCTTGGTTAGGTTCCATGTTTCAGCTCCATAAGTGACTATCGGGAAGATACTTTAGTTGTATATCTTTCCTTTTAGGATTAATGGGATCATCTTTTCTTTTCTTTTTTTTTTTTTTTTTGAAGGCTGAGCTTGATCTGCCAAAGACTTGCCATCCTAGAGCGATTCTTCACTTGATTTCTTCTTCTTACGTGGGTTTCATAGAGATTCGTTGTCCTAGTTAGATGTAGTGGTCTACTCTTCCCAGTTTTGCATCTTCGATTTTGACAGTTGTAATCTTATTCTCGACATAGTCGTTGCACATGACCTTCGTTTTACTGAAGTCCATGTGTAGGCTAACTTCTTTGCTTTCTTCGTTGAGTTAATCTAGCATTAGTTGGACGTCACGTACGTTCTGTGTGAAAAGGACGACGTCGTTTACAAATCTGACGTTGCTCAGATATTCGCCGGTTTTGTTTTTGTTTTGTTTTTGTTTTGTTTTTTGTTTTGTTTTTGTTTTTGTTTTGTTTTTTGTTTTTTTATTATTCCTCTATTCTCCCAGTCCATGTTTCGGAAGATCATCTCGAGGCAGGATGTGAAGAGATTGGGTGATTTGGTATCAACTTGTCTTACTCCTATTTGGAGCTGGAAGGATTCAAAGTCTTCATGTAGTCTGATAAAGGAGCTGCTATGACTGTATATATGTTGCAGTGCTCTGACATATACGGGGTCCACACCTTGTACAGTGATGGCTTTCATGACCATGGGAATAACCATAGAGTTGAAAGCTTTCTTGAAGTCTATAAATGCAACAGCGAGTGGCATTTTGTATTCTGCTGCTTTCTCTTTCAGCTGATTTATTGAATGAAGACGGTCTATGGTCGAGAAATTTCTTTTAAATCCGGTTGGTTTTCATTCAGTGTTGTAGTGATCCGGTTGGTGATGATTTTTGTGAATAGTTTGTAGATGCAGTTGAGTAGGCTTATAGGTCTGTAATTGTTGAGGTCTTTCGGATTCCCTTTTTTATGTAAAAGTATTATGATTGCCATGTTCTAGTCTTTCGAGACTTCAATCTGTTTTAGATACAAGTTGAATAGAATAGCTAGTTTTTTGTTTTTTTTTATTGATGATCTTACCAGCTTTCTGAGTTGATCGATGTTGATATTATCTGGTCCAGGAGCTTCTCTTTTTTTTTTCTTTTTTCTTTTTTTTGTTTGTTTGATGTCCTGTTTCACTCCCTATGGCTCACACAATTATCTCTAAGCATTCTAATATTTCAGCGTTTTTAGAACCAGTTTAGACCTTTTTAGAGTATACGCTCAACATTGTTGGGGATCAGCTTTTTAAGCAGGAATGACAGAGGCCGTGGCCAGTGTAAAGGCACTTTTTGTGCAAAAAAAAAGTATGCAAAAATTGTGCGTTGGTCAAAAAGTCTCCCGAATAAAAATTTCAGCTCAATCTGACAAACACCAAAGATATTTCGTTGGAAGGAACAACGAGTGATGCAGACCCCCTTTCCAAATGGGTTCTGTAAGTAGATATCCGCTTCATTCCGATGAAAATAAAAGACAAAACACTCATCTCATAGCCATTATCTTCTTTTATTTGACAAAACTAATATGAATGAATGATAGTCATTAGAATAACAAGAAAGCAATGGCACATATTCTGACTGTGTTTGTGTATATAATAACGATTGAAGTGAACTAAAAATATGCAAAGATTAGAAAGGAAGAATGATTTAAAAGAAAAACAATTCAATACAAATGTCTATATATAACATATATAGCCATATGGCTCATAGATATACACCTATATGTATATATGTGTTTATCATGAATATATGTCAGTATATATATATACATATATGTGTGTGTGTGCGTGTGTCTGAGTGTGTATGTATATATATATTTTATGCATACATATGTGTATATATATATATAAATGTATGTATATATATATATATATATGAAGAAGAAATTCGATTCTCTAAAAAAAAAACAATAAAAGAATCAGAAAAGAATGGAGGGAGAATTTTTTTTTGCTTGCCAGTAATAATAAATCCTCACAGAGGAATTCTTTCAAAGAGTTTTCCAAACGATTCATCTCATTCTATTCATAGCTCTTGCTTTTACAAAACAATTATAGCGCCTAGTTACCCAGATAATATTAAACTTCCCGTCCGAACATAAGGAGGGTCTCACACTAGAGCCTTACTCTTTATTTTTGTTCCTATTGGGGGTGGGGGTCCATTTCTATCATCATTCATTTGTGTATAAGATTATATATATATATATATATATATATATATATATATATATATATATATATATATATATATATATATATATATATCAATTATTGAAATGTAACGTCGAGATAGTTTGCGTCAGAAGAGCGAATGAAGTCTTATGAGAATGCAGCTGATGGGTGATTCTTATTTCGTGTTTGGAACAATTCTGTGTGAGCTAATCACGAAATGATCTAGTTAAGAGTAGGGCTGTAAATATATGAACCTCCCAAATCCCGTCATTGGCATAGTGTCACATTTTGTAATATTACAAAATGAATATCATTACCAAAACGTGTCTGCCAATCCATTCTGCAGCCTTCTCTAGAAGCATCATCCAAATGGAAAGAGGAGTAGAATCTTTCTTCGCTCAGTAGTGTAAACCAGACAACAATATCCACTAGGGAAAATGGTGGCATACATATTGATTGAACCAACTCATTAGGCCTAACCACACAGTAACATACGTAGAAGAATCAATTCTATGTTTCATATATAGATCCACTTCCTGATCCTGACTATAGAAAAAATAACAGGCCAAATGGACCTCTTCAGCCCTATAAGACAATCTGTCTAAGAGAAGGATACTCTTAAAGAGAAAATGAAAAGAAACAACAGCTTGGCAGTCGCCTTTGCTGGGTCACTGTGGGAAGGCAAAAAGTTTGAAGCGTGGACTGCTCTCCACTTTAAAACTGTTATTAAAACAATCAGCACAGGCAAGAGGATGAAATTTCTCCCTGAAAACTAAGTCATTGATCACCAATCATCTCCATACCAAGCAAACCTCTCAACCTGGTTCCATATGTATTGAACACCTGGAAAAAGGCAGCAGACTGGATCGGCCGAAAAAATGTTGTAACAATAAGATCCATAAAACGAAAGAGAACAATTATTCAAATAACCCTTGAAATGATGATAACTCATCTCAAAATTACCAAAGGTATCCTCACAGAGGAAATATATCAAAATCGAACGTTTCAATCATGGAATAAAAAGCAGACGATTTTTCTTTTTCTTTTTCTTTTTTCTTTCTTTTTTTTTTTTTTTCTTTTCTTTTTTCACTTCCTGGCGTTTTTTCTTTTCCTCTCCACCTTTCCTTCTTCTTCTCCTTCTTTCAGGTATCGTGATAGATACCTCAGATGATCTCATAGAGATTATATTTATTATTATTACCATCAGCATTAATATTGTTATTGTTGGGATTGAAAGTATTTGTAGTAGTAGTAGAAGAAGAAGAAAAAATATTATTGCATGTACAAGAAGTAAAGAACAATTTTTATCAGATATGTCCTTTTTGCTCGTTCTCTTTTGTGCTTATCAGAAATTGATTGTTATTTACTTTACACCATTGTCTTCTTTTGTACTGGGATGTGGCTAGGAGGGAGGGATTTAAAACCGCGCCCGGCTCCCCAATGGAGGGTTGACTCAAAAGCTTTATGAGAAGTAGTTCATCTACAGCATTTCTAACGAATATCTTTGTGAACCCACAAGGATCCACAGCCCTCAAGTTGGGAACCAAGCCCCCAGGCCCCAATATCTTTAGCGACACCCCCGCCTTCATGCCTTTATTTTGTCTTTCTCTTATCTTAATTTCCTTTATCGTAGTTCCTTCTTTCATTTTTTATTTTTTTCTGTTGATTTTCTTCTATGTATTTTTTTCACCTGCTTTAACTGTTGATCCAATTAAATTCAACCCTATTGATGAGGTTGACGAGTTTTTCATTGTGTGGCCGGTAGAAATTCTGAAGTATCTCGTACGTCTCCTTCCACATCTTTCCCATCCTCGTGTCCTTAAGCCGCCTAGTGTTGGCCTTGGGAATTGATTCCATGAAAGCCTCAGCGGATTTGTTTAGCTGAGCTGCAAAGAAGCAAGAACAAACGTTCCGAATTAGAAATAAAAACTGAAGGTCAAGGGACAAGACAAAAAAAATGACAAAAACTCGATTTTAATCAAAACCGTAAGACGCAGAATGGATCACTAGATTCTCATCTTTATAACAAACAATATAAACATTGATATAACAGGTAAGATTTATTAGACAAGTGCACCGAAGCTTTCGTCTATTCTATCGATAACGTGTATAACCATACAACAAATATTAAATACTCCTATAGAAATTCATTGGAAATCATCCTATTAATGAAATGCATCGCAAATCATCAAAGTAAATGGAGGTTCTGGCATTGTTATCAAATAAATACTATGAAATCTTTGATTTAATAAACAGTTGATTGAACTAATTAACAATGCATTTATATCTTTTTCAAATAATTTGCTATGCAATGATTACATACATAGCAGCAGTACGATTTGAGGAATTAAGATAAACTTTACTGACTGGGAAGATCTATTACAATTTTTATTTGAATTTTGCTGACTGAGTGTATTATTCATTATGTATGATATAGTCGGATTATTTTCCAGGTCTGTGAGTTCATTCGTTCACAACGGTTCGTTCGTCGACCCCCAGGCCTCCATCTGGTGCTGTTGTTTTTATCATGTAGAATCCCTACTCAGAGCGCATGCTGGTTTAGACTGGACATTTTTGTAGATCCGGGTTGTTTTGTTTTTGTTTTTTTCAGTGTACTTATAAGTTGCTTCTTTTGCATCGGGTAACGTTTGTTTTCTTTCCCCGAGAACTTTCAGAGTGAGACGCTCAAAGATGCTATTTATACTGATGCTCGGTCGGCTAACACCCAAAGAAGACTGGAGAGTACACGATCGAAACATTGAGAATAAATGAATACATAGACGAGGAAAATAGTCTGACGATATCATACAAAATGAGAACTATTACAGTTATTTACCAAGCTTTGGTCACAGTTGAAGGTGGAACTCTCTATAAGATAGTTACGATCTGAAAGACCAGTTTGCGTGCAATTACCTCACAGTGAGATGAACAAATGTGGCTAGCATATATATATATATATATATATATATATATATATATATATATATATATATATATATCATCAACCGTTAAAAGTCCATTACTGGATGAATTCCTCTCCCATCTCCTTCAATGACGAGTGTGATTGCGTTAATCACTACCATATCTTACCAGCAAACTTTTCTATCGTATCTTTTTATATTGTGTCTGGTATCATTCAAATATGTTCACTGCCTCACGAGCACCAATTAATCACCCTGTCTGATGCTTCCTATTCTTGCAGTGTACCCTGCCCGTCAACATTTTTGTTGTTTAATAACTTGAACTATATCCTTCTTCCGGATCCACGTTAATCTCTTTTTCAATCGCTAATGATTATTCCATATATATATATATATATATATATATATATATATATATATATATATATATGATCAAGTATTAGTACGGATTATAGTTGATCTAACCATAAAGGATTTACATGACAATATTGAAGACTTGATAGAACAAATGAAACATTTTATTCCAACGTTTCGTTCATTTAAAGAACTTTTTCAGAGGAAAATGAACAGACAACAAGGAAACGTGTGTTTTTAAGTCTCTTGTGTGCATGTGAGAGAGAGAGAGAGAGAGTGAGAGACCGACAGAGAACTGGTTTTACGTTAGGATCTATCCTGGATGTTATCATCTACCCACCTACCTTCCCACAACTCCCAAGTGACTTAAAAACACCCGTTTCCTTGTTCATTGTCCATTTGAAAAATTTCTTAAACAAAATATTTCATTTGTTTTAACATGTGTTCCAATATTGTAATTTGAATCCAGAATATACATCATGATTTTACTGTAGAAGTGAATTATAAAAATGATGAGAAAAATATAATCATCACTAATAGAATAAGATTATTGATTTTTATTTCCAAAATAATGAAAACTCATTACTAATGATATCACTATGGAAAATTCCACTTTAGGAATTTTTTTTGAGAGAAAATAGAAATGTATGGTAAATTGAGGAAAAATATTTCTTTAGCCAGTTTTTTAAAAGATTTCATTTATATTGGATACACACTTATTTTAGGGGTAGTAACTTAACCCTATTCGTGTGGTTTAGTTTTCAATTTTCAAAATTGTTTACAGAATTCGGCTTCATTTCAGAAACTATTCAATTAGTATGCATTTGTATGTATGTGTGTGTATATGTGTGAGTACCTACATTGCTTATATATATATATATATATATATATATATATATATATATATATATATATATATATATAATAGTAGAAAGTGGTACAAAAACTAGCTCATGTTTCTACCCTCTGCGGGCCTCATCAGGCGATGTGGCCCGGAGATTTCCAGCTCTACTCTAAAAACAACTTAACTTCAATAGTAAATAGTTGTATGTATCGAGCACTCTATGAAATAAACCCATTACATATCAGAAGTTGCTTTATATTATCAATATATTATCATATTATGTTATACTGCTAGCCTGATCTGTTCCATGAGTACTATATATAAATATATATATATATGTGTGTGTGTGTGTGTGTGTGTGAAGACAATAATAGATACATACATACATGGATACAGGCATTGTTAGATAGATGTAAAAACATATATACGAGGTGCACCTTTTAGATTGTATCAGGTTGCGTTCGTCCTGTTTTTTGCCTTGATTGCATCAGAAACGTTTAGTTTCAACTAACTACATTAAATATAAGATCGCTTCCGATTGTATTGTAACAATTATCACATCAAAATGCATTCATAGCTGGTGTATTTTGGTTCGTTGATTCTAACATTGAAAATGGAAGAAAATAAACAACAATTTCAATGTATTATGAAAAGGTGAAAATGCGACTAAAACGCAAAGAATAGTTTTAGCAATTCAATGAAGGTACTGAAAATGACAGAAGATACCATATGTATAGATCATTCTTAGCGTTATTGTACTAGTGCATACGTATATGCATTCATGGTCTTTACATTTCTTTTTATATACGCCTGTAACAATGTGTGTGTACACCTGTAGATGCAAGTACAGTTTTTTTTATTCTTGTATATGTATATGTAGAAATTATTCTACGTAAAAAAAACAACCACGACTTACGGAGACCAAGGAAGCGAAAAACCTTCTTGAAAGTGCATTTCAGGCATTTGGCATAATCTTCCGTTTTGATGATATAAAAATTTTCCTTTGGGAAAACAGAGAACCAGTCTTGCAGGTAAATCCAGTACAGGCCAATACGAAGCCTTACCTACAAAGAACAAAGAGAAAACTATTCATTAATGTATCACCATTAAAAGGGAATCAACAAATGAAGGTCTACACCAGAGCTTTCCAAAATGTGTTGCAATACTTCTGTGCATTGCCTTAAATCTCTAGATGAGTCGCTAAATTAAGTACCATTTTATTTAAGAAAAAAAAAGGGATGATTTTCCTGAGTCAATTGAACTGCTGGCATGACATGTATTTGGTTTGGCCTGAAGCAAGCAAGAGATTTGGGGGTCCAGTTGACTCGGCTTCTGGATAGGGCCTCTTAAACATTAGGGAGATTTTTCAGTAGAAAGGCAATAGATGAATTACAAAGCTTTTAGAGGGCTACTCAATTAGCGGTCGGGGCGTTTTAAAATAGTAACCCCACTAACCTTCTCTGCTGTCCCTCTGATTTTGGCTAACAAATATCAAGTAATATGCTGCAAAAAATATCGTTGAAAAGTGTCACCAATGCAAAAAGTTTGGAAAGCTCTGGTCAATACAGATATCCTGGGATTTTTGGAAGTTCACGACACGCATTTTTTTTTTTTTTTTTTTTTTTTGACTTTACAAATAAAGGCTAAAAAACAGACCCAGCGTTGAGAGAGTTGTTATAGAGACAGGGTGCACCCTGTCTCTTTCTCTTTAAATCCAGTCTCTTGTACCTCCTCACAGCTTGAACTCTCTAATGGAGCATCGTAACCATTTTGATGTCTGGGAAAACTCAAGAATTTCCCAAAATAAATTAATGCAATTTCCTTCTTTGCTTCTTACCATTTCAGCTTGGGAAAGTTTATTTTTATGGGAATGATTATTTTCGGATAGCAGCGGAAACCTGTTTACAGATCAGATGTTGGAAATTGATCTTCTGGGAAATTTACCCAGTTTGGCGTTGCATGCCTGCATATATATGACTGATATTCCAGCAACATCCAATCCTTAGTTTTCTACATTCTAAGTATACTTAAACCGTTATATTTTCAAAAACATCTCGTCAGGCGTTTCTGAACAATCATCGATTTCACAACCACCATTATCATGCACTGATTGTCTTGCTAGATTCACTAACAGAGAGGGAAGACACAAAAAAATAAATTTCGCGTAAGATATTCTGTCTGTTGCAACACAAGGCTTATCAGGGTAGGGGAGTCTGTGCTACGCCAACTTCCAAGTGGGTAGAGTAGCCTGACGAGAAAATCAGCATTTGAAATCTTAGCTTTTATCCGGGTTGAAACAGTGATCTCTGGCATCGAATCAAGCCCCCCCATGACATTTTAATAGGCCTTGTCGACTTTATTGCAAGGCCAAATGTCGTGGGTAGTGAAAATTGGAGTACAAAGATTGTATCTACTAACCCTCCAACTGAGAAGGGCCTACCTGCTTGTAAAATCACCACTCAAAACTCCGGAATTTACCTGTCCTCGAAACTAACTTGGAGACTGGTCAAAAATATGTTACTATCTCAGCTCCAAGGTGTTGTGTGCATTTTAAGTTTTCAAACTCTGTCAGTTGCTTGTGTGTATATTCCACCAGTGAAAGAAAAAGATTTCAATGGGTAATAATGGTGCATTGTTTTTTTGTTTTTTAATCAATTAAAAAAAGGATGAAAAAGACATATTAAGCAGATTTGACATGCATCGTTCATTTTCAAAATTTTGTAAAAAAAACTTACCCCAGATAAAAGGCTTAAACTCCTATCATACACACATCTACGTAGTGTCTCGTTTTTGAAGCACTTTTCGTACAAGTTGATTGAGTCAATAACTCTCTGGTGGAAGTTTTCAAGAGACTTGTTGTAAAGGCCGAAATACAGATAATCCGAAAATAGTCTGAAACCAGGAAAAGAGGGAAATATAAAAAGTTATTAACTATTTCCCAATATTCTGAAATTAAACATTTCACCGAATTTTCATGATCATTGCTCCAACACAATATTTTACCAGATATATGATCGACCTTCCACAAGTATAAGGTGCATCAAGCGTTCATTAGTTTATTGATTTCATTTTGCTAAAAATAACTAATAAGATGAAGATGCTAGTCATTGGGATGTGTACGACGACCAAAAGGTTAAATCTTTCAAATATTAATAAATAATTAACCAGTGATTGATAAACAACATTTACAAGGATAAGTCTTCTTTTTGTGATTGCATATCTTTGAGAAAACTCAACAATACTCACTTCAATTTTGTAAAAGGTTTGAAGGATCACAAACTATTCTTATTTATAATAAGCCAAAGTTGCATTTACATTGAACAAAAATATATTTGAGGTGTTTTTAAAATTGATTTTCTAGTGTATATGCAATGAAAGCAAGCAGCATGAAATAAATGAATGAATATTATGCATGAAAACTACTGAATTGAATTAGGAATTAAATCCGTAATGGCTCAAATCCGAAAGACCAATATCCAAAAGATTTTCCCCAAATATATTGGAATCAATAGCATAATAATCCTTAAAAAACCGTCATGATTCATAACTCCACAAATATATATGACAGGATTGAAGACTGATACTTGGACACTGAAGAGTGATAAGGCCTAGAATTTGCTATTGGAAGCTAATATGTGAAATTAGATCTTTCACCTGGGCTGGAATACAAACCTTCAACACAAACTGGAAATACATAACCACTCCATCCGCTAGGTAGACCTTTCTACGATTCTGTATTCTTTCACAGAATCGTTTTGAATCAGAAAATTTCTCGAAATACCACCTCTATATTTTTAGTATACGGCCAAATCACAAATATACAAATATATGTTTCAGCATAGACGTATTCATTGCAATAATTCTTTGAGGGTGGCATTAAACAATAGCGTGATTCCAAAAGTTTACTCAGTCTTTCTCCCATTTTGAGTTAGTACTTTTCTTCTATTGACTTATTTCACCGTATGTAAAAAACGTTGTTTTACTTTCACTTTTACCTCATGAATTCAATATCCAAATTATAATGAAATTGACTAAAAGTCGAAAATTTGAATCATAGAAACGGTGACGAATTTTATGGCGATGACTGTCTTGATAAAATTTTAAAAAATTTGAACAAAATGATAACTTTATTTTCTGTTATATAACGTGTCAGTACTTTTGGGGGAAATGCTTATACAAGAGTCATTCAAGTAATTCCAAATTAACTTATTATTAACTTAATATTTGTAACTTAATTTTACCCTTTTCCAAGCAGCGAGATAGATATGTTAATTGCCTGCTAATCTCCTCATTGAACATTCAAATCATTGCAGGATTCACTTGATTTTATGTATCTGTTTACTTTAGCGTGACCATTAACGAAAAACAAACAGACGAAAAAGTGAAACAGTCTTTTATATTATAAGATGAAATACATTCAAATACTCATTTATAATGATTCGCCAGAGTGTTGAATTCTATCCCCACAGATGCTACAGTATAGCAACTTTGTGTTAGAGACAAAGCAACGCTTAGTGAATAGGAAGGAAGGAAGAGAAAGTGCCCCGTCAATGCTGACAATGAGCATAATGACATTTTACAGTTATTACTGCCAGGGGGGTAGTTACGGGAGTGGAGTCGTCCAAATTGTCTGTCAAGCAATTTTGTCAAGATATCTACCGATGAGACAAAAAACTGGGAGGTGTAGCCATACCATTCCCAGGGGCATAAGTACTAAGTGAACATAATGTTTACCAACCAGAACACGATCTCTGTTTGTCTATTCTGTTTCACAAACCGGAAACCGTTTCAGCACATTGCATCTACTGCTTCGTAAAAAAACTGATCTTATATCATTCAAACTTTCGAATCAGTGCATTTAAAAATAGAACTTATATGGAGTTTTCTGACACATCCGTTGACTCTCTGTGTGAGTTCATATAAGGTCAAGAGTTCAACAAATTGGTCGGATGGGCAGAACTTCTGCAGGAAAACACATAAGTGATGTGAGAAGGACAGAACCCGAAAGGAAATGCACCAGACGAAGCACATACGATGGGGAAGGACGTATACCACCCCCAAGGGATGTGAAAACTTATTCTTTATTTCAGATCCGGGTTGATAACTAATGGCTGTAAATTCATAAACACCAATGAAAAGTAACAGAAAATTATAAGAAAAAGAAATATTAGTCAAAGGCTGTTAATGACAGACAAAGGCATTTGCCTGAACGAGCAAAATTTTATGGTTACGAAACCTTGTCTAAATAACCCTGAAAGTCAGACCTAGTTCTTCCCTTGTGTGAAGATCTAGCATGCACAGTCTAATGAACTTTCCATGTTTACATCTAAAATTGGATCAAAAATATCTTAAAGCATCAAGAAACATTTAGATTCTCAGCACACACACACAAATAGATATATATCATCCACGAAATATGCCACATATTATCAATAAATCAAATATGAATAAACTTCGACATTTATAATATCAAAATACTATATAATTCATCAAAAATGTAAATTTTTCCATTACGATAAATTTAATGGAAATATTGCTTATTTTATTGAAAATCATCTAAAGAGTAATTTCTTACATCTTGATGCAACCAAAAGCATCTAGATTTAGATGAAAAACATCTAGATTGCCAATACTTGGCCAAGGATAGAACTGTGCAACATCCAAATCCGAACCATTGAGCGCTGGACGAGACTAATATTTCGTTATGTTAGTGACGACATTTGTTATAGCATCTAAATATCAGACAGATATCTGATGACTTACCTGTCGACAGGGTTTCTGAGGATGACGATAATTTTCACACTTGGGGTCATGTGATGTATATAATCGGCGATTAGAATCTCCGGTTCACTGAGATTTGCATTGCCTGGCAACTTTGTCCAAAAGTCATTGTCCCAAAGGGTAGAGGCACTTGCTTCACCTTTGAAAAGAATCACCAAAGCATTAATATCAGGGTTGCCACCTCGAAAATGGTTGTTAGAGCTGAATTCACAAAAAGGAGGAGCTTAATATTAATCATATGAAATTTAGCTAAATACATACTTTATTTAGGAGTTCATAGCAGCAAAAATTCAACGTCGTTAAATTTAACAGGTGTTGATGGAAACGCGCCACCGGAGTTGCCAGATACTTTTTAAGCAACAATGAAATAGCAAACAAATTAGCCATTATTCACACACACACACACACATAATATATATATATATATATATATATATATATGTATATTCAGGGTTGAGCACTCTTCAAGTGAGGTAACTCATCCATTGTAAGCTTATGCAATGCTCTTCCATAGGAATAGAGCACTCTGGTGGATGAGGAGTTCCTCCGTATATGAATATATCGCCTTACTGACCACCTAGCTCCGTAGTCTAGAGGTAGGATATCGGCCTCCGGGTCCGATGTGAGGGTTTCAATTCTGCCCCGCGGTATTGGATGAGATAAAAGTCTATAGCCACACTGTAGAGATGTAATACATCGAAACAGCTGTCTGTGGATGACACAATATGTATATATATATATATATATATGATTATAAATTGCGTTTTATTAGATTGAAACTGTATATGAAATGATCTCCCTTTATCATGCGATGAATGTTTCATTAAGCCTAGACAACGTAAATAGAATAAACAATTTAAGAAAATGAGGATGCTGCAGGACTAGAATCTGCAACCGATATGGTTGCTGCTGTATCGTAGCGTTGCTCTTTCCTTTGAGCTTAACAGTCGCCGATGATGCAAAAGCCCAGATAACTGAGTCAACTCCTAGTTCTCATTTTGTTTATCCACGGTCTATATCTGCTCTAATTGTTCCTTTCAACCCGTGCAATTATATCAATAAGAAATGGATATATGACCCGAAAGAATGATTATAAATTGTGCTATATTATATTGATACTCCATTGGAGATGATCTCAAATGGAGTTTCAATCTATAATCATTATGTTGGATCATAAATCCATTCCTAATAATATACATATAATATTTAATTTTACTTACCAAATAAATAAGAAAATATCCCAAAATGGGTCGGTACGTTTAAAACGAAATGAATCAGGAACGAAAACATAGTTTCGAAAGCATGTTTAGACTGTTTCTGAGACACTGCCTAAAACTTGGAATCTCCAAGGACCGGGCACGCTTCGGTTAACTAAAGTCCTGTCTTGCTAAAAGGAGAGACACCCTTAATCCCAAGCATCAGACCAAAGGGAAGCTTTTTGTTTTAGCTTTTCTTGGGGTTGGGAGAAAAATGGAATTCCATTTTGTCAAGATATCTTTCCTGATAAATGCCAAGGGAATCCAGATATTAGATAACATCAGTTTTTCACCCCACCCAGTAAGTGTTTAAGAGACAACAAAATGCACTGAAAGGTAATAATAATCCTGATATTGGACAAGGTGTATTTGACATAATTGTTCCAAAATATATAAGAAATGAATTATTCACATAATACCATTTATCCAGATAAATTATTTTATCTAGCTTGTTCTTTTCTCAAGCCACCTCGATGACATCTATCAAGATTGTTCAATTCTTACGCCAACCCACCGAGGCGATTACCGTTATTGTTATTTTTTTTCTACGGAAACCCTTCGACGGTGCATATCGAGATTGTCATTTTCTTACGTCAACCCCCACCCATACTGATAGTGGCTATCTGGATTGTTCTTTTCCTTTCATCAACCCCGTATCAGGAGCGTATCAGGATGATTATGATATTACCTTAAACCTCATTGATGTTTACCAGAATCATCATTTTTTTACGTCGACTCTCCTATCGCTCCCATTGAGATTGTTATTTACTTACGCAACCCCCACTCCCGATATTATACATCAAGGTTGTTATTTTCTGACGTTAACTATCCCTACAAGGAAAATTAATGGGAATTTTCCTTACATGGCAACAAAACTGGATCGAGTTGATTTCTCACATTCCTGTATAAACTCACCAAAGTTTTATACAGCGGGTCCAAAAGCACTTGTTACAAAGAAAATTTGATAGTTCCTCTATGGAGCATCAATATATATATATATATATATATATATATATATATATATAAACTTTCCTATAAAAGCAATGATATGAATATTTTTGCTTGGCCCTTCAATTCGCTCCATGATATTTTGGTAACCCATTTTGACCCTCTTTTTTTGCCAAATTTCCACTTGAGGATTTTTATTCAAATTGTAAAATAGGAATATTGTATAAAACACCAACGACAGGAATTTTGTCAAGAGAGGATTTGACTTTATATGCCAGTATAACAACAATTACGTTCGGGTTCAAACCGAAAACTGAAAAGGTCTTAACAGCCTTAGTTGTTTATAGTGACACAAATCACCCTGAACATTCAAATTAGAACCTTTGAATTTTCCACACACACACACACACACACACACACACACACACACACACACATGTCCTAAATGAGCCATGTAAAAAGTTAGTTTTTTTCTATTCGGTCGAGTCACAGGAATAGTTGCGAATGCCTGTCGATGTATACGACACGTGTACAGCCTTAACCATTCATAGTAGAAACTTGAAATGTTACATACACACTCCCCTCAATGAGTACAGAGAACGTTTTTTGTAAATCCAGTCAAGTGGCTGGAATAAATGAGTTTTTTACATCCATGAATGCGTCACGTATCCGTACGGTACGAAAAATTGAACGTTTCATTCAATATCTTTCTTCATACGTCCTGTAATAAGTTTAATTTAACCTACGTTGTAATTCAATTATAGGTTACGGTACACATTAAGTAGGTGGGCGATATGTTTATTATTTAAGGAGTTATGTAACAATTTTCAAAAGACCCACTAATAAAATGTATTCGTCCGGTTGATATAAATCATTGTGAATTAGATGAAAATTTAAATATACTTTAATTTCCACTCGTATATTTGATTTGATTGATATTTTTGGCAACATCCAACATTGCATAGTCGCGCCTCGTCTTCGAAGCAACATATTATTCGTAGAGATTGTATTGACCTTAGACTACTATGGCAAAGATAAAGGAGTTCGGTATCCACTTGAAGCAATTAATTGTTACGTGGTATGATTTCCAAGGGACTCGATGCCATTACGTCAACTGTACAACCCATAAGAAAGAAATTCAATATGGCTGGTGATGTAAAAAACTGCGAGTTGGTCGTCCTCATTAAGACACATGCGCAAGATGGTCAGAGATGTCAGTTAACATCCACGAATGACACTGGGAAATGCAAAGAACGACACCGTTATTGTGGTGCAAGGGAGGGGTTCCATTATCCTATGGGGTTGCTTTAGCGCGAAAAGTGTTGGTCAATTTGTCTGGATCGAAAGAACCAGGAAGGAAAGAAAATTATCCGGATATTCTTATGGATAATCTGAAAAGTTTGGCTCAAAATCTCCGTATGCGAATAAATTTGATATTACGACAAGTCAATGACCCAAAAGAAAAATTGAAGACGGCGATTTGGTGAATGGCAAAAGTCAATGTTTAGCCATGGCTTTGTAATCATCTGATCCAAATCCTATTAAAAATGTATCGCGTGAATTAACGATGAACGCGAAGAAAACAAATCCAAAAGATATATCGGAATTAGAGAAGTTCAATGAAACAACTGAGTGAAATTCCCGTCGAAACTTGCCAAAGAATGAGTAACTAACCTTAACCTTTATCAAACGTAATTGAGCCAAAAGAATTCAAAATAGATTAATGATCTTATATTGTTCGAGGTGTTGCATTCAAATATTTATCCAATTTATGATGATTTTCATCAACCGTAGGGATACTTTTTGATCGCATGCTATTCAAACATTCGGTATTGAATGTATTTAATCCATATTTGGTGAGTATCATCGCTAACGCTGTGTCTTAGAGATTGTAACTTACTAAGGCATGTATGAAGAGAGTGATTGGATGAAACGTTTGGTTTTTCAAAGCGTACGAATACTTATTGTCACCCACTGTACGGCCCTGATCGTTCATAGTGAAAACCTGAAATCTTGCACGCGCTCCTTCCACTGGTTAGAAATAAATTCTTTTGGCTTTTGAACGTCAGATTCATCATCATCAGTCTTTTAACGTCCGTCGTTGGACATAGACCTTCCCCAGGATTCGCCACAATTCTCTATCATGGGCGTCTCAGAGCCAGTATTTCCTGAATCTGTCCAGTTCATTTCTCCATCTTACGTTCTGTCGGCCTCGGTTTTGCATGTGATCTCTGGGGATCCATGTTGTGAAATGAGATGTCCGTCAGTTGTCTTTCATTCTTGCAACATAGCCTACCCATTGCTATTTGAGTTTTTTAATAGTTTCTATGATGTAAATGACACCCGTTTTCTTCCTTATGTACAGTGCTGTCTTGTGATCTCTCCATGTAAGGTTAAGCATGATTCTTTCATGTGCACGTTGCATACTTCTCAGTTTGTAGGTCTGTCTCTTGGTTAGGTTCCATGTTTCAGCTCCATAAGTGACTATTGGGAGGATGCATTGGTTGTATACTGTGGCTGGAATAGTTTCTATGCACACATCACGTGCGCAGCCCCAACTGCTCGTAGTATAAAACAGAAACCTTCGCACCCATCTGTTTCTTAATCCTGTCTTGTTGCTGACATAGTTCCATTTTCCATCTCTGCATGAGTCAGATTTAAAGTCTGCACCAATGGTGTCGGGGTGAAGTTTGACCCTTTGTCCTCAGAAAATCAGTAATGGAGGGAATGTTTAGGAATTATCTTTATGCAATCTTTTTCTTTATCAACTTTTATGGTAACAATATTATTATTCAAAACATATGTGGACAATTACCATTTTTATTGACTATCACACAATATAATCCTCATATCATATTTCATATATTGAATTACAAAAATATGATAAAGAATTGAAACAATTACAACTTGTCTGAATGATTCTATTTTCTTTGTTATTATTGAAATCATAGTCGAAAAGCGAAGCTTTTTTTTTCAGCTTTTTGTGGTTAAAAGAAAAATAGTTAGTTTCAGTTAACTTTTAGGAAAAGGCCTTTTCTTGAACAATTTACAAGTTTTATAGGGATGTCGATGGGACCTTGACCAATGTCATGATTGGCCCTGAACCTACCTTACTGTACATTTACGCGTCTATCGGAGTCTTACTGTTTTTATACCAACAGGTTGGAGGTCCTCATACAATTTTGATTTAATAAACAAGTCCTGGACAATAAGGCGCCATACCCCATATAAACTTATTGTATTTTCCATGATAGTAAAGGAAAACCAAAATTAAACACAGTACTTTGAAAAGTCTATAGTTTATGATAAGGAAGACTTGCCATTTTCTGTCTTCGATACAGACGCTCTCTAATCTAATAAATGGCTTCATTTATTCTATTCAATACTATTCATATGTTATTACACCTCTGTTAGTGTTGACAGTCATTAGTCGATTCATATAATCATTCATGACTGTCTTCATTAATATTTTGAATAGATTGATTTACAGAAATAATTTGGGTAAATCAGGTTAGTTGTAACATAATCAAATTATTCTTGTTGGTAGGGTTGGTCACTTGTGTTGGTCACATCTTGTCAGCTTGGTCAGCTCAATAAATTTGGTTGGTCAGAGGGGTTGGTCTGATATTTTGGCTCTTTCACAAGGACAGCCGGTTTCATAAATGCTTCTTAGTTACCTTTGCCAACGAAGGTTCATATATATATATATATATATATATATATATATATATATATATATATATATGTATCTTCTGTCGATCTATCCGCACAATATCTCCGAAAGTTCTCAATGAACTGCCATCGACTTTGGTAGGGTTGGCCATGGGCTAAGGTAGAATTGGTTTTATTGGTGCCGATCCGTGGATTTTTTGGGGGTTTGCAAGATATTTTCCTATGATTTTAATACATTTATCTTTCCAAATGATATCTCCAAATATGCCCAATCAGTTTAAATGATTTTTGTGGAAGGGTGAGCCATAAACAAAGGATGAAGTGATTAAATATTGGAGCATATCAATTTTTTTTTTTTTTTTGATTGAAAGACGTTTGTTAAAAAGGAAAAGTAAATAGAAATGCTAAATTTCATTTTCAAGAGGCACTCAATATTTGAACATCTATATTTATCTCCCTCGTTTTCCAATATTTAATACCATTCTTTTTTAGGTTATTGTATGGTTTGAGCAGAGGTAGGCGCCCTCTGGGTACTTTCTAATTACTTACTCGTGATTTTCTTGTGCTGTTTATCTTTCTGTATTTGCTCTGCGGCGCCATCAAACAAGTCGACGTAATCATTGAACGAACTATGATTTGTCTTCCCTGAAAAAGAAAAAAAAATCTCAAAGTAAAGTTCTGGATATAAATTGGGTGCCTTCCGTAGTTCGATGATTGGAAAACTAATCTTGCGTTCCAATTCGCTGGTGCAGTGAGCATCATCTTCAATAGACGTCACAAAACACTCTAATCAGATGTTAGTAAATAACATGGATACCTAAAGTGGAAGCAACCGTGAACAAGCCTTTTTTATGTAGTGAGCTCGATCTTCACTTGACGCCTCACTATCCAAGCCTTGTACCAGACTAATCAGATCATATTACATAACTAAGGTACCTAACCTAGGGTAATAGAGAACAAGCTTGTCTTGTAGACCAATTTTCTTACATAGTGAGATCGATCTTGATTATTGGACGCGGCGATGATCAAATTCACTACAATAGTAATAATCTTCTCCGTGGTGAGTCCTTTTTTTAATATCATAACATTCAACCATGAATTTCAATACAACGTTTCGTTGCACTGTATACAATGTAGGAATAACAGATTCTATATTTTTATCATCGGTAGTTGGTACAAGGATCAGGAAAAAGGATTCAGTGTGGCTTGTTTCAAATATAAACTTCTATCTAACACGTTCTTCTCATCAATCATTTAAAATGTTATCTGCTCTTTCAGCCACAAATTATTTGTGAACATTTTGATGCAAACTAAACAAAATTACTTTTTTAAGCAGGTAACTTTGTAGTCATTTTCATACTGAACAGTGTGACTTTTTCTGTCTGTTTCTCTGTCCCTAATGCATTATAAATGTCGGATAAAATTCATACTTTTGCTGAGGGAAATATCCTCTTTCTACCATTTGTAACAATAGACTCCTCCACTTGAACGAATTTGGTCACTTTTCAATAAAACCTCAGATGAAATTGATAACACACACACACACACACACACACGGACAGAGAGACTACATATATATATATATATATATATATATATATATATATATATATATATATATATATATATATATATACCAAGTAAAAACGATCAAATTTGCACAGTAATTGGGACATTAAACTCATTATATATATATATATATATATATATATATATATATATATATATATATATATGTGTGTGTGTGTGTGTGTCTAGAAAACGTTACAGCTTTGAACACTAAACATTAAAACAATTTTTAGTTTTTTTTCATGTTACTTCAGTCACCGATTTCTACTAATTTCCACCATTTCTGTCGATGCAAATTATGTAATCTTCCGAAGTGCTTTTTCACTGTTTCTCCTTCACTAAGTTATTATCATACAATATATGAATTGTCTCTTATTATGATCATCATTTGTTTACCATGTAACAGTTTCGGGGATTAAAAAAAAAAACAGCTACATTAAGACAGCACCCCAGTACCGTTGATCAAACAGCACCTCCCTTTATTAAATAGTGTATGCTATACATATAGTTTGTCATTTATACAAGGTTTTATAGGTATCGTATATTGATATTATTTCATACCAGATTTTTTTTTTTTGAAACAAGGCTTACTTACGTAGGTTACCCTAAAAACGTTTTTAACGATGAGGGATCAACAAGTATAGCAATAGACATGACTCGCTCTTTGCATCATTTCTATTGAATGCTCACCCATGTGATATACATAACTACAAAGACAAGAAATTTTATCTGTTCATAACTAAGAAGATCTTCACCTTAGGATGAACGTTGCAGTGGTGACCTCAAAAGTTCAATTTAGACTTAAGTAAATTTTGAAAAACCTAACCCTATAGACTAAAGATTATTGTAGAAATGTAACTTAACCCAAGAATGAACGTACAATGAGTGATTCTGGCCTCTTGTAACCTCTATAGGTCAATTTATGGTCAGATCAGTTCACTTGATGTTAGGTCAATTTTTGCATTTTCAGATCTAAAGGTTGTAAAGGTGTGTGCAAGGATAATAACCCTTAAGTTAATATAAGGTAGTTTTTGTAGACCACTGATGACCGCTAAAGTTAAATTTTCGGTCAATTTGGCAAAAATTTGCAGATCTAACAGGTTCGGCAGCAAATTCGTATACAAGGGTAAGTTAACCCCTTAAGATGGACATCGGATAGATGACGATGACTCTTGATGACTAATAAAGGTCAATTTCAGAGTCAAATCCATTCGGGAATTAGCAAATCTATGACATACGGCCTATGCTCCGAACTGGAAATTCGGGTATATGGGTATATTGAGCTCAGGATGAACATGAGATATGTCACTGATATCATTTGATCTCTAAACGTGAAATCCAGGTCAGGTTAACTTTTTAAACAAGGTGAATTTTGTTATACTTGACCAACCTCAAAGGTTACGTTCCCTACTTTAAGAAGCTCTCGGTATTGATTACTTTTTCTCTTGCTAGTATATATATATATATATATATATATATATATATATATATATATACGTGAGTGTGTGTGTGTGTGTGTGTGTGTGTGTGCGTGTGTTTCGTTTCTTTTCTTGAAAACTAGTCATAGAAATTCAAAAATATCATAATTCTGTCACGGTCAATAACTACTTCACAACAGGAAATAAATGAGTTGACATCGTGACTGAGCGGTCCCCGTTGTCAATGAACGTAACAGCTGTTAATAGCCAACTTGACAGAGGTTGGATGCTGTTGCTCTTTTCCCTTCTCCTCTGCACCAGAACATCAATCAACGCCCTTTGGTGAATAGAAGAGAAACTCCGTATTTTGTTTTTTCAAAGGGTCGATGTTCAGATAGAAAGACATGAGGTTACCGACTTTCGAAAGAGAAGAATGGAAACACATGTTTGGCATTCGAGATGTGAGCTGACATAATACCAAGAGGAAATGCGATATAACATCAATACACCACTGTTTATTTGCTTCGCCGGTTGTAAATTTTATATGAAGAGCCTACACATTTCAACGCAAACAGGTACTGGAAAGACTTTTCTTCAAGCTACCAGTAACGACAGTGAAAAGAATTTTTTTAAGAAAGATGAGAAGTTGGAAGAATTTTATAGAATATACGCCGGAGACCACTGGGAGGGGAGTCGTAGATCTCAGGTTTGACCCCAAACCAGACTTTCATTGTGTAAGATACAGGTTGTTCATAAGGGACTGATTTAAACAAAAAAATATATATCCATCTTATGCATTGTATAATTTGGCAAAATGTCTTTCAAAGAATCAAATGAAATTAAAAGCTGTCCCAGTCTGACCGGGCCAAGCAAACCCTGAAACAAATAAATGTTCTGATGTGGTAATATCAGAAACTTATAGAGGATAGGCAAGTCCAGATAGCTTTTGGTGTTGGAATAGAACATTTTTATTGATGGTCGAATATCGAAATTAATCGTATTTGTGAGGTTCAATGTTGGAATTCAGCATTAGTTTGAGAGCCCAGACGTTGAAAATTAGTATTTTTTAGTGCATGGTCAGGCTCAGACAGCTTTTACTAATAAAATGAAATATTTTTCAGTGCCCGAATGTAGATATATGACATATCTATGTAATTGGATGTTGAATGGTTTGTGCCTTTTAGGGCCTGAACAGCTTTTTATTTTGGAATAAAATATTTTAGCAATCGAATATCAATATTTGATATATTTATGTTGTAAAATCTAGCATCTAAGAGTACCCAGACGTTGAAAAATATCATTTAATGCCCGGACCTGCCTGGATTGATCCGGTCAGTCTTGAACAGCTTTTAATTTCATCTGTTTCTTCGAAAGACGTTTTGCTGAATTTTGCAATACATAAGATATATATATATATATATATATATATATATATATATATATATATATATATATATATATATCAGTCCCTTATATGCAACCTGCATCTTACGCAATGAAAGTTAAGCTTGGGGTCAAACCTGAGATCTATGAGCCTACAGAGTAAACTCTATAAAATCCCCTGTAATTTCATTGGTAATGATAAAATTCAGGTTGTGCCATAAATGCCGGTGCGTCTTTACATGATATATATATATATATATATATATATATATATATCAACTCTTTCTCTCTCTCTCTCACACACACACACACACACACACACACACGTGAAGAGAGAGAGAGGTGGAGAGAGATTACAGGAGAGACAGAGATAGACAGACATGTAGAAAAAAGAAAGAGCATACGTACACAATTCTTGAAATCTTATCCTTGTCCACCAATGTGGTTCTTTCCTTTGGCACTTGACAATATCCGGATGAACGTTTATACGACGATAAAAATCTGTGGTCCCTGATTTCGGCATTCCGGCGATGTAGAAATAAGGCAGACAACGAAGTCGCTGCGGTGGTTTAGTGCTATTGTTTTTGCTCAGCAGTTTGTCCCATTTCGTTGTAAGTCGAATCATCTCCTTCTGTACCGACTGAGACATGTGCAGGTAGGGATTGTCCAGATATACGCCTGCCGAGTGGATATCTTCCAACCAACATGGGTTTCGGTACTCTTTCGAAAAGGTAGGCGGAAGCTGAAGAAACATTATAATAGAAGGCAGATATTAGAAGACGTTCACGAAAACCTGTTACGCAAAATCGTTTATATACATACCCCATTCACACATTAATATACTTAGATGAATGTTTGGCTTGACAAGGAGGGAGTAGCGTTTGTTTTTTTTTGTTTGATTAGGTTACAACTGCTGATGATTTCCGACCATCCGGGTTGTTGAACGTATCAATGAGCAATAACAACGAGATGTCAGTGAATTCGAGCAGTCTTGGCGTCGATAAGAACAAATTCACAAGGGCACACCTCATATAGCAATGATCAGCACTCTAATCTTGCAGGGCGTTGTTATTGGAGCTCTAACTATTGCTGGTCAGATAATAGTCTGTACCAAGTTAAGAAACCCTACGGGGAAAAGATGGGGATGCACATTATATAGCAATGATCAGCAAGCTAAACTAGTTGCCTGTTGTCGGAGTGTTCGATTGCCATTAGATTTATTAATATTTATGGTCTGATACCAATTCATGGCAATTTGATAGCTAACATTTGGCTGATAAAAATACTTCTTACCCACCATCTCAACCGGTGTACTCTTCCCAGTAAATGAACTCTAAATTCAAATCTGTGAATTTTCTAAGAGGATAAACGAATAGATCATACATAGAAAAAAAGATTAGAACGCACATCGTTAAGCAATTATCATCGAGCTAATTTTGCAGGTTATTATAGGAGGTTTCAATCTTCATTGAACCTAGCAGTATAGAAAGTTTGATAGCATTCCATGCTACCTTAATATATTCATATAATGAACAGAGTGACATTTTGTTTTTTTATCTGTAACACTGGATTCTCCCACTCAGGAATACAGTTTTGCTTAAAGGAATAAATCCTGCACGCCATTTGAAACTGTGGAATATTCAACTGAGTTGAAAACGTTTTCCTGTAAAAGAATTGTTCATTAGAAATTCAAATATATCTGCGATTTCTTTTCACGGGTATCAGGTATTTTATCTATGTAATTTCCATCAGTAATGATGAAGTAAATTTGTACGTTGGGCTACCAATTGATCAGGTGACGCTCCATGAATGGGGCTATCACTATATATTGTTAATGGCCAACTAATCTCACTCAATCAATGTGTGTATTTGGCGATATTTACTAAACATTGCATAGTACGACGCATAGTCAAATAGAGAGAATGCATTGGGGTAGAGAGATTAGGCTACACCAATCTTCTAGGTGAGGAAGGCCGGCTTGCTCAGCATTCAAAATTCCGGCTTTTACCAAGGCTCGAATGCCATTCTCTCCCGCAGGTGCAAAATATTTATCAATTCAATTACATACATGCACACACAAAGGCACTCATAAAAAAATTAAACACTCCATAACATTAACATGTTTTGTCAGTTACGAATTCCCTCACAAAAACGACCAACTAAATTTCTACTCATAGCACAACACAAAAATAAAGTCAGGGATTATCGTAGGCTGAGAGCCCTTAAATTCTGCAACCCCCAATATTAATATGAGATAATAAAAAAAAAGATAGATTGAGTATACGTTAAAGACCCCCCACTACCCCTATCCTTTTATGCACAACGCTTGGAGAAGAGCTTAGAAAATCCCCAAAACCAGTAAAGAAAAGAGCAAGCCCGGTTTCTTCAATATCTCTAATTATTTGGCAAAAAGAATATTTACGCCATAAAAATTATCGATCAACGGGAAGGCTGCAGACGGATAATAAGAATATCACTGAAAACTCTTTTCCCCAGACCTTAACCAGATACACACTGTCGACCAGAACACAGATATGTGTCAAACCCCACTACCTGAGAGAAAGGTTGTTAGCAAGATTTTTTATACACCCATAAAACTATCTTGGCTGATTCAGATTACAGATCTCTCCTAGAGATAACTTCTTAAAATGATGTGCTCTCCAATAAGAATTCCCTACACTTGTTATATTCCAAAATTGTATGCTGTGTTCAGGAAATCAAGAAGAAAGCAATAGACAGTGATCATGAATTAAGGTAAGGTTACCAACAAAATGAACTTCAGTAAAACGGAATTCATATGCAACAATAACATCGATAATAAAAACATAACTTTCAGAATCGAAGATGTAAAACTGGGGAAATTAGACCACTACATCTACCTCGGACAACGAACGAATCTCCATGAGATCCTAAAAAGAAGAGGAAATCTAGCGAAGATTCACCCTAGGATGGCAAGCCTTCGGCAGAGTAAGCTCAACTTTCAAAAACTAGACGATCCCAGTAATACTAAAAAGAAGAATATAGAACCAACGCATTCCCCCGATAGTCACTTATGGAGCTGAAACATGGAACTGAACCAAGGGACAGACTCGTAAACTGAGAAGCATGCAACGCATGATAGAATCATACTCAACCTTACATGGAGAGATCACAAGACAGTACACTTCATAAGGAAGAAAATGGGAGTCTGAGACATCATAGAATCTATTAGAAAACTTGAATGGCAATGGGCAGGCCATGTTGCAAGAATGGCAGACAACCGATTGACATCACGACTCACAATATGGACCCCCAGAGATCACATGCTAGACCAAAGCCGACGAAATACAAGATTAAGAGATGAACAAGACAAATTCAGAAAATACTGGCTCTGCAACGCCCATGATAGAGAATTGTGGTGGATCCCGAGGAAAGTCTACGTCCAACAACGGATGATAAAAGACTGATGATGATGATGACGATACTGACAAAATATGACTATTATTTTGAGAAACTCCAGTCCAAGTGAGAGTTAACTTTATTTTCCCCTGCAACTGGATTAATCCTCATCAAATTTTGAGGAGTAAACTATCCACTGTTTGACTATCACGTCACTTTAAACCAAACCTATTCATAAAATTAACATTGCCTTACCATGATTTAAAATCACGAACGCTTGTTTAGAAAGCAACTAACCTATTGATCTTGACCGACAAGTCTTATATACAAACGGATTCATTTTTTATATACAATACAAAAATAATAGTATTGATCTTCAGTTGCGGTAGAAAATAGGAGCAGAGTTTGGCCAAGTCGTGTTTATAATTTGAATCTGTTGCAAATGGTTCAACTATAGAAATGCACTGAAAATCGGGAAAACAGGGAGTTAAAGGCAACTTACTTGATTGATGAGATCATTCTTTTTCGTGATGACGAAATTACTGAAGTTAAACACAGTAATCGGTTTCTGTTTGGTCGGATACACTGCTGCATACGACGGTTGCTGTGTATTCTTCCAGACGTAGTTGTGGACGAATATACAGTAAATAAAGACGGTGAGAATGCAGAATAGGGCAAGTTTTTTACTGTTGAGCATACCAATTTTTTTAGAACTTGGGTTGCTGCTTCTGACACAGCAGGGAAAATAGCCTGCAAAGAGAAAAATCAAAAAAGCGTATACATAAAATTGATTTATAAATAAGTATATATATGTTCAACAATATCTTTATCTCTCTCTCTCTCTATATATATATATATATATATATATATATATATATATATATTTACATATATACATATATATATATATATATATATATATATATATATATATATAGAGAGAGAGAGAGAGAGGGGGGATAGAGAGAGAGAGAGAGAGGGTATGTCTAGGAAGCTTTACAGCTTAGAACACTAAACAATGAAGAACTTCCTCAAAAGATTTCTTTTGTGTCACTCCAGTCACCCATTTCCCAATATCTGTCAATGAAATTTATGTAATTTTTCTCCAGTGTACACATATATACACGTGTGTGTATGTGTGTATATATATGTATATATTTATACATGCATGAACATGAACACACGCGAAAGTGCATCAATGCTTGCAACCTGACACATAGCTATGAGCTGAGTTTCCATTTGAAATCATTTGTGCACAATGATTGACCTATGTGATTAATATACAACACAGAATTAAGTCCATCAACTATGGATGAGATAATGTTGAAAAGTGCATATTTGTTGAGTAAAATAAGGGCTGCGGATCCGTTGATATAGCTACATATACGTACATCATACACAAATATCGAGACATACTCAAGTTATTTCAAGATATATCAGAAATGTTTCAAAAATTTCAAAACAATTCTCTCTCACACACATGCATAACACGTACATTTATCTACAAATAAGTTATTAAAACATGAATGCATAGAAACATATATATATATATATATATACACACATGCATATAAATAAGATATGTACATCTATATGAAATATAAACACATTGAATGATATAAAAATATGAGAAGCATTTCAAAATGTGTGACAATACATTCAATATAAAAAATATATCAAAACTCAAAGCATTTCACAAATGAGTAAGAATGAATTTAAAATATACATATAAAAATATACCTATCAAATATACATAAGTACGTCCTCTTCTGGAGTTTGCTCCTTACAAATGGCCGCCTTACATGAAATACAATTCAGATGCCAAAGAGAGAGTACAGAGGGGAGCCACCTAGACTTTTCCGAGACTGGGAAATATATCTTATACTGGAAGATAAAAACTATTTCATCAAATTACTCTGGATTACAGAAATAAACATGCTGACCTACTGGAAGTTTCATAGAATCTGGAACAATATACGAAACGTCGATATTGACGTCCATTCCTTTTCAATACCCTTAGTAAAAGCTGACTTCATCTATCTATAGTAATAACAGAGGTTACAGACATGAATTACGAAGTCGGACCTCCACCACAATTTTTTTTCTCGGCAGGAGTGACAAACGCATGGAACAGCCTGAGTGGACAGACGGTCAAGTCCGAGAAAATCAATATTTTTATCTTCAGATTACCCTTGTTCCGATATCGGTCAAAGTGAATTCAACTACCAATTTTCTTGTAAGCTTTATTGCACCTCAATTAAACAAAAGCTAGCTTGCTGACGCAGTTAACTCTTAGGAAAAAAAAGACTATTTCAAGTACATTAAAATATAAGAATACTGCAATGTGTATATATAGGGAGCCCACAGTGAATCATTACGATTTTTTCGCAAATGGCCTCCTTTCTTTCCTCAAGTGAACAGATCCGCCATCTTGTTTTCTGAAAGACTTGTCTGTATAATTTCAAGCTGGAGGTAATATTCTGATGTAATCTTACTTTCATTATAGAGATTCAATTATTCAGAGTTTTCCAATTGTACTCTATGTGGTGAAATCAAGATTTATCATCATCGTCAGTATTTTATCGTCCGCCGTTACACATTGAATTTCCCCACGATCCGCTGGGCCTATCATGAGCATTGCGGAGCCAATACGACTCCGAACTTGTCTAGTTCATCTCTACATCTTATATTCTGCCGGCCTTGGTTTTGCAGGTGATCTTTGAGGATGAATGTTGTGAGTCATGATGTCCAGCGGTTGTCTGACATTCTTGCAACATGACCAACCAATGCCATTTGAGTTTTCTGATGGATTTTATGTCTCAGACTCCTTTTTTCCCTTATATATACCGTGATGTCTTGCAATCTTGAGCATGATTTTCTCACATGAACGTTGAATGGTTCTCAGTTTGAGCATCAGTTTCTTGGTTAGGTTCCAGGTTTCAGCTACGCAGGAGACTCACAGGAGGATACATTGGTAGTTTGAATTATTTCTTGTTTAAAATGCAATCACTGTGTTTGCTCTTCAGGGAGATGTAAGGCTATCTTTCTCTCGGTCACAGTGAATCTATTCTGGGATTGAGCCACTTCAATTCTCTTAATTACTTTGATCCTGTCAATTCATCCCAAGTAGCTTACAAAAAAACTAATATTATTTTCGTACAATTTTTCTTCTTAAATTGCATTCATGACATTATAAATGTGATTTCGTATTGAACGTTTCATCCAGTAAAAATGTAAACATAAGCATATATAAATGTATAAACATACATATATAAATATATATATATATATATATATATATACATTATATATAAATATAAATATATATATAACTATATATAAAACATATACATAAACCAATACATAGATATATATAAACATATAATCATATATATATATATATATATATATATATATATATATATATGAACCGACAGAAAGATTACAAAGTATGTTATATTATACTGAAACACTATTTGAAATGATCTATTTTAACAAAATGAATGTATCATGTATCATTTGGCCTAAATTACGGAAATAGAACAAGCATGTATATATATATATATATATATATATATATATATATATATATATATATATATGTATATAGGTTTGTGTGTGTGTGTGCATATGTGTGTATGTGTGTGTGTGTGAGTGTATTGTTTTCACGGAGAGCCAGCAGCTCTCTTTGATCATGATTTTTTTCCAATTCGGGAGGAGCTACTTTAAATATTGTTTACTAAACAACAGCAGTTAATTTTTTTTTTTATCTAAAAACAATGTTTCATTACTCATGGATCATCATCGTCATCGTCATCATCATTATCATGAATCTGTTGACGTATGTCGTTGGACACAGACGTTCCCAAAGATTCGACAGATCTCTCTATCATGGGCATTGCAGAGCTAGTACTTTCTGAATTCATCCAATTAGTGACGTCATCTTAGTTTCTGTCGGTCACAGCCTCGCAGTTGATCCCTTGGGATCTACGTTGTGAGTCGTGATGTCGAGTGGCTCTATGCCATTCTCGCAACATGTCCATCCCATTGCCATTTGAGTTTTATAACAGTTTCTATTCCACAACTTCAAGCTGGCGATTAACCCTATCGCAACACATACATGAATGTTGATTTCAGTTCATTTAGTCGAGCTGCTATAGTTATTGGATTTATATTACACAATAAATTCACTGAAGATGGTTTCTTGCAAGTAGGTGCTCCGATATATGTATCACAAATACATTATGGGGGTTGTTTTCCATTGTAAATTCACTGAAAAAAAATTCTTATGTGTAGGTGTTTCAATATGTGCATCAAAAAACATTTGGGGATTTATATTCCTCCGTAAATTCACTGAAAATAATTTTTTGTGTTCAAGTGCTTCAATATGTGCATCAAAAAACATTATGGGATTTATATTTCCCTGTAAATTCACTGAAAATAATTCATTGAGCGTAGGTGTTTCAATATATGCATTTAAGATACATTATGGGATTTATATTACGCAATAAATTCACTGAAGATAGTTTCTGGCAAGTAGGTGCTTCGATAAATACAT